>VDFB02075321.1:423575882-423639890 GCA_007258455.2 Sequoia sempervirens | reverse complement strand
TGTAAGAAGCTCCATTTTCTGAATAATAAAATTATTCTCTTATTTGTGGGTTATTTTCTAAGTCTCGGGCTACACCCTCATCAGGGCCAGTACCACGCCTGAGAACAGCAAGAAAATGTTAAAATCTGCAAAATAATGTACTTTTATTCAAAACCCTCTTCAAGATACAATCTTTCTCAACTCTTTCTCACCTTCACAAGGATTTTAAAACATGTCACAATAGTTATCTTTGCTACCCCTTCAGTTACAATTGACCAACAACCTTCCCTTTACAAAATGACTCTTCAACTTCTTACATTTTTTGCATTTTGCATTTTTGACAACAATTGCAAGATTTGAATTATTTGACAACTGAACTATAAGACCCCATAGAAACCTAATCAAATGCTTCAAATAAATTAAAATAGTCCCAAATATGACCTCTTTACAATAAAAACAATGATGAAGACTCAAATTTTACAAAATGGCCTCATGGAGGCATAAGATTGACATGGTACCCTGCACCACAAGCTCATAGCCTTTACAGGAGATTTACATTTGGTTCCATCCAGAGAATACAAACAACATAAGCGTTCAAAATCTTCACACTGTTATAATACTCTCACACAATATACAGTGCAGGGTGATCCCACAATAGTGGTTTACAATTTTTGGCCAAACTGGACACTGAAATAATTTTTTTAACTAAATCTTCACTTTCGGGCACCTATAGCGGCTAAACCATGAGGAATTTGAAGATGATGTAAACTAGAGTTTCGTGAAATTTTGTTTGTAGATTATAAATATATTTTTTTCAATTTTTTTGGAATTATATTGCACTTGTTTTTCCATCTCCTTCGAAAATGATTTTTTTTCATAAAACAACATTTTTAAAAAGTGACACTCACCGTATAATGCATAACTTCTTTTCCATGAAGGATAAAATTATAATTGTTTTGAATTTAGTTTTTTAACTCTAATATATAGTGCTTCCACTTAATTAGATATTTTTTTATTGAATATTTTTTCTTTAATCAAGTTTTGAAGTTAAACCAATTACAATTCAAACATAGCACAACCATATAACGCGTAACATTTTTTGTGTGTATCGAAATTATTATTTTTTTTGTTGGATCAAGGACTTCAATAGCTAATGCACTCATATTTTTCAAACAAAAAAAATTGATAATCTACTATTTTTCCACATGTGCAGAACAGAGAGCTTGATTTTCAGTGAAAAACCTACATTCACAAGAAATAAAAAATAAATATAATAATAAAATTAAATTTATTTAAAATTATACTTTTTGGGAAGCTTATAATAAGAAATACATACTTACAAAAAATAAATATTAAATGAATTCATTTGATCCCCCAAAAGGTAAATCAAAAGTGGTTTTTTATCAACATTTTGATAGGTGTAAAGGAGACTTTGTTATAGGTATGGTTTAAAACTAGCAGGGTTCTATCCAAGGGGGTTTGATCTAAGGTAGTTTGATCAAACCCTCTTCAATTGGAATTCTTTAAATGGAACTTTTTAACAATTAAATCATTATATTTTCTAAAAATATGTGATTTTAACAAAAATCAGAATCTCCTAGAAATTGTAAACTAGCTTTGTGGGATCACCCTGCAAATACTTCTCCTCCCTCCTTCTCTCTACATTTTTCCTTCTCCCATCATGGCACTCTCTAATTTAAATGTTAAAGCAACACTCTTTTTATCCAACTATTCCAGGCCGACCAAGAAAACCAACTAATTCCCAATTGTCAATCCAATCGTCGACAGGTTCCAGCCAATCATTGTTTTCCACCTCAACATCCACCAGGTCCCACTGAGACATTCTACACAGGTCACCAAGTCATCCATCGTCATGTCGAGGATGCATGTTCCAATGTCCAAGCGACAAAGCAATGTCCCTTTGATGAAGCCTTATCAGCTTGTCCCATAAGATCGCTAAGTCAGAGGTTTCCAAAACTCCAAAACCCGTGACCAGAAGTTCCAATGTTCCAAACTTTTGTGATCTTGTGATATTGCCACAATTGTCAGTCTATCAAAGAGACAGTCACAAAGGTTCCACTGATACCAACATCTCCTACCGATGAACCACTCCATCGTTCCATCGATGGGACAAGCTTTAGTTGTAAGATGGGGTTTCTTAGTTTCTAGCTTAGAATAGTGACAACTAACACCTCTAGACCATTAACCACACCTAAACAAGAGAAAACAATAAAATCATAAGGAAAATAAAACATGAAATCACAATAGTCCCCATGCTTGAATCTTGAATCATTTCCCTTGCTCTCCTATTTCTCCTTTTTGCAATCTTTTCCCTCGGATTTGTTGCTTCACATGTGCAAATACCTGCAAAATAGTAAGTAGAAAGTTGGAGACAATTAGTTGTTAAGTCAAAAAATGGGAAAGGTTGCTTTTATAGACAACCATTTGTACAGACGGTCCAAATAAATCTTTTAGAAAGATCAATGGTGGAGGATGCATGAGAGGGAGGTTACAAAATGGACGATTGAGATTGAGTCTCCAAAAAGATGCTAAGATCAATGGCCCAGAATTGATGCACCAAGAATATGCCATTCTTTGAGGAATTATGACAGGTATGACGTTGGAAGCTATGATGTCTGACGGCTATGACAACAATGAAGGCAATGACAGAGATTAATGACAGGGCATCTTTGACTGAAGGAGGTGCATAAATAATTTATTTTAATTTATTTATTCGAAAATGGAGGAAATGGAGGAAAGGGACAAGTGGCAAATAAATTATTTATTCAAATTATTTATTTGGATAAAATGAAAAGGGAGCATTTAATTAAATTAATCAATTTAATTAAATGGGAAGATAGAAATTAGAGAGTAATTAAAAAATTTCAACAATTATTTAATCATGGAAGAATAAAAGGTTGAATAATAAATTATTATCTTATTAGAGAGAAATAATTAGATAAATGATGATTTATTTAATTATAGAAGAAAGGGACATATTAGCAACGCAATTAAATAATTTTACTTGATTAGGATAGAAATGAGAAGGTGAATTAATTAAATAATTAAAAATTATTTAATTAATAGAGGAATATGATCGAACATAATTGAATAATTAAAATTATTCAATTATAAAAGGACGAGGACCAAGAAAAATGATGCTCGTAGACTTAGGAAATTTTTTAGTGTCTACATTTTTCCCCTCTTTGTCATAATGCAGTTCATCACGTTGTGTCAAATAAATTCATTCAAGAGATTCTCTAGGATGCTTCAGTGATAGCAGGGTACGGGTATGCCCCCCTCGGGAAAATTTGACAAATTTTCAAAAAAATACAAAAATTTGGAAAATTGTCTCGATAAGGCAAAAGGATGGCCAAGAATTCGATGGTGAAGGAAGAATTGATGATCAAGGTCAAAAACAAAGTCAACTTCAAGGTCAAGGGTGTCAAAGGGTGCGTCCAGAAGGCAAGATAGGTCAAAAACCCTAAATTTGGACCTATAAATGGCAATTTTAATTTAAAAAAGGGTCATTTTTAGTTTCCCAATTTAGAAATTTGAGGAGCTCAAAGTGATTAGATAGCAAGAATGTCCCCGATTCTAGAGGCTTCCTATTGCACATACCGGATCCGTAGACACCACCATCCTGAGGGAGCGCCCGCCCTGGTACGTACTACGAACCTAGCCTTTAAATTTTTCATTGTGCATGCATTTAGGCTAGGAAATAATTTAGTAGACGGTTGTGTCACACGCCATGCGATGCATTTGTTATCATGTTTGACACATTCGATAAGCAATTCGCCGCAATCGTCTCAGCGTGATGCAAATGCATAGGGGTAGGGCAGGTAATGTTTACAGTGTGACGCATAAAATTATGTGACGCAAGTGCATTTTCAAGTCGCATATGTGATCAGGAATGACACAAACAACTGCATGTGACACATATGTTGCACAAAATGACACATTTGTTGGGCTTGTGACTCATTTGCAGTTGTGGGCCGGTTATAATTTATACGATGCATTAGATAGAAATTGCGACGCAATTGTCTAATTAAGGATTTTCCCCAGACTAGGAAAGTTTGACTTGGTTAGCTTAGGTTCGCTAGGTCAAATAAAGGTTTTGGATTGATGTTATTGGTTGCTTGATGTTTTTAGGTGCGTCTTCCCCCCATTTACACACGAGAGTCCAGACCAGATGTGTTTTGACTGCGGGACCAGCTAGGTAATGATGAGAAGGGTGTGTTGCTCGAGCTAGGTTTATTTTATGTGACATATACTCCCAATATTAGGGCAAACAGGGGCATGTTGACAGGGCTAGTAGAGCGATGGCATTCAGAGATGAACAACTTCCATTTTCCTACAGGGGAGAAGACAGTCACCCTAGAGAATGTATACAAGATCCTGACATTACCCATTTGCGATGAGCATGTGCGGTACGACTCAGCTCAAGGACTTCAGGTGTTGTATGAGTACTATGAGATTGAGGGTGATGCAAAGCTCAAGATCGAGGGATATAAAAATCAGTGTGAGATCCTGGTGGAGACATATGACTGGTTTGATTGTGTTCTATGAGCACTGATAGCGGGAGTGATGATTCCTGATTGCAGGGGCCATGGCTTCCTAGTCCGCTAGGGAGAGATGTTGGGGTCGATGATTCGACATAGGATAGTGTATGCATGGGGGCCATGTCTTTTGGCTATGTTGTATTTCCAGCAGCATGATATCATTTACAAAGAGGGGCAGAGCTTGAGCTATGGTGTGACCTTGTTGATAGTTTGGGCATGGGAGCACATAGTAGTGTTTCAGCCACTAGTTGTTCGACAGGCGGTGGGCACAGCATAGTACTCTTATCTAAATCAGGGAGCCCTAACTCATACACACATCAGAGATGTGGGATACTAGAGGCACAACATAGATACATTGGTGAGTTTCATCTGGAGACCATACAAGACATGCCCATTGTGGATAGATGAGGATGACCACTTATCTTGGTGCAGACAGCCAAGATATTTGATCAGATGGATAGTACAAAGTAAACACATTGTTGAGATGTATCTACCAGAGAGGGTCCAATGGCAGTTTGGGGAGAGGTAGGGAGTTCCAGTGGGTAGAGCATAGTATGGGTGATCATCACGCGAGGTGCATCCCTAGGGCCCAAAGATTGTAGTCACCATGGTTGAGCAAGAGATAGATGCCCTATAGGCCTTGGATTGGGAGTGGCGGGGAGGAGATGCAAATATGGGTACTACACTAGAGTATGGCGACTAGTGGTGTATTCACAGACCCATTCCACTTATAGATCCATAGCAGCCAGTACCAGTGGAGTGCAGATTCAAGGGTGTGAGCAGTTGACAAGGAGGCAGAGGTGGGAGGGGCAGAGGAGATAGAGGATGAGGAGATGGAGGAGGATGAGGGGATGATGGGGGTGATGGGGGTGATAGAGGAGGAGGATGAGGAGGAGGGTGCAGCTACCACCCTTTCGAGAGGAGGCAGAGATGGAGGAGGATCATCCTGAGGTTAGGGCCATAACGGAGGTGTTGGTATAGGCTAGAGAGCATCATGTGGAGGTGACTACAGTGGAGGTTGCATAGCTGGAGGCTATGGAGGTCGAGGGAGGTGGTGAGGGAGGATAGGGAGAGTAGGTAGGAGAGGAGGAGGCAGATATGGATGAGGCAGAGAGGATTCTTCATGAGAGGATCATCATGGGAGAGGAGGAGATGCCATGGGAGGTGGGGACTAGAGAGGGAGAGGGGTCAGCGGAGTAGAGGATAATCGTCTTACAGGTTTGGGTGCATGCCCTTGAGGCACAGTTGAGGACAATGACTGCAGAGAGATACAGCCTTAAGTCCAAGAGGGATGCATTCCAGGTGGAGAGAGACTTGGTAGTGATCAACCGACAATAGACTGACCAACGCATGATTGAGTTCACAACCACATGTAGCGGATCAGTTGTCGAGGTTTCCCGAGAGTATGCCTGGGCAAGCAGGGCTAGCAAGTATTACCAGGATCTATATGAGAGACTAGTGTCACCCGAGAGGAGAGAGCCCACATTTTTCAGAGATAGACAGTCGTTCATAGGGCAGAGGGCACAGCAGGACACATAGCCAACTATCATAGAGCAAGTCCTAGGGTGAGACTTTAGATGTCAGACGAGCCACTCCCTATGACAGGCCTCCTACTGCATAGCACAGGGCTAGAGATGCACCACACATAGAGGATGCTCCAGGGACAGGTGATCAGGTCAGTTTGGGGTAGAGCCCCTTGTTGTTTATGTATTAGACACTAATGTTTTTATTATCGATCCTACGAGCTCCACTTCAATTGGACACATCTTGAAATTGTTCTATGACACATTATCTTTTGAGTGATATATATATATATATATATATATGATTTTGGCAGAGGTTGATGATATGTATTGATGTGTTTATGCATTTATGATGACATACTATGTGATGGAGGCTTAAGCTATGATTATGATGTTTGTTGATGCATACTATACGATGATGTGATGGTTTTGATGTGCTTTATGATTATGTGCCTATGACTGTGATAAATGTTTATGCTTTTATTATATGCAATGTGGGTGACCTAATGTTTACTGAATGCAGTGTAGTGAAATATAATGATGTAATGCATTTATGGTTATGGATGCTTTGATTATGTTATGTGTGAATGATGAATGTAATGGAAATGACCTAATGCAATTTGAGATGGAATGTATTAATGTAATGTAACATTTGTATGATAATGCAAAGTATTTGATGGAAAATATGTAATGTGAATGCAAAATGTGATGCTTAATGTGATATGTGATAATAGGATATGAATATACATGATATGCAATGTTAAGTGTGATGTAATATGTGATATGTAAAATGTGATGTTATATGAAATGCAATACGAATGGGTTGCAATGCAATCATGTTATGGAATGTAATACTATTTGATATGGGATTTAATGCTATAATGAAATGTATGATGTTAACATGATAGTGAGATACGAATGCTATATGGATGTAGTTTTTATTTTTGTAGTTTTCTTATGCAGATATATGTGAACTAAGATGATGTTTTATATGATGCAATCTAACATGATTATAGATGCAAGGTGTTTTTTTTGTGTGTCACAAGGTTTTGTCAAGATGCAGACGGAAGAAATTTTAGTGCGCAGAAGGTGGAAGAGATGAATGTTAGCGTGGAAAAGGAAAGGGAGACAGAGATGGAAATTTACGCTAGGAATGATAAGGGATCCAATTTTCATGCTTATATTTTTATATTTATCATCATTGGGCGTCAAAAATGTCACAAATGGTCCATAAACACTAGGGTATGGCATAGACCAAGGTGTGCAAGGTGACCATTTGGGAGAGACAAGCAGTCAAAAAGACAAGGAATGCCCTAGCTCATACTAAGGACCCAATTGTCCTAGTCTTTTTTCCAAGACAAACCACAGACATCAAACAAAGAAAAGAGGCCATGATCCATTATCCCTCTAAATTTTTTGATAGGACATCCTCGAGGAGACTAGTAACATGACCCAAAATCAATCAAGAAGATAAGACAAGTCCAGACCAATAAAGTGTTTTCCAAGATAGTGTTTTCCAGTGATAATGATAAGATTGTTTGATTGATTAATTAGGTTGACCAAGATGACCAAGTTGATTGGTAGGTTGACAAAGATTGATAAAGTGATTTAATTGGCCACACCTAGCCTCGGGAAGGACATATCCAAGCTGATATGGTTGATTGATTTGACAATGTTGATTGATAAAGATGATTTGATAAGGAGGTTGACAAAGATTGATTGATAAGTTGATAGAAGTTGACAAATAGATTTGATTGATTGTACCTAGTTTCAGGAAGGACACGTCCTGATTAAGGCAAGATTGATTGACAAGTTGATAGAAGTTGACGAATAGATTTGATTGATTGTACCTAGTTTCAGGAAGGACACGTCCTGATTAAGGCAAGATTGATTGACAAGGTTGAAAAGATTGATTGTGACAAAGATTCATCATTTGTTTGACAAAGATTGATAAATATGACCAAGCAATGTGACGATTCCTAACTGCAAGAAGGACACATCCTAATTAAGGTAAGGGACACATTTGATAAAGTTGACCAAATGATAAGTGTTGACAAGGTACCTATCTACAAGAAAGACATATCATGCTTAAGGTGAATGACAAAGTTGGAAAAATATAATCTTAGGAAAGACACATCCTAATAAAAGACAAGAGATAAGACCAAATGAGATAAATGACATAATACCCCATTCCAGCTAAATGACCAAGTTGATTGATTGATGATAGGATAATCAATTGATTGAATGGTTTTGTTGGTTATGTTCGTTTGTTGATTCGTGATTTGGTTTGAGTGATGATCATTTTCAAACCAAGGATATGACCACACCTAAAAAACCCTAAGGGACTTGACCTAGGGGGCCTCAGGGGCTCATCGATAGATGACCTTGCCTACGTAGAAATGCATAGAGACCTCGTAGTTCGACACTACTTGACTTTGTCTTATTTAACAAAAGACTAGGTCATGATTTTATTTGTACAACCTAAAAGGATTGACCTAATGCCTCGAGGGCTCATTTAAGATGAGCCTTGCCTACATAGCAAACATGCAGAGGCAACATAGTTCAACCCTACAAAAACAAACTGACTCAGACTCAGACTCTATTTTTGTGGTTTTTGATGGCTTCCTGATTTATTTATTTTTTTGGATTTTGATGTTTTCTTATTTTTTTGGATTTTTGAAGTTTTCTTATTTTTTTGGATTTTTGAAGTTTTCTGAATTTGTTTGAATTTTTGAAGTTTTCTGATTTTTTTAGATTTTATGTTTTAAAAGGTTGATACCATGTGTTATTTCCCATGAAGACATGAGTCAAGGAATTTCCCTCGGTTAGGTGTAGGATCAATTTATTATGAGCAAAGGGGAAGTAGCAAATGAATGCGAGGTATGATCGGGATACCCAAATGTCGATGGTTTCTAGGCCATGGAAGGATGAAAAAATTTATTATGGGTGAATGATATGTGCTAATGGATGAGAAAAAGGATGAAAGACCAGATGGAGTGACAGTAGATAAAGGAGTGGGGACTGAGTACACATGGTGCTTGTTTGCCAAGTTTTCACCATGGTACTTATCCAAAGTGCCACTAAAGTGGTTTTCACTTTTGGACGAATTGTTTCTCTTTACTTATTTTTTTTGTTGTCACCAAGACGCATGTTTTCCAAGTTTTCATCAGGGTGACCATTTTTTGATTTTATTTTTTTTTTGTATTTTTTTTTTTAAGGGGATAATCGGAGAATCAAGTTTAATACTTGTGGAGGTACATGTTGTTGATAGGTTCAAAAAATGGCACCTGATCCATATGATGTTGTTGTTAGAAATCTAATAGGCACCTGATCCATATGATGTTGTAATGATATAAGGGTCAAACCAATTAGATTCAAAATTTCTAGGTTTTTCTCATTTTGCCTAATTCTTCGTATTTTCTTTCAGGACTAAGTCACCAATTTCAAAGCTTTTGGATTGGACCTTTTTATTGTAGTTGTTTCGAAGGTGATTCTGGTATGCTTGCAGATATTTCAAAGCATTCTATCTCTTTTCATCCAATAACTCTAGCTCATGCAAACGGGATACACAATATTCTTCTTGATCAATCAAGCCTTGCATAGAGACTCACAAAGAGGGTAACTTGACCTCTATAGGAAGTATTGCTTCAGACCCATATACAAGGGAATATGGAGTGCGGACATTGGTGCGATAAGCCCATAAAGTGGGATTGAGTTGCAGGTGCCAATCACGGCCAGCATCGTTGACAGTCTTTTTTAGGATTTTTATGATGGTCTTGTTAGACGCCTCAGCTTGGCCATTTCCTTGGGGATAATATGGAGTGGAAATAGGATATGGATTTTTTCACAAATCTCACAGACATTCTAATTTTTGAAAGGGTGACCATTATCGGTGACAATGGACTATGGGATACCATAGCGGAAAATGATGTAATTAAGGATGAACTTGGCTATCTGCTTTCCAGTGATGTAAGTTAATGGGATGCCTTCAATCCATTTTTTGAAATACTCAATGGGAACAAGGATAAACTTATGTCCATTAGAAGAGGTGGGATGGATATTTCCTATGAGGTCGAGTCCCCATTGAGAAAATAGCCAAGGCAATGTAAGTGGTTGAAGTTCCTAAGTTGGTGCATGTATAAGATATCCATGAATCTGACACTGGTGATACTTCTTAACAAAGTGATAAGCATCACGTTCTATCATAGGCCAATAGTACCCAATTCCCATGAGCTTTTTGGCTAAGGTTGGACCAGTAGAATGAGTGCCACATATACCCTAGTGTACCTCTTGTAAGGTTTTGTGTGCTTCATTTGAGTCGAGACATTGAAGAAGGGTACTATCTAGGCTACGGTGATAAAGGGTATCTTCGATGATGGCATATTTGGATGCTTGTCAGATAAAGGTTTTGCGTTAGTTAAGGGACAAGTTAGGAGAGATACTTTGTTCATGCAAATAGGCGTAGTTGTCTTTATACCAAGGAGATTCAAGACCAAAAATTTCACACACAAGTTCGGTTTTGGCGACATCAAATGCAAGGATCAACAGTTGTTCCACTAAGAACTCATATTGTGAGGCATTGTTGGGAATGCCCAAGAGAGATCCAATTGTAGCCATTGTGTTAGTTGCTTTGTTCTGGATTCTCAGTATCAATTCAAAAGAAATATTATCAAAGTATAGTCTGAAGTTGTCTACCATGTGCTTATGGGGCATCAATTTCTCATCCTTGGTGTCATAGTCATCATTAACTTGTTTAATCACTAATTGAGAGTCATCATAGACTCGAAGGTCCTTGATTTTCTAATTTATTGTTATTTGGTGTCCTATCAATAATGCTTCATACTTAGCCATGTTGTTTGTGCACGGAAATGCTATCCAAAATGACTTAGGAATGGAGTCTCCTTGAGGTGTGATAAATAAGATATCAGCTCCTGATCCACGACTTGTATAAGATCCATCAAAGTATAGCTTCCATGTTGTTGGTGTGTCTATGCAAGGATTGATTCATCTGGGAAATTAGCTATCAAAGGATGGTTTTCTTTTAATGGCGTATTTGCGAGTTGTTCGGCTATTACTTTTCCCTTTATTGCTTTGCGATCAACATAATTAATGTCATATTCACTCAAGATCATAACCCATTTAGTTATCCTTCCTGTTAATTTTGCTTTGCTGAGAAGATATTTCAAAGGATCAATTTTGGCAATCAACTTCATTTTGTGATTTAGCATATAGTGTCTCAATTTTTGTGTTGCAAATACCATTGCTAGACATGCTTACTCTATAGGGCTATTATACCTAACTAAAGTGCGACTGATATAGTATATTTCCCTTTCTTTGCCATCATTATCATTTTGTGCTAAAAGTGCCCCCAAGGCTAACATAGTAGCTATCACATATAGTATCAGATGTCTTTCATCAATTGGTGGCATAAGGATTGGTGGAGTTAATAGATACTTCTTGATTTGGTCAAATGCTTCTTGACACCTGTTAGTCTAATTGAAGGGAATTTCTTTTCTTAACAAATGTTGGAATGGATGGGTCTTGTCTGCTCGCTAAGAAATGAACCTACAGATTGATTGTAGTCTTCCTTGTAATGTCCTTAACTGGCTGATATTGGTTGGCAGTGGCATGTCTAAGATCGCTTTTACTTTGGTGGGATCAGCTTCTATTCCTTTGTGAGAGACTATATATCCTACCTAGGAGTTTTCCTGATTGGACCCCAAAAACACATTTCTTTGGATTTAGCCTGATTTGATATTTTTCAAGTTGGGTGAAAATATTATCCAATACTACTAAGTGTTCACTTTGTTCTAGAGATTTGGAGAGGTCATCAACATAATCTTCCATAAGGACATGCATATAGTCATGAAAAATTTTGGTCATGGCTCTCTAATAGGTGGCTCCAACATTTTTCAATCAAAATGGCATGACATTCCAACAGAAAGTTCCCCAAGCGCATGTGAAAGTTGTTTTTGGTTGATCTTCAGGGGTGATTTTGATCTGATTATAACCCGAGAATTTATCCATTAATGATACCATTTTGTGTCTAGCAATTAAGTCTACTATGATGTCAATGTTTGGTAGGTCTCGAAAATCCATGTAAACTCTTATCTGACCATTTGGTTTTGTGGCAGGGACTAGATTTGATATCCATTCTGCATAATCAATTGGGCAAATGAATCCGACGTCCAAGAGCTTCTTGAGTTCTACCTTGACAAGGAGTGCAATCTGGGGGTGCATTTTTCTTAACTTCTATTTGAATGGCATGGAACTTGGTAGCAGTGGTAAGTGATGTAGAACCAATTTAGGATTCAATCAAGGCATATTGACATATGACCATGCAAAATTGACTTCTCTTTCTGAGAAGAATGCTATAAACTCAGGCTTTTCCTCAGTGGTCAAGGATGCGAATAATTGTATTATTTTGGAGTTATTTGATGTTCTAATGTTGACTTCTTTTGTTTCTTCTATGAGCAATGGTGATCTCTCTTAGTCTATTGGGATACAATATTTTCCTCCATCCCTAGGCGCCTTTGAGAGGTTTTCACCTTCGGATACGTCTATTTTTATTTTTTCACGGTCAACAAGCGCCTTTCAGTTTTCACCTGAAGACCTATTATTTTTATTTTTTCTTTTTTCATTTTCACTTTTGTGACTAGAGGATAGGATAGCCTCTCCAAAGTATGCAGCATAATTGAGTTCTATGGCAAATCCAACTTTATGATCTTCATTTGGTATTTGGTCACGAAGTCCCATGAACTCAATGATAGCTTCGTCATTCTCGAAAGTGTCTAAACTTGGTGGTCCCTGTTGGTCACAATCTATAAGTTGAGGGTAGACAAAAGGTAAGCCATCATCGGTATTTTCAAGGGTCATGGTGTAGGTAGACAGGGTAAATATGGAACTAGATTCATTAGGCTCCCAGGAGGCTAGATCAATGGATTTCCAAAAATAGTGTAGGATCCATTCTTCCTTAGTCAAATACATTTTCAAGTGGGTACTTGATTAGTTTCTTGAAGAATCAAGGGTAAGCATTTGGTAAAATTCCCCAAATAGTTTTTCAAGGTCCATGAAAGTGGTGGAGGATAGGAAATCCCATTCATATTCATTATAATCGACATCATAATCCCAAGGGTCTTCATGTGTCTCACTCTCATCTAAAGCACCAACAACCTCACTTGAGGGTGACCCAATACCTCGGATAGTCACTTTTACCAGAACAAACAATAGCCCTTGATGACTTATTAACTTAGGAGGTTTTAGAGGTTCCAACATTCCCTGCTTATTTATACCAAGGCCACTATGTCCATCATATCCATGTCGTTTCATTATTTGGAACCCTTTTGGGTACTGTTCAATCGACAAATTCTTAGTTTCAATGCCTTTCTCTTCTTTGTATAGCCATGTAAGAATGTGGTCATCTAGAGACTCTTTAGCAAGTTCCCCCCATTTAGTGAAGGTGGTAGGGGTATTTTGGATAATAAATTTGGGTTGAATAGGATGTGGTTTTCCATATGACTTTGGTGACTTGGGTAACTTACCGATGAAAAAGAGGATCTTCATATCATATTCTCTGTAGCCTTTGTCTTGGATCTGGATTTTAGGTGAGGAAGGTGTAATGAATGAGTTGGATGATTTTGCGAGTGCAAATGGATCAATGTAATGAGATGGAGTGGTGGATGAGGTGGAAGATGAGGCCTCTCGATTGATGGACACTTGACATTCAGCAGTTCCTTTGAGGTTGGAACAATAGTGGAAAGGATCAGGGTCGCCTAGAATGGTGATTTCAATGTCGTTATGTGGTAACTTGAGGCATTGATGGTAGGTGGATGGAATAGACCTAATGACATGAATCCATGGGCGGCCAAGGAGGAGATTGTAATGTAAATCCAAATCCAAGACCTAAAAAATGTGTCTTGTATGGCTGGGCCAACTCTCACTAGAAGTGAAATTACGCCTTCGGAGGAACGTTCAGCATCATCATAAGATTTGATTACGATTTCCTTGGTTTGGTCAATGCAATTCTCAAAGTATACCAATGCTTTCACTAATTTTAGTGAGCAAATATTCAGGCCTACTCCACCATCTACTAGGACTCGTCTGATCTTGTGTGTATTAACACACACTTCTAGGTGTAGAGGATTGTTATGGTCAGATTTTGGTGCCAAAAAGTCTTGTTCAGAGAAGGTGACATGGTGTGGCATAGCTAGGTATCCAATCATAGCCTAAAATTCATTGGCATCTAAGTTTGTGGGTATGGAGGCTTCTTGCAAGGCTTTATCAAGGATTGCTCTGTGTTGTGGTGAAATGTGAAGGAGTTCCAAGATAGAAATTTGTGAGGGAGTTTTTCCTAGCTGCTCTAGGAGGTTATATTGTCCCTCTGGTTGAGGATTTGTGGATGGACCTAGAATAGTTATCTTGGTTCTACGGGTGGTAACAACACAATCTAATTTTTGCTTATTTATGATGATAGTGGCAATGTGATCATCAAATGGTGTCACATTAAGGATGATGGTGTTGTAATCATGTTTGACAGCTACATAGTTGGCATTGTTGTTATTCCTTGAACTAGAGGCTTTTCCTTTATCATGTTCTTGCAAAGGGATCTTGAATATTGTATGATCAACATTGGTTTTTCCTTTTGAATTATCAATTGAAATTGTTTGATCCTCAATAAGGTCTTGAATGATGTTTTTGAGTGTCCAACATCTAGATGTTTTGTACCCTTTTATACGGTGGTATTCACAGTATTCATCATCTTTCCACCAATCAGGTTTGATCAAGGAAGGTTCATAATTCTTAGTGTCTGGCAGTGTGATGACATTAGATTGCAAAAGTCGTTTGAGGATTGATTTGATAGGTTCACCCAAGGGGGTGTATGTGCTCTTGACACGGGGAGGACCTCTCCTTTGTTGGTTGTTTTGGATAGCGTTTAGCATTTGGTTTTGACTTTGTGTTTGGTGTGCTGCATGTATTTGATGGAGAAGGGCCTTTAAGTTGAATGATTGGTCCTTTGGTTATCAATTTGACATCAACCACTCCGTCATTTGTGACCTTTTTATTTTGGGTCCAATATTTTCCTTTGTCATTGTTGGGTTTCAAATTGTCTTTGTTTATCTTAACCAATCATCTAGTGCTAAGGCCTTTCTGAATAAGGACACCTTTCTCAAGAATCTCTTCAAAGGTTGTGCAACATTGGATTTGAATTCGACTCTTCAACTCTTCGTTAAGGTTTTCTGCAAACATGGTGACAAGTTGTTTTTCAGGAATATGACAAGGGAATTTGCTAAACAAGCCTCACCATCTCTGGTAGAATGAGATAAGTGATTCCCCTTCTTCTTGTTTGGTTACATACTCAATGTTGCAAGGGTAAAATTGTTTTTAACGTTGAAGCAAAAATGGTTGATGAATTTGTTGACTAGTGAATAGTAAATTTTTGGGGATAGACACTCTCTTACACTTCTAGGGTTTTACACCTAAAAGGAGAAAGGTATCCCAAAAATATAGGGGACTCACTAAAGACTAATGCAAATATGATTGAAATATGTCTAAATAGAATGCCCTAAATGTAAAGAACTGATAAAAGAGATGAATTATTAGTGCAAAACTAAAGAAATGCACTTTGTTTGAAAACATGTTGGGATATGCAAAATGACCTAGAAATGCAAGTAAACTGTAATAGAAATTAATGAAACTGAAGATGTGCACCTGGAAATGAGTTGAGGATTGGAATAAATACTGGAAATGTTGTTGATTCTAGAATTTTAACTTATTGGGACACTTACGCCATTCTGGGTGACTTGGTCCTAGGTCTGGAAGATTGCCACAGAGCCCATTTCAGCCAAATGGGTATCTGAATCTATAGAAATTTTTGACAAAAATGTACTATCTAACTAAGTCACCATTGATGGTGACTTAGTCCACTTTAGCTTTTCTGAAAATCTGAAAGTAGAAACGGAAGCTCTTGGTCTGCACTTTCTGTTCCTCCAGGTGTCTAGTTCTGAAACTGCCAAATTTGGGCCTAAAAGTGACTTTTTGTCTATATTGTGACCTTCCCAACAAGGATATGTCTTCAACATGTTTGCAACTTATCCTTCAATGATTTCCAAACCTTCAAAGTTCCTAAATCTGCAAACACACAAAGAAAGAAAGAGGAATGTTGAATGTTAGGAAATAGGGGTTTGCCTTGCTCAAACCCATTTTAGGTAATTAAACCAAATGAAGAAATAAGAGGAAGCATGAACATAAAATGAAGGGATTATAAACTTTCCATGATGATAGATCTTTATTTTCTGCAACAATGGATGAAGAATCTTCCTTGAATGCCTTAGAAAGCTATCTTGATGACTTAGAATGCTAAAACCCTAGCTTGCTTGACTTGAGAGAGATGATGAATGATGAATGAAATGATTAGGTCCATGAATTAGGGTTTATAAGCCTATTTATATAGTAAATCCACCTAAACTGCCCGTTAATTTGATCCCCAAGGCTGACCTGAAGGAAAAATAAACTTAAAACCCATTTTTTCCCACTCAAACCTCGAAAATAGTCCAAATGGGACTAAGTTACCAAGTTGGGTGACTTAGTCCCACCTGGATGGGACTCATTCACCGAGATGGATAACTTAGTCCCACAGGGGCCCTTTTACCAGCTGGATTGTCAGGGAGTGAAGAAATTAAGTTTTTTTGTTCTAGTCAGGTTCTTGATCAAAATAAGCCTTGAGATGCACAATATGGGGTCATAGGGGCCTATTAATGATGATGTAAAGGGAAATTAGGGCTAAGGACACAAATTTCAATGTGAAAGTGTGATTAAATACACTTTACAACATTAAAATGAGGTCCACTTAGCCTAGAAAGGCACAACATTTAATGTGAATGTGTAAAACACATTACAACACTAGATTAGAATCAAGTTTAACTTACAAGCCTTCTAGATTAATGTGAGAATGCAATTAAATACATTTTATAACATTGAATTAGGGGGGAAATAGTTCCATTAGACTTAGATGCTTAATAAGAGTCTAGAAAAGTGTGAAAGTCATTCACAACACCTTTACAAGACATTGTTAGATGCATTTTATTCAGTTTGCAAGGGCCCAAGACCTAATGTAGATGTGTAAAACACCTCACAACACTAAATCAAGGCCTCATTAAGTCCAATTTTTCATTAATTATTCCCATATCAAGTGTGAAAATTTCAAGGGATACATTTTTAGCCCCCACTTTAGTGAGAGGATGAACTTGCTTCAAACTCACTAAAGTAGACATTCAAGAGTCCAATCGTACCAATGTGGATGACAAAGAATGACAAAGATCAAGGCATCAGTCAAGCCCCCAGGATCCAAGATCCTAATTCATACCAACATAAGCACAAAAGGACATGCACAAGGTGAATGATTTGTAGCAAGACAAGATACATGATCATACAATGGCAAGAACTAGAAGGAAGAGAAAAGTGAAAATAAAAAGGTGGGTCAAGCTTCGATTGTTTGTCCAACACGTTGTGGATCAGATCTAGGTTGTTTGTCCAAAAATGCATACTCACTCTGAGGCGACGGAACTCTTGGTTTTCCATCAGGTGAGAAGTCCTAAAAAGGTGAGAAACATACACTCATGGCCGGTATGCACTCACACACACGCAGGTGGCTATAGGGAAAGTCATGCCTCAGATTAGGCTTCCCGCTTAACCATACCAAAGGTATACCTCCTGATAACTTTAATAAGGTGCATAATGAAAATGCTTTTGAATGTCATGTAAAAATTTTGTTAAAGGGGATTTTTCTTTGTTCATTTAAGGTCTTCTTCTTAGGAAGCATTGTGCCTAATGTCTCCAAGAGAGGACAAGTCAAAAGTGTCAGATCATTTCCTACGGGATGCCTCATTCACATTTACCATGTCAAAAGATCATACACTCTTGGATGGAATCAAACCCAATGACACCACCAAGAAGAGGACACATCACAAGAAAAAAGAAAAATCACACAATGATTTTTTTTCCAAAAGATGTCATCTATGTATGCCCCCACTTTTTAGTGGTTGCTACACCAACACTATGAGCAATTTCTTTAAAGTAGCTAATGATAAATTAAAGAAGACATGAGAGCCAAATTGGAAAGCCCTATGCCAAGCCATATGTTTCCAAATTGAGCTACATCATGAATAAGTATGTCACATGCGAGTCAACTTAAGACATGTTGTCCACATCCCAAGCTTGCTCTTATATGGTCATGAAAGGTTAACGACTAGCCTAAAAGAGACAACGACAAGTGACATATAAGGATAAGACTTCCTAAACCCTTGCCCCCTCTTAGTGTAGGATAAGTGTGAGTTGGGAAGGGATGATGATATGATGCTCCTTGCGATGAATGTAAAACATGCAACTATGGCAAGGAGCAGCAACTAATGTTATTTATGATGATGAGTAAACAAAGTTTCTGCTTGATACATATTTAATGAGATTTCTATCAGTTTAGGATGTACCAAGGTTAAAATTTTTTGTAAGAATTGCTTGTGATGATGTTGACATTGGATGAAGGATTTTTTTTGAAGGACAATAACCAAGATCATTAGGCTATATAGGGACATGGATACCTTGTTTTATAGCATCACATCCTTTCCCAAGTTGTTGTCTAAAAATTTGTCACTTTTTTGGGATTGGATGGTTGTTCAATTTCCTCAAATTTTGTCTTGGATGTTGGTTTTGCTTTTAAGGTGGGTGAAGTGGATTCTATTGAATGTTGTATTATTGTTACCCATTTCTCATTTCTCTATTTGGACTCTTTTGTTATGATCTTGTATTCTCCCACGTATGTAGAAATGAAATCAAAGGTTTTTGAAGCCTCTTCCAATAACTTTGTGGCTTCTTCAATTTTATTTTGTCTTTCTATGTCATTTTGCTTGGTACTAATCATAGCACATGTAACCTTTTTTCTTTTGAGGAGTAGAAGGTGACTTGTCACAAACTCCTAACATTTGGGTCAAGGGTTTATCCATATCAAGCAATTCAGGATGCTTCAAAGTGAGGTTGATTTTTGGTTTGCACATGATAGTGTTGATGTTTGCTTGCACCATGATACCTTCCCTATTAGGAGAGTTTTTAGGAGAACTACAAATGAGATGTTCATGACATTCAATGTTTGGTTCTTCACTATTGACTTCATCGCAAGTAAGGGAATGATCCATGGTTGGATGTTCTTGCTTGTTAATGATGATGTTTCTTTGCTCAATAATTTTTTCCTCTTGTAACACCATAACATATTCTTTACCAATAGGAAAGATATTATGAGAGGGGGAAATTTGAGTTTTGTCCATAATGTCATCCTTTTCCTCTAAGGATTCATTCACTTGTGCCATAATATCGATCCTAATAGGAGATCTTTTAGGAAAGTGACAAACAATAGGTTCATCACATTTCATGGTTGGATTGGAAAAAGTAGCTTCATCACTCATAGGAGAGGCATCACGAGAAGGGTAACTAGGAGTTTCATGGTTACTGATGATTGGAATTTTTTGTTCAAATAGGTCTTTCCAAATGGTAGGGGCATCAGGAAAGGGAGGAATAATATTCTCATGAGTCTCAATAAGGATATCTTCTAACACTAAACTATCTTCTACATGTTTAGAGAAGATATTAGGAGAAGAAAATGTTTGATTGTCATGGTTATCTACATTTACATCCCCATGTCCTATAATGTCTTCTTGAGTAGGAGAGGTAGGATTGTCATAGCTTTTAATCATATCCTCCACACAAATTTGTTTTTCATGATCATTCACTATAGTATCCTTATTTTTAGTAAAGCATTTTCACAAGTAGGGGAGGTGTTGGGAGATGAATGGAGACTAGGTAAAGTAGTGGTCATGTTTTCACCTTCGTGTGTCATAATGTTGTTACAAGGAGGAGAAGAAGGAAGACAAGAAATAATTTCATGATCTTCAATGATTTTATCTTCTTTCACTAAGATACCTTCATCACCAATGGGAGAGATATTGGGAGAAGAACAATTATGATTATCATGATTATTGATGCATGCATCCTTTTGTGTCAAATATTTAGTGGATGATTTTAGTGAGAGGAAGTCCATAAGGGCTTCATCTAACATGTCTAATTCATCACTACTAAAAGGCTTGGATGATATGATTTTTCTAAATGTAAGCATTTTATGAATTGTTTCTTGTGATGTGTTTAGTTTTTTGTTTTTGTTTTCTAATGAATCTTATCTAAATGAACTAGGAACTAATGCTAAAAATGAAAATTGCAAAAATCTAATGCTATCCATAATTTCCATGAATGTAAATAATGATTATTTCTAATGATTTAAATGTAATAGAAGCTATGAAAACTTAAAATGAAATGTAAAGACATAGGATGAAATGCAATGTTTCAGATTTCAAACAAGGTAATGTACTGATTACACTATGCAATGATCTAAAAAATGAAACGTTGTGAATGCAAAAGTGGAATTAAATAATGCATGAAATGAGCCAAATTAAGCTAGATTTAATGAAATGCATGTAACAGGAACAGATAGTTAATGGTAGCAAACAGAAGTGCAGAAACAGGGTTTTTAGTGCCGTGAAAGGTAGTTTCAGGGGCCTAAAGCAACTAAGTCGCCCAAGGTGGCAAATGAGTTTGAGTGGGGATTTTTTTCAAAGTATTTAGAATTTTTTGGTTATTTTTTTTTTTTTGTGTTGTATGATGTAGACCTAAGATCCAAATGTAGAATTTCAAAAAAAATTAATGATTTGAGATCCAAAAATGCACTTTCACTAATGCAAAATTTGAAACCCTAGAATGCAACTTAACTAATGAAAAATGCAATGCAATGTTAATGCAAGATAATTATAGGATAAGGATGGACTCCAAATTAGAAAAGAAATTATTTAAAAAGAAGGTTCACCAAAATGAACTATAAATTTTTGGGGATAGGCACTCTCTTACACTTCTAGGGTTTTGCACCTAAAGGGAGAAAGGTATCCCAAAAATCTAGGGGGATCACTCAATACTAATACAAATATGATTGGAATATGTCTAAATAGAATGCCCTAAATGCAAAGAACTAATAAAAGAGATGAATTATTAATGCAAAACTAAGGAAATGCACTTTGTTTGAAAACACACTGTGATATGCAAAATGACCTAGAAATGCAAGTAAACTGTAATAGAAACTAATGAAACTAAAGATGTGCATTGGAAATGAGTTGAGGACTAGAATGAAGACTAGAAATGTTTCTTATTCTAGAATTTTAACTTACTGGGACACTTATGCCATTCTGGGCGACTTGGTCCCAGGTCTGGAAAACTGCCTCGGAGCCCGTTTCAGCCAAATGGGTATCTAAATCTACAGAAATTTCTAAAAACATGTACATTGGGACTAAGTCACCATTGATAGTGACTTAGTCCACTTTGGATTTTCTAAAAATCTGAAAGTGGAAATGGAAGCTCTCGATCTACACTTTCTATTCCTCTAGGTGTTTGGTTTTGAAACTACCAAATTTGGGCCTGAAAGTGACATTTTGTGTAGATTTTGACCTTTCCAACAAGGAGGTGTATTCAAAAATTTTGCAACTTATCCTTCAATGATTTCAAAACCTTCAAAGTGCTTGAATCTGCAAACACACAAAGAAAGAAAGAGAAATGTTGAATGTTAGGGAATAGGGGTTTGCCTTTGTCAAACCCCTTTTAGGTAATTAAACCAAATCAAGAAATAAGAGGAAGAATGAACATGAAATGAAGGGATTAGAAACTTTCCATGATGATAGATCTTTATTTTCTGCAACAATGGAGGAAGAATTTGCCCTTGAATGCCTTAGAAAGCTATCTTGATGACTTAGAATGCTAAAACCCTAGCTTGCTTGACATGAGAGAGATGATGAATGATGAATGAAATGATTAGGTCCATGAATTAGGGTTTAGAAGATTTTTTATATAGGAAATCCACCTAAAATTCTCGTTAATTTGATCCCCAAGGCCGACATGAAGAAAAAATAAACTTAAAACCCAATTTTTTCCACTCAAACCTCAAAAATAGCCCAAATGGGACTAAGTCGCCAAGTTGGGTGACTTAGTCCCACCTGGATGGGACTCATTCACCCAGATGGGTGACTTAGTCCCACAGGGGCCCTTTTGCCAGCTAGATTATCGGGGAGTGAAGGAATTAAGCTTTTATGTTGTTCTAGTTAGGTTCTTGATCAAAATAAGCCTTGAGATGCACAATATGGGGTCATAGGGGCCTATTAATGATGATATAAAGGGAAATTAGGGCTAAGGACACAAATTTCAATGTGAAAGTGTGATTAAATACACTTTACAACATTAAAATGAGGTCCACTTAGCCTAGAAAGGCACAACATCCAATGTGAATGTGTAAAACACATTACAACACTAGATTAGAATCAAGTTTAACTTACAAGCCTTCTAGATTAATGTGAGAATGCAATTAAATACATTTTATAGCATTGAATTAGGGGAAAAATAGGTCCATTAGACTTAGATGCTTAATAAGAGTCTAGAAAAGTGTGAAAGTCATTCACAATACCTTTACAAGACATCGTTAGATGCATTTTATTTAGTTTGCAAGGGCCCAAGACCTAATTTAGATGTGTAAAACACCTCACAACACTAAATCAAGGCCTCATTAAGTCCAATTTGTCATTAATTATTCCCATATCAAGTGTGAAAATGTCAAGGGATACATTTTTTTGCGCTACAGCTAGTTCACCCCATGTCCTAATTCCTTGTGGAAGATGTGACAAACCAATCTAAGGCTGCCCCTGTGAGACTTCATGGGAACAACCTCATCAAATAGGTGGGATCATATGAAACTTCCATACATGATGTGTTGAATTCACATATGTGTTCTACTGGATCCCCTATCCCCTTATATTTAGGCAAAGGTGGTGTTGTGAAGTGTTGGGGAAAGGGTGGCATGTATAGATTTTGATCAAATGGAAAAGGGTACAACTCCTCCATAGAGTATGTCTTCTTGTTGGTTCCCAATTGCATGTTGGTCATTCGTTGTTCAAGGGTTTATATATGTTGGATCAAATAGTCTACAAGGGATGATGTCACATTGTTTTGATGAGATGTCATAGTGTTGGCATTAGGGTTGTGTGTTGGATTTGGATTTAGATTGATGTTTTGTGATATGAGACCTTGGTGTGGTTTGTTTTGATTTGGAATGAATTTGGTGTTTGGATTTGTTCCAAAGGTGAGGTTTGTATTTGGTATGGTAATTTGGAATTGTGGTATGGACCCTTGATTCATGTTTTGGTTTTGGAAATTGAAGCCTTGGTTTGCAAGTGAGGGTATGGGACCTTGATTTACATTATGATATGAAGGTGTAGGCCCTTGATTGATGTTTTGATGTGAAGGAATGCTCCCTTGGTTGAAATTTTTGCATGAAGGAATGCTCCCTTGGTTGACATTTTGAGGTGATAGTAATTACCCTTGAGTGGAGTTTTGGAATGATGTAAGGGGTCCTTGGTTTGTATTTTGAAGTGATGGAATAGACCCTTGGTTGGTAGTAGACCCTTGATTATGGTTTTGATTTAGGGCCATTCGTGAGATAATGCACACCTTTCTAGGGTTATTTGGTGGAGGTTGATTTAATGAAGGTGCACTTTGGAATTGGAATGAGGGCCCTTGGTTTGTGTTTTGTGATGTGGGTATAGAACTTTGGTTTTCATTTTGGATCAAGGGTGTGCGACCTTGGATTATATTTTGGATAAAAGGTGTAGGACCTTGTGATGTGAACCCTTGGTTTGTGTTTTGAAAAAGAGGATTCGTGAAAGTTTTACCCATGGTGTTTGAGGAACTACCAAATGTGAAAGTTTGACCTTGTGTGGTGGTATGAGTTGGAATATTTGGAATGCGTGTTGTAGTGGTAGTAGTCATGTGTGTAGTTGTCCCAAGGGGTATGTTTACCATTTGTTGTGATGAAGGCATGCCAAATGGATTTTCAATTTCTTGTTCTATGATGGTTGATACGTCAAAACCTTGAGGTAACTAATTGGCACCCTTTTTGACTAATGCATAGAAAAAAAAATTGGATTGGCACCAACAAGTTGGTCAACTATACTCAAAACTCTAGGATCTTGATAAGCCCTTTCAATCTCATGAGGGGTCAAACTCTTGTTGAATTGTTCAAGGTTTAGTTCTTCCCAAGGGTCACTCTCTTCTCTTTGTGATGTGTTGTTGCGGGGTGTAGGTTGATTTGAATCTATGACATTGTCAAGAAAGGGGTCACTTAGGAAATCCATGTCCTTTCATTTGGCTTGTGACCTCGTTTCAACCATGTGAGACTTTTACAAGTTGGGAGATAATGCAAAATGGCAATGAGACTATGCTATGTTTTTTTTTTTTGGATTTTTGGATTTTAGGGTATGAAAATGCAAGGATGATAATGCAAGGACACTAAAATATTGATTTATGGTCAAAGTGAGTGATAAGGTGACTAAATGATGTTGATTCAAGATCAAGATGATAATATAACTAAAGTTAAATGAGATTAATCTATGTTTTTGTATTTTTTGTATTTTTCAGGTATGAAAATGCAAGGAAATGAAGGATTGATATGATACTAAGGTAAAGTGAGCTATTTTTTTGTATTTTTGGAATAAATGTGTAAAGTGAAATCTAAGGAATGTGACTCTAAATGAGGGTGATCTAATGCAAGGGAATCCTAAAATATTTAACAAAGGGTTGCACTCAAGCTAATGTGAACCCAAGGCAACAAATTCCAAATGTCATTGACCATAAGAGGACAACCAAGACCAAGACACAAGACTAAGACTCAACTTGACAAAGTGAAAATGACAAGACAAATGACAAGGACAATGGTCAATGACAAATAGAATAAGTAACCAAGAATTTTCAAAAGGTCAAAGGTCTCCCTATGTTCAAAATCTAAAGGTTTATCTATGCAACCTAAGGATCAAAATCTATTTTGTGCAATGCAAGGGATGAAGGAATGCAACCTATAATGCAATGTTTTCCTAATGAGGATGCTAAAATGAGCTAGAAAAACTTGCAGGCCTCTGGTTTATCAGACAAAGATCACTATAAACTGGTTTTGATCAGATTATGGACACATATTTTAGGAAATTTTGTTTAGCAAAAAATTGTGTCTCAATTTTTATCAGATGTGTTTCACAGTTGCGGCTCGGGTTGTCAGATGCAGATCAATTTCTGGAAAATGCATTTTAGACTGACAATTGCATTATTTTAGCTAACAGTTGCAATTCGCAGTGACAATTGTGGGTCTGTGTCTAACAGTTGCGATTCCAAAATGGTGTTTTTGATAGTTTTGATGTTTTTCAATGGTTTTGATTCAATTTTTTTACTATTTCTGATGAAATATAATTGGAAAACATAGCAAACAGTATTAAGCAATTTTTTTAGGACTAGTTCGATGTGAAAATGTTTGATTTTTAAAGAAGACAAGCATAATCCTAAGGTTGGTAAGGATAATATTTGTTGAATTCCCACTTGGATTTCTCCAGTAATGCATATTCAAAGTAGATAGCCTAGGAACTTGGTAGCATTGGATCCCCTCCATGACACTCACTTCTACAGGCATACCAAGTTCCAAATTATTGGGTCATGACCTCCCAGAATTTTCTACCTCTATAGTGAACTGTGAGAATGTGGGACGGCTTCAGAGGTCTGACCTCCTGCACTAGCAAATAGAGGGATTTTGGCCACTACAAACAAGAGGTTTCTAGTAATGGCATCTGATTTAGGAGGTACTTTGATAAAATCCCTCAAGAGGCCTCCCAACCCTTAGAACAAGGGCTTTTTCGCATCATAAAGATACTAGGGGATGGCTATCATTTCCACTTCCCGTTGATTGCAAAATTTCCTTGCAATCACAAATTTATATAGTAGTTCGGAAGGACTTGGATTTAGCCCGTTACCGCTTGGGTCATTCCCTTAGGGTGAGTACTTTTTCCCACTAAGGCAGGCCCTCTAATGGGTGAACACAAAATCGGATGGGTTTGGTTTTCTGATCATCAAGTTTTCACAAAGTGAGAGCATAATACCTACCACCCTCAAACACTAAGACATGGTGTTCCTTACCCTCTAATTAAATTTATGTGAGAAAGACAATCGTTCATTTTAAGCACCAAATGAAATGTTTTATAATCTAAAACAAGTAAAGTGGTTTCAAAATGTAATACTTGGACATTCGAACCTGCAAAACCACTTGTTAGTAGTCTTAAAAGAAAGATCTTGGGCCCATGAAAAAGCTGCACAAACTCCAAGTTAGCAACAAAAAGGGGTTAGCACCAAAC
Organism: Sequoia sempervirens; assembly: GCA_007258455.2. NCBI lineage: Eukaryota > Viridiplantae > Streptophyta > Pinopsida > Cupressales > Cupressaceae > Sequoia > Sequoia sempervirens. Next base: position 423,613,532 of record VDFB02075321.1, on the reverse strand, counting down.
CAAAACTAGAATCTAAAAACTAAACTAAAAATGAAAGCAAAGAGATTAAACTAACTAGAACTCAAATAGAGCCAAAAAAAACTAAAGGACTCAATTTTTTTGTTGCTCCAAGAAGAAATTTTGGGAGTCCCAACCTAAAGCCACACACTGCAAATAGAAGATTAGAACCCAAAAACTCTATTCTGCTCGCAGAAATCAAAAGAAAGATGAAAAAGAGACTAAAACTGAAACTTTTTACCTAGCAGAAAAATGTGTCACTTCTTTCTTCAGTTGCGTTGTTGTGTGGCATCACACGATGGCGAATGCATCGTGTATTCAAATTTAAATTCTCCTGGCCATGGGTGCCTCCTACAGATGTGTCATTTCTGGACAAGTGTTTCGTTGTGTTTGACAGATGTGTCGCTTCTCAGAAAATGCATCGTTGTGCTTAACAATTGCGTCATTCTGTACTCAAAATCTACAAAAACAAGTAAAATTTATACGAAAAATTTGCAAAAATGATGTTCGCATCAGGTTCACCAATGTAAGATGGGGTTTCTTAGTTTCTAGCCTAGAATAGTGATAGCTAACACCTCTAGACCATTAACCACACCTAAACAAGAGAAAACAATAAAAGCATAAGGAAAATAAAGCATGAAATCACAATATTCCCCATGCTTGAATCTTGAATCACTTCCCTTGCTCTCCTATTTCTCCTTTTTGCAATATTTTCCCTCAGATTTGTTGCTTCACATGTGTAAATACCTACAAAATAGTAAGTAGAAAGTTGGAGACAATTAGTTGTTAAGTTGAAAATGGGAGAGGAAGGTTTCTTTTATAGACAACCATTTGAATGGACGGTCCAGGTTAATCTTCTAGAAAGATTCCAAGATCAATGGTGGAGGATTCCATTCTTGGAGGAATCATGACAGGTATGACGTCGATAGCTATGATACCTGATGGCTATGACAGCAATGAAGGCAATGACAAAGATTAATGATAGGACATCTTTGATTGGAGAAGGTGCATAAATTATTTATTTTAAATTATTTATTCAAAAATGGAGGAAAATGGAGGAAAGGGACAAGTGGAAAATAAATTATTTATTCAAATTATTTATTTGGATAAAATGAAAAAGGAGCATTTAATTAAATTAATCAATTTAATTAAATGGGAAGATGGAAATTAGAGAGGAATTAAATAATTTCAACAATTATTTAATCATGGAAGAATAAAAGGTCGAATAATAAATTATTATCTGACTAGAGAGAAATAATTAGATAAATGATGATTTATTTAATTATATAAGAAGGGGATATATTAGCGATGCAATTAAATAATTTTAATTGATCAGGATAGAAATGAGAAGGTGAATTAATTAAATAATTAAAAATTATTTAATTAATAGAGGAATATGATCAAACATAATTGAATAATTAAAATTATTCAATTATCAAAGGACGAGGACCAAGAAAAATGATGCTCGCAGACTTAGGACATTTTTCAGAGTCTACATCAATGTCCCGCAGAAGAAACAACATCCCACCGATGAGGATCCAATGCTACGTATCGAGTTGTCGATGTGACAGCTCATAGACTCCCACCGACAATGTCATCTCCCACCAACAAGTCTTTATCGCCATACAAGTCATTGCTCCATCGTACCATCAGGGAGACTCAAGACAAAGTCCCACCGACGACATGAAGTCCTACTAACAAGTGACCAAGGAAAGACATTGGGCTATCACAGAGATTTCTTGGAGACTCCCACCGACATGACTAACTCCCACCGATAGAACACAATGCTAGAGTAAACTGTTAGCGCCAAACTGTGGAGGTCATCAGAGCATCAGGGGAACTAAGAACAAGATTCCACTAATATGAGGAAGTCAGGTTGATAAGAGATAGAAGCAACACTTCAAGGAGTATATCAAGCCAATAATTTGAGGCACAAATCGCAACATATATCTATCAGGTATTAATTTTTGAGAGAGAAGGTTGTGGAGAATGAAGTAAAACTTGAGTATGTGCTGATGAAGGATCAAGTGGCTGACATATTTACGGAGGCTCTTCCTAAAGATACTTTTGAGTATCTATGAGAGAAGTTAGGGGTTATTTCCCCTCCTTTCTTGAACTAGATGCATATGGACATGCATCAGTTTGGTGGATCTATGGATCTATCTTTCTTCTAGACTGATGTTTTGGTGGCTACCTCTCAAGGGGAGTAGGTAGTGTCATGTTTTGTCACTTAAAGAGTATTTTTTCTTGATGTCAAAGGGGAAATCAATGTAAAACATCCTATGCCTTTGTCATTGATTTCAAAGGGGGAGAGAAAGATGTGAAAAAAAGAAGAGAGAAAGATGTGAAAAGAGTATCTATTAAGAGGGAGAAAGTAAAATCATGAGGAAGTGTGTTGTCTTTGATGGTTTCTCACATCATGTGTTGCCATCAATGAAAAATGGGGAGATTGTTGCAAGTATGAAGGAAGTGTGATGAAGGTGTTGTCATTGATGTCAACTAGTTAATTGGGTTCTCAACTAGTTGTTGTTGTCATTGATGTCATGGATAATGGTTATTAGTTGTATATGTCAAAGATATTGAGAAAATTGTAATGAAGAAAGGTTGCAGGTGTTCAGTCATTGCTCCAGGTTTTGCTTCAGGATTTTCTCCTATGTTCATTTGGTTCAGATATGTTGATCATGGTTGTTGGAATTTTCTATATTCAGGATTTGGGCTTCTAGATCGTTGTATAGTGTGAGTTATGTTCACCAATTGTGAATTATGCTTTTCAGGGTATCTTGCTGAGGTCCGGGAGAAATGTAGTTGCTCCATATTTCTTCTTGTTTCAATCTTATGACTTGTGGTTCTAGAGTTAAGGTGATATGATCATGTTGAAGATAATTTTGTTATCTAGAAGAATTGATCATGCTAAGGTTGTGTGTGCTTAATTGATTTATGTGTTTAACATTGGTTTAGTCGACATTGTGTTTAACACTAATTTCAAAGCTTATGGAAGCGTGTTGCTAATTCAACCCTAGAATGTTTTAGTGTCGACCTAATTTGAATTTGTAAATGAAAATGATCACTAGTACTGAAACTATAATAAACTACTGAAAAAACTACTAAAAACTGCTTATAAATGACTGAACTTGGTCACGTGACCATTAGTAGTTTATTGCCAGTCATATATAATGAGACCAGATTGATGACTAAACCATTTTTAGTCATTTATTAGTTGTTTTGATTCATCAATTTGGTAGTATATTTATTCGTTGATTTAATCATTGATTTTTGTAATCTAGTCACTTATTTAGTCATTTTTTATTCACTGATATTTTTAGTCATTGATTTAGTCATTGATTGTTGCAATCTGGTCACTTATTTAGTCATTTTTATTCATTGATTTATGTCCATTGGTAGTGTATTTATTCATTAATTTTAATCATCATTTTGATCAATTTGGTAGTATATTTAGTCAGTTTTATTTCACAGGTCATATATTTAGTCATATATTATTCACTATTCACTGATTTCTATCAATTGGTAGTATATTTAGTCATTAATTTTAACAATCATTTTAATCAATTTGGTAGTACATATTTAGTCAGTTTTTTTTCACAGGTCATGTATTTAGTCATATTTATTCACTGTTCTCTGATTTCTATCAATTGATAATATATTTAGTCAATTTAATTATTAATTGACGTCAATTAGTAGTATATTTAGTCATTTTAATTAACTGATATTTGGGGATTTAAACATAAAACACAGAAAAATACACATCAATCATCAATTGCACACAATAAGATAGCCATTAAGAAGGAAAAATTGATGAACTTTATTAATAAAATAAAGGTGTTCTAGTTACATTTTAGAAATAGAGTATTACAATTTTTATTTTCAGTCATAAGAATGAAAATCTGAGTTACAATATTGCATAGAAATGACTGCAAGAAAGAAACTTCTCCAAAAAACTTCTCCAATGTTGGAAATGCATGCTAGGATCCCTTCAATGCAAGCACATGCCCCTTTCATCTCTTAAAACTTCTACAACTGGGCAATCTTCCTAGAGCAAGTTGTAACATGTAGAATCCAAGAAGGAGAGTGTTGATCGTGTCCCATATATGAAGCTCTCTCCTTCAATGCAGTCAACAATAACCCAGCTAGAATCTTCCCTCATTTATATGCAATGTGCCATCTGATATGAGCAACAAGGTCTACCTTTTCCACCATGAATGAAGTTGTGCCTCAATACAACCAACAAAATTACTATTAGTCTCAATTCAAAAAAGAATAAAAGTGCATTGTATATTGCAAGTTTACAAAAGTAAGTCCAAACATAGTAGAAAGATAAATCAATTAAAAAATTGTAAGAGATAGATCACATCCACAAACATGGGAGAGCTATGCAAAATTGGAGATATTGGCTTGGCAAATGAAGGCAGCAAAGTATTTCTAGATTCAAGACTTTTACTTAATGTTGTGGAATAGAAGAAAAAATAATCATTTATCTGCCACCATAGTGAAAAGTTAGCAATTGCATTTGGTTTGTTAAACATGGCCCCTAGTACAACTATTAGAGTTGTTAAGAACCTTCAAGTATGTTCTGATTTTCACACTACATCTAAATTCATCTTCAAGATTGTTGCAAGAGAAATTATTCTGAGAGATGTGATCCATTTCCATCATTTTAAACAAGGACAATGTTCTTATGGAGAATATTGGTGATGCTAAATGAAACAATCTGAAAAATAGGCTTGCACTATAATAATGTGCACTACATCAGATATTTGAAGGGACATCCATCAAAGCATAACAGTGGGGATTTTATTGTCATATGTTGTAGTTACAAGTGCCCTACTAGACATACATGAAAATCTAAGGGATTTTTTTTATGGCTAGACTAATAAAATCCTATTGTAGGGGATACTCCAAGTACATATGGCCCAATTCTAATGACAACTATTATTAAAGCTAAAAAATAGCTTTGGATGTTATTAGTATGTTATTGATATTGAATTGTGGACTGGACTGTCTGATACCTTATGACTGAAGATCTTGTATCAATCGGGAGATATGGATCTTGTTGCCACTAATTTTCCCAAAGAAAGCCATATGCTAATATTTGACTTCTGAAATATACTTAGATATTTTTAATTTCTTGTTTCATGTGTCTCCAAATAGGTGCACTAGATCCTTGAAGGGGATTAACATAGATTTATTCAACAAGCAAAAGAGACTAATTCTATATGATTTTGCTTTATAATTCATCCCAATGTTGATAACGATCAATCTCAATTTTGCAAAATACACAACATCATTAACTAATATTTTTAAGAACTTATTAGTTAATGATGTTGTGTATTTTGCAATGCTAAGATTGATCGTTATCAGCATTGGGATGAATTATAAAGCAAAATCATGTATAGAATTAGTCTCTTTTTCCTATTGAATAAATCTGTCAATCCCATTCAAGGATTTGGTGCACCTATTTGGAGGCACATGAAACAAGAAATCAAATATGTAAGAAAATGCAACCAATGGGTGTAAATCCCAACACCTCAACCTTTGAAAGCGTCCTCCTGCATGTGTTTGAATTGGAGCTTTAGGTGAGGAAGTTCTTTCAAAGCCAACAAAATAATCATTACAAGTCATCAAAGCCAACACAAAGGAGACCAATATATAAATGATCAAAAGAAAAGAATACAATTAAAATACTAAAAGCAATAAATAAAATTTTATTACACAACATCCATCTCTGTAGATTCCATTACATCATTAACTGTTTAACTGTCAATGACTCACTGTCCCACCAAAGACATCCAGTCATCCACCATCCACCGTTACATTTCTATACACAAACTAGCTTGTTGTGGTATGGTGGTATCTGCCGCTCTACCGCACCAAGCCTCATACACCATTGTAGTGTGTCGGTGACTATACCGCATCACCACAGGATACCTTCAACCATCACTGCGGGGTAGTGGTAACCACCATTATACAGCACTAGTCAACGTGGAAGCACCGCGGGGTGGCGGTAACACCGCACAATTGCAAGCTCAATCTATCACCTATTTGGGATAGGGGTAAGTATCGCTCAACCACCAGTCACTCCATGAGATGGCGCAGGATGGTGGTAAAGGCCTGAACTCTCACTTGGTGTAATATGACTCGACAACGATCAAGTTGGGGGTTCGCCAGTGAATTTGAGGCACATAATTCCAATAGGTAAATTCCATAAATTGTCAAAAATAATTACACATGTATCAAACTCAAGTCACTTAGGCAAATAGGGTATGTGAGACTTCCCACTAAACCAATTCAAAATTAATAAGGTGTAAATATATGGCTCTTTTAGCACTGTAATTAAGGTGTAAATCACAAATATATAAGCAAGATGTGGCATAGCTGCCAACAATTGCAATCTATAAATCAAGCACTATTGAAAGACAACAAAAAGAGAGATTGCAGCAGAAATCCTAGCCGAAAGATAAGACTTTTATTTAAAAATAAACAAAAGGAAAAGCTTAAACTTGTATAACTCTATAGAACACTCTATAGAACACCTAACCACCCAGTATACAAAGCAACCTTTTTATATAGATCTTGATCATGGGAAATCCATCAAAGCATAACAACAAGGATTTTTTGTCATATATTGTAGTTACAAGTGCCTTGCTAGACATACATGAAAATGTGGAAGCATAGACAATTTGTATCAAGCCAAATGTCAAAAAGTATAATTAAAAAGACAAACTCTTACAATTGGACCTCAAATTGGACCAAGCAAATTTATGATTTTATCTTTAGAATGTAGGAACTTTCTTTGTTGGAGCTTCACGACCTCAAATTGGATCTCCAATTGGACCAATAGATTTATGATTTTATCTTTAGAATGTAGGAGCTTTCTCTGTTTGATATTCACGACCTCAAATTTGATCAAAAACTGGATTATCATATTTATGATTTTCTTTATCCACCTACATTTGTATTCCTATCCTCAGGTTTTGCTTTCGAGGGAAAACACCCAGAAGTGTTTCAGACCGGATGAAAGTACTCTCCAACCTGGTTATGTCACTGATAGCAATCCAAGTTTTCCTGAACCATCCATACCCAAATGTTGCATCACAATCTATTCTTCCTACACATAAAAAAGCCACATATTAACCCCTTCTAAATAAAACATTTAATCATCATAAAACCATAATTAATAAATCATTTCAGTTTTAGAAAGAAACCGATGTCATTTACTATCAAAACAAAAGTTGTACAAATCACAAAAAATCCATGAAGCCTCCTAAACGTAGCTTAAAGAAAGTTTACAAGATGGGTTTCAACATAAGAAGCTTTCTACTATAGCTCTCAATAAATGTATTATAAGCAGAAAAAAAAAATTCTTCACTCGAAGTAATGCAGTCAAACATTTATTCCAAAAGTATGTTAGTACGAGTTAACTAAAAACAGGATGATTTTTTTCTTGGTTTCTTTTATCAATATGCCACGTGGAAATGGAATAATCACTAAGAAACCCTAACAATAAAAAATAAGTAAAGGTTCAAGAAAGTAAATTCCAATGTACTATTGTGTAATGGTGATGAACGCACTTATATGACCATGACCTGCATACAAATCCATGCCATTGAATTGTCATCCATCCAAAGAGAAAATAAGCAATGTAAGGATTTGAGCAATATAAGTTCAAAGGGTAATGCAGCTATAACGGTAACATAATCACCATAAGAGCACAACTGAGGAACAAATTCTTGTGACTGTAATTATGTGATCCATAACTCTATTGGTCAAGTGGCATATTTGTTCTATAACAAATACAGGATGCATTCATGTGTGACCCAAGTTTAATATGGCTATGTTGTGATAGAAATGTAGGCACTCATATGAGCACAATTCATGTACAAATTAATCACTGTCATCACAATTAGGTGTCAATCATCATTGGGTGCATTCTATTGGAAATAGGATGCCATTTAATTGAAAATCCTAAACATTAATTATTTCATGTATCTCCTAAGTTCTTGGAATGTGTTCAACAACACTAAGATTAGGATGAGATTAATATTTGATGAAATAAATCCTAAAATTGACATTTGTAGTTATTCCTAAATAATAGGAACATGTGGGTGCACACATGGTAAGGTGACACTCACCTTGAGTTCAATTAACTATTCAGAGTAAGAGATAACACTTCTGAATGCATGTGAAGATCCTAGGAGTTAGGATTTGATGTTTGCATGCTTGAAGTTTAGTTCAGTTTAGTTTAGATCAGTTCAGTTCAGTTCAGTTCAGTTCAGAATCAATTTAGTTCAGTTTAGTTCAGTTCAGTTTAGTTTAGTTTAGTTCAGTTCAGTTCAGTTCAGTTATGGTTCAGTTGTCTTCAGTTAGTTTCAGTTGTATGTTAGTTAACTTCAGTTAACTTGGAATGCATGGCTAATAACATTGAGTTGTATGATAGATAACAAGGACTACCTCTAGTTAACAGGTGATGACCATTCTTTGAGAATGGTGTTGAGTAAATGTTTCAGTTAACTAGAAATCACTTGGAGCCAACTTGGGTGCCGAAGATGCTTTCTTGGAATTAACTCCAATGCATGATAAGATATTTTTGAAGGCTCTGTTAAGTGGGACCCTCTTTTGGGTGCCATCTTTGAGGAAGAGCTTTGTAATTATCACCGAAGTGAAGGATGAGTTGTAGCTTTAGTTTGGGACGCCCAAATGGGTAAAGCACATGTTTTAAGCTTTGTTCTTCATGGTAGAACTCAACTTGAAGCAATATGGTGTACCTTTTCTAAGGCTTGAGCTTGTGCATTGTAATTATCACCATTTGGAGATTACAAGGTTGCATATTGTCTCTATATATCATTCAAGTTGAAGAGAGTTTTAATAATTGTTATTTGCAAGTGTGAAGAAGATTGGTAAAGACATAAGAAGCATTCTCAAGCAAGAATTGGATCTATTGTATTTTAGAGATTGAATAATAGAATAATTCTTGGTGGATTTTTTTCCCAAAAGGGTTTCTCCACGTTATATCTTGTGTGATCTTTCTAATATCCTGTCTAGTTCGTCTATCAACTTCTCTCTTCATTCTACAATAGTAAAATGAATTAATCAAGATAATCACCCACAAAGAATATATGTAACAAAGAAAGAGCTTACTTAGATCATCAATATTAAAGTTTTACATAGTATTAAGCTAAGAAAACACCTCATTATTCAACATGTGGTATCAGAGCAAGGTTGGGTAGAGTATTGGGACGCCATTATCTTAAAGTTTGAAGGATTTATTGGCTTAGTGGGAGCTCTTAAGTAATTTGCTGATTTTGGAATTAAGTTTTGTTACAATGAATTCAAGGTTAGATATTGAAAAGTTCAATGGTTCTAACTATGAAATGTGGAAACTAAAAATGGAAGATCTTCTTGAAGAAAGAGATCAATGGTTAGTGGTTAATAATGAGACAAAGACACCTACAACTATTTCAGATGAAGATTGGGCTAAGTTAGATAAGAAGGAAAGAGGAACAATAAGGTTATGTCTTGTTGATGTTGTTCTTTTGAATGTTTTAGTGGAAACCAGTGCATATAAATTATGGAAAAGAATAGGGGATATTTATCAAACTAATAGTCTCACCAATAAGTTGTATCTGAAAAGGAAGTTATATTCATTGAAAATGAAAGATGGTGAATCTATTGCACAACATTTAAATGCTTTCAATTTAATTCTCAGTCAGATAGCATCTGTAGATGTAAAGCTAGAGGATGAGGATAAGTGCATTTTATTACTTTGCTCTTTACCAGATTCTTGGGAAAATCTAATTGTTGCAATTAGTGGTAATGGTGCATATCCAAAGATGGATAACATTATTCCTACTCTCCTATCAGAGGAGATGAGGAGGAAGTCTAAGGAGGAAATCCAAGATGCCTTGTTTTTAAAAGGTAGGCCTAAGAAAAAGGAGCCTAAGGGAAACAAGGAAGGGAAGGGTAAATCAGAAAGACGAAGTAAGGTAAAGTGTTGGAACTATGGGAAACCAGGACATGTGAAGAAGGATTGTAAGAACAAGAAAGAGAGTTCTGATTCTTCTACAGAGGAGTCCTTAGATAATAGTAATGATGCATTGGTTATTTCAGCTAATATTGTTTGTGATAACTCTTTGCTTCATGTTTCAGAGCAATCTTCATGGAGAGGATGATAGTCACGATGCCATGTGTAACTCGGTACCACAGTTCAGTGGGAGTTGTTGGTAGTGACTTGGATGCATCATTGGTAAGGTTATCTTCATGTGATTGGGGATATGCTTTGTTCTTGGTTTAGAGTGGTTGCTATTATGTCATGGTTTAACCCCTGATTCTAGATTAGAGTTTTGGCATATTACATGGTTCTCTTGAGACTAGGATGTATAAGTATGCTATGATGCATGCGATCTCCTAAGAGGAGATGGTAAGATCATGGATGTCATGTTTATGTTCCCGATTCATGATTGGAGCTTTGACAATGATCTTGTGTAGTTCTCTTAAGTTTTGGGTACATTAATCATTTGCTTGATTACTTCATGAAAGTGTTGTGTTGCATTTGGAGTTTGGCATGGATTGGTTGGTTACAGGTCCTCATGGATACTTGGAGAAATAGGTGAGGTTGGAGTTCTCTTATGGTAAGAGACATTTGTTGAAATGGTTACTTGTGAGAAAAGTTTTTAAACAGAAAAGACCAAGGAGCCTACACTTTGGTTGAATGTGAATTCAACACACTCAATGGTTTAGCATGCCTCCAAAGAGGCGGTTTGGATACAGAGACTTGGAAAAGGTTTTGGTTTGGTTGATAATGGGAAGGTATTAATTGAGAAATTTAACACTTTAATTAATGTTACAAATTATCTTATGAAACCATATAGATAAGTTCTCTTGGTTTTAATCATATTCTTGGAAGCTTCATGATTATGTAGGTTGCATTTGAAGTTAGCATGGTTTGATTAGTTGGTGCAAGAAGGCCATTGGCTTTGAGTCTTGTACTTGTTTTATTATTCCTTGTTTAGAATAATTTCAATGTATAATGTCAAGTGGGAGAATGTTGGAAATAGGATGCCATTTAATTGCAAATCCTAAACATTAATTATTTCATGTATCTCCTAAGTTCTTGGAATGTGTTCAACAACACTAAGATTAGGATGAGATTAATATTTGATGAAATAAATCATGAAATTGACATTTGTAGTTATTCCTAAATAATAGGAACATGTGGGTGCACACATGGTAAGGTGACACTCACCTTGAGTTCAGTTAACTATTCAGAGTAAGAGATAACACTTATGAATGCATGTGAAGATCCTAGGAGTTAGGATTTTATGTTTGCATGCTTGAAGTTTAGTTTAGTTTAGTTCAAATCAGTTCAGTTCAGTTCAGATCAGTTCAGTTGAGTTCAGTTCATTTCAGAATCAGTTCAGTTCAGTTTAGTTCAGTTTAGTTCAGTTTAGTTCAGTTCAGTTTAGTTTAGTTCAGTTCAGTTCAGTTCAGTTATGGTTTAGTTGTCTTCAGTTAGTTTCAGTTGTATGTTAGTTAACTTCAGTTAACTTGGAATGCATGGCTAATAACATTGAGTTGTATGACAGATAATAGGGACTACCTCCAGTTAACAGGTGATGACCATTCTTTGAGAATGGTGTTGAGTAAATGTTTCAGTTAACTATAAATCACTTGGAGCCAACTTGGGCGCCCAAGATTCTTTCTTGGAATTAACTTCAATGCATGATAAGATATTTTTGAAGGATTTGTTAAGTGGGACCCTCTTTTGGGTGCCATCTTTGAGGAAGAGCTTTGTAATTATTTTCGAAGTGAAGGATGAGTTGTAGCTTTAGTTTGGGACGCCCAAATGGGTAAATCACATGTTCTAAGCTTTGGTCTTCACGGTAGAACTCAACTTGAAGCAATATCGCATACCTTTTCTAAGGCTTGAGCTTGTGCATTGTAATTATCACCATTTGGAGATTACAAGGTTGCATATTGTCTCTATATATCATTCAAGTTGAAGATAGTTTTAATAATTGTTATTTGCAAGTGAAGATTGGTAAAGATAGAAGAAGCATTCTCAAGCAAGAATTGGAGCTATTGTATTTCAGAGATTGAATAATAGAATAATTCTTGGTGGATTTTTTTCCCGAAAGGGTTTCTCCACGTTATATCTTGTGTGATCTTTCTAATATTCTGTCTAGTTCTTCTATCAACTTCTCTCTTAATTCTAAATTCTACAACAATAAAATGAATTAATCAAGATAATCACCCACAAAGAATATATGTAACAAAGAAAGAGCTTACTTAGATCAGCAATATTAAAGTTTTACAGAGTATTAAGCTAAGAAAACACCTCATTATTCAACACATTCAGGTTGACTCAAGTTTAATAGGTTACAATGTAATGATAGCATGATCCAAGAGCGATTACCTCTTGCTACAATAAAGAGCCTATAACTCTGGTTGATATGCAGAGTGGTTGTGTTATATCAATTATGTAGTGCATTCAAGCACAACCCATGTTTAATGGGTTATTCTAGAGAGTGATCAAGATTTTCTAAACCTTATGAATGTTACTTAAAAGTGTACAGCTTAAACTACAGAGCATGTTTGTTACATACTTGAAGGAAATCATGGGTTACCACAAACTATAATAATGTGATCTACTAATAACCATTATGCAAAGTATTAAAGAAAGACCCATGATATATAGGATACATTTCCCTAACCAAGTTTACATACCTTAATGATCAAACACAAGCTTCCCACACACTCTAGGATACAATCCAAGATCATACCACACCCTATAAAGACAACTAATTTTTTGACCCAAGATTTAAGGTTGTTTTTTAATACCAAAAAAAAGTATTGGTAAGAGCATGACTAGGGTACAAACCCTAGGCCTCCATAGAAACATAAACCATAACTCTAGTGGATTAGTGAGGTTGCAATACCAAAAAGATTGAGACATTGTAGCCAATAACAAAATCTTTCAATCTAAGGTTTGTAGCCAATAACAAGCACACTATGTAGCTCAGTGAAATTTGTAAATGCAATCTATGGTAAGAAGAATGGCAGTCACTTGAGGTGTGATAGACAAAATGAGGTTGAGAAGTGACAAGATAATAAATCTCAAACCTTGCAATGTAAAGTGGAGATTTTAACAGTGAGTTTCCTTACCCCCTTACTAACCTTAAGGGTTTTTCAAATGCTATTGGCAGTGTTAGACAAGGAAAATACAATCATGGAATGATTGTCCAAATGAAGTAATAGTGGTAATCACAAGTTCAATGTTTCTTCTTAGCCATTGTATAATGGAGGTAGCAGATTGCATGTTCGAGCAGTGTTTTGAGACTCATCAAAGATGGGAGAATAGTGATTAATACCTTATGGATTGTGAAGTAGTGACAATAAGATTGAAGGATTTTAAGACCCACAATACCATGAAATGATGAGTCCCCTGTAGTAAGTAGGCAGTCTAAGGGCATAGTTTGATTTTATAAAAGGATGCTCATGAAAGGAATCTTCAAGTGACAGTGAGTGAGTTGTTTGAGATTGCAGTTGAGGGTGCAATATCCAGTCTTAAAGGCAGTTAGCAAAGCAATAAATGTGCAAGAAAATCAAACCCTACACAACAAACAATTCACAATGTTATCTTGCATAATGCCTTGAGTTTGAAGACAAAAATCTCATTATACCTTGATGAAAGTAGTGACCTTAATGGTCAATCACTAGCAACCATGATTTTAAAACATGCTATTGTGCTTATGGAGGAAGCATTTTAAGCAAGGCAGTGAGTGGTGGTTTGGAACAATGGTAGGTATGAAGGACTTGCTTTATATGCATACTATGTAGTCTAGCTTAAGACAACGTTCTTAGAAGAGATTGAAGGTGGATTATGGAACTCAAGGGTTACCATGATAAAGATTAAAGCAAAGAATTTGATCTATTTAAAAGCCATTGTCATGAAGATATTAAACATGTCACATACAAAACCCTAGTAGCTAGAGTAATGAATACAGTGCCAAAGAGGACAGTGAGCTGGGGCAAATTTAGAAGATCTCCACATTATCTAATCACGGGAAAATACATCATTTTTATTTATTTTTAATTAAAAGAAATCATTCTAAACCCTATATAGGATACATTCTAAACCTTACATAGGATACATTGATACTTCAAAAGCATCTAAAGTAATTTCAGATTATGCAAATATATGTCAATTAAATACCTGAATTACAAACAATAGCGCGAACAATTTAACCCTTGTTGAGCAGAGCAGGAATGAGATAAGCAACAATGAATCCTATGCCTCCTATCATGTACATATCCTTACCATTCCCTATCATTCTTTACTGAAACACTTCTCCATTTTGGTAGGCTACACTTGAAAATAAGGTTTCGACGAAGGTTTTAGAGTATGTTTATTAAAATGAAAACTCTATTTTGGTAGGCTATGCCTGAAAAGAAGATTTCGATGAAAGTTCTAGAGTATGTTTATTAGAGTATTTTGGCAGGCTATTAATTTTTTATTCCTTAAATGATTTGCTAAATAAATGACTAACTATTTAGTCATTTTTTTTTGTGTGACTAAATATTTTTTTAGTCAATAACCAAACTAGTCATTTATTTACTCATTTATAGCTGAGTTGCAAAAATTTAGTAGAATTTAGTCATTTTTAGTTGTTGTGACTAAAATTTTTAGTCTCGTAGTCATTTATTTTCCAAATTCTAATAGTGGATGTATGGCCGACTTTGGATATGTTTCAAAGTTGAAGATGGTATAAATACAGGATGAGATATTGGTGAAAGGTAGTGCAAAGAAATGGAGCAAGATAGATGCGAGATAAATGTGAATCAGTGTGTCTGTAATGAGTGTTGGTGTAGATCAATTCAAAGTCTAATTGTTGAGTTTCCAAAAGCAGTGAATTGAAGGTGTACTTTATCATTCAAGCATGTTTGCAAGTGTTTGAGAAAATTATGGTGAAAAATCTCTGTTGTATTGAGATTGTTTTTCTCTTTGTAACAAATCTATTCTATCGTCTTTGCATTTGTGTGGCGGTAAGGCCCTCCGGGTGGTTAACACTTGTTTGGACAATGAGTCCTGATTCAAATAGTGAGTCATGTTTTGGTAGTGAGCCTTCTCTAGCAATGAGCATTTATAATCAATTTTGATATTCTCTATATTGTGAGCTAATCCTCACCGTGGTTTTTCCCTTATTGGGTTTTCCATGTAGATCTAGTGTTATTGTGTATGTGTGATGTTTTTCAGTTTCTACCTTTGCACTTGATGATTAATCAGATTAAGTAGAAGGGTGATCCCACAAAGTTGGTTTACAATTTCTGGGAGATTCTAATTTTTGCTGAAATCGCATATTTTTAGAAAATATAATGATTTAAGCTTTTAAAATTTTCATTTAGAGCATTCCAATTGAAGAGGGTTTGATCAAACTACCTTAGATCAAATTTCCCCTTGGATAGAACCCCGCTAGTTTTAAACCATACATATAACAGAGTCTCCTTTACACCTATCAAAATGTTGTTAAAAAACAACTTTTGATTTACCTTTTGGGGGATCAAATGAATTCATTTAAAATTTATATTTTGTAAGTATGTAGTCCTTATTATAAGCTTCCCAAAAAGTATAATTTTACATAAATTTAATTTTATTATTATATTCATTTTTTATTTCTTGTGAATGTAGGTTTTTCACCTAAAATCAAACTCTTTGTTCTACACGTGGAAAAATAGAAGATTGTGATTTTTTTTTTAAAAAAAATATGAGTGCACCAAATATTGAAGTCCTTGATTGAACAAAAAAAAAATTGAATTTTGGTACATACAAAAAAAGTTAAGTGTTATACTCGCTATGTCCTGAATTGTAATTAGTTTGACTTTGAAACTTGATTAAAGAAAAATATTCAATAAAAAACTATCTAACCAAGTGGAAGCACTAGATATCTGAGTTACAAATCTAAATTTGAAAGAATTAGAATTTTATCCTTCATGGAAAAAGTTATGCATTATACGGTGAGCATCACTTTTTTAAAATGCTATTTTCTGAAAAAAACTAGTTTTCGGAGATGGAAAAAGAAGTGCAATCTAATTCCAAAATTTTTGAAAAAAATATATTTAGAATCTACAGACAAAATGTCATGAAACTCTAGTTTGCATCATCTTCAAATTCCTCATGGTTTAGCCGCTATAGGTGCCCGAAAGTGAAGATTTAGTTAAAAAATATTATTTCAGTGTCCAGCGTGGCCAAAAATTGTAAACCACTATTGTGGGATCACCCAAAATAAAGGATTTGTGATTTGTTTAATTTTCAGTGAAAAGTTTAAAAGGTTAAAGTTTGTTACAACCAATTCACCCCCCTCTCAATTGTCTTGTTCAACCTTTTTTATGTTGCAATCTTGACATTCGCCACCTTTCCCTATCCACCTAGCAGCCTATTTTTGTGTTGATGGAGTAATTTTGTCAGGGACGCACATGCACCGCATAGACATCATGCATTGTGTTGCCATCCTAACATGATTCCTGCCTCTGTAATTTGCAAGGGCATTACATTTCTCCATTGGATGCGAACCGTAACACCTCCTTCCCCCTTGATCGATATAGAATGGCTCCTTTGCCTTGAGATCACGTAGTTGTGAAGGTGACATCCACTATTTTCATTTTCTCTTACATCATCGCATTTACATAGTAGCATATTGTTGTTTATGTCATTGCTTAGCATATTTCATTTCCAATATACTTTATTTATCATTTTCTACATCATTGCTATTTGGCTATCCGTGGAGGTGGAAACACCAAAGCGGGGGACTGACTGAGGCAATCCTCTAAAAATAGCCCCAACATTTTCCTTGGTCTTATGTGTGTAGGTGCTTCTTCATTGGTGTTATTCAAAGAATCACGTTGCAAGGAGTTTGGTACCACCTTCTCACTTCCTTTGTCAATTTAAGCATATCTAGTTAAAGTAGTCCTCTTGTTATACTTCATTTTTCGTACTTTCTTTGTATTATGTCGTAGCATAAAATCTATCAATAAAGTTATTAGTGTGGTTCCTTGTGTTTTTATTTGTCTCAGAAATCTTCTATTCGTACGACGCCAGCACCCCGCTAAGACACCAGCGTGTCACATTGGAGTTCATGTCCTACGCTTCCATCCTCAGGCAATGAGCTTTCTGGGCCACAGATTAAACTCTGGGAATCAACTCATTTGACCCCTTGAAACATTCGGGTTAGCAGAAGGACAATAGCAACCAGATTGCTCTTCCTTTTTGACCTTAACCGCTCAACCCTTTCTGAATCACTTAGCAAGCTTTAGGTAGATTGGGGTAGCCTGTTGCTTAGAACCCTCCCATGACCTGGGGTCTCGGAGCAGTTGATCCCCCTCCTCTATAATCTCAAGAAGGAAAGATTTCCAATGGGCACATATAACAAGTTGAAGATGAGGAAGTTTGATTTAGGGAACACCTATGAGGTGGAGTTTACCAAAATCACTTGATATATCACCTTTATTCAACATTGTATATCTTCATCAATATCTTGAGGGTCAGTCAAGCGATAACACCATAAAAGTTTCTTTAGAATAATAGCCATTGTAGCAACCACAAGAGCGGAAGAGAAAATTTTGGATAGCAAAATTGGACACAACATGCTAAAAATAGGCAATATATAGAATACCTAGTCAAGGAAAGGAAGACCGGTAGAAGACTCAACATGGATATCATAAATTGAAATGGAATGCCTTAGATTTCTTACATAATCGAAAAAATGCAAGATTCACTTTTCAAATAACCTTGGGTGTCTGATGCAAGAGCATAGAAAAGAAACCTACCATGTTTCACTATAAAATCTCATCATGGCTTGCAACAGAGAACTTGCGTTCTATAATTTCTCACAAACATTATATCCAAATCTCAAAAAAATTGGATTAGAGTGCAAAAAGTTATCATTGTCAAAATATCACAACTCAAAACAATCAACATATAGTTCATCGGTCAAAGTTTGTAGAAGCTTTCCATGCCTTGTGACACTCAACCCAACATATCTCAAGGTAGTATAGGACAAAGGGACTTTTGCTTAGAACTGAATCAAGTTTCTTCAACACCTAATACCTCACTAGCAGATTTTGGCCAACCTACATGTTACATTGAGCATTGAGATTGGGACACTTTGCAGTCGTCGACGTAGATCATTCCTAAAGCTTGGAGTAGTTGGCATTGTAACAACTTTGCATGTAAGCTTGTAATAAACCAGTGTCAGCCTATGAGCTAGTTTATCTTTGTAATCTCTATGTGATAGGCCAATAAGTTGATTGCAACTATTCTATGAGAATGAATCAATGAGAAGTTGTGTGTTATTTTGTGTTGATTCCATTGTGTCAACTCTAAGTTGCATTGTTGGACAATCCTTTCTTTGGACTCTCCATTTGTGATTGCATCAATTTTGTAGATTCCTCATAGGTGTTTATGAACACTACTTATCATTACAAGCAAACAATTTTTTTTAAGCCAAGTGAACTACATTAGGGTACCTCCTCTTGTTTTAGATTTGTGGGCATCAATTCAAGTTTACTCTAAAGATAGAGTTTGCACTTGCAAAAGTGTGCCAAGGCAAAGAACATTCAATTTGCACAATCATAAATCTTCTTTTGAATCAAGTTTTAAAATCCATGACATTAATAACTTGGCTCCTACATGTAAAATGTCTATTTTCATCATCAATTTACTTTATTTAAATTTAACATTTCTTCCTTTTGCAAGTCTCAACATCTTACCCAAATCAATTGAGATGCATGGTTCATAAGGAACAACACTTGTTAAAGATGAGATAAGGGGGCTCTATGATAAATGGTTTGTAAGTCACAACACTTGCTAGAGATTTTGCAAATAGGGTTGCAAGTTAAGTGGGGCTTGAACTTAGGAGAAACTCCATGGTTAGGCATGCTTGAGTCAAAGTAGTACTAAGATGGGTGACTTTCGAGGAAGTCCCAATGCTTCACTCTTGTGAATATCTCCTAGATGCAATGAATGCTAAGTGGACCATTCATTCTCATTAAAGATGGGTTTGTATGAACCACACTACTCATGAAATATGAAATGAATTTCACTTGAAAACTATACAATTGAATTTTAATATTAATATCATGATTAATTGATTGATATTTAATTATATTTATTTAATAGACCTTCATTTAAAAAAAAAAACATTTATGTGTAGACTAAAATGAATTGTACCTATCAATCTTTTTTATGCGTAGACTAAAAGTTCTTTAATAATTTTATAATATAATGTAACAAGCTAAGTGGGCTTGACCTTAGGGGAAACTCCATGGCTAAGCATGCTTGAGTCAAAGTAGTACTAAGATGGGTGACCTTCAAGGAATTCCCAATGCTTCACCCTTGTGACATCTCCTAGATGCAATGAATGCTAAGTGGACCATTCATTCTCATTAAAGATGGGTTTGTGTGAAGAACCACTACTCATGAAATATGAAATGAATTTCACTTTAAATCTATACAATTGAATTATAATATTAATATTAAGATCATGATTAATTAATTGATATTTAATTATATTTGAATCATTTGTGTAGACTAAAATGAACTGCACCCATCAACCTTTTTATGTGTAGACTAAAAGTTCTTTAATAATTTTGTAATATAATGTCCATCAATCTTTTTTATGTATAGACTAGAAGTTCTTTAATAATTTTATAATATAATCTCCATATATACGTTAAAATATAATCTCCATAAATACATGCGCCATGTTCTCGTGTTACCATGGTGCGAAACATCCTCCCGGTAAAAAAATGATCAGATAACCGTAGAGACTACTCAATAACAATAATTTTTGTTTCGGCACCAGCAATCACAAGCCATGATCCGCCTTGAAAAAATATTTTAAATTTAGCAAGCACATAATCTGTTAGCAAATATTTCTGAGCATCTGTATTCAAAATATGAAAATCAGGAGACAAAAAGCTGAAAAAATCCCAATACACAGACAAATCACATATATCCAAGCAGAGATCCCGGGCCTGCATTTTGGAAAGGATGATCTTTCTTATACAAAACACGATCAGAATAAAAAAACTGTTACAGTAGAAAACCCATCAGAGCTTAAAAAAAAAAAACTGTCCCAGTAGGAAATCTGATTGTGCCTCATGAGGATCATTACCCACAACCAAAATGGCTTATAGCAGGAAATCTGATTGTGCAAGGATTTTCAGCAGAAATGATAGGGCAAGTTGAGATCCAGGATCTCCTTATTGCCCTTTTTCTGATCCACACATACACCTGACCATTTCGCACCATTATCACTGCCACTTTTGTTGTTATCATTTGCAAGGCGGAGTCCGTCCTTTGGATTCCCGTCCTGAGAAGGATCAGCGTGATTAGTGCTGCAAAAATCCTCCAACTGGAACGACAGATGCCACGCCACCTTCGACATTAGCGGTGGCGCCTCGGGACGCTGGATCTTGTGCGCCACGCCCAATTGCTTCTCGGTCTGCCTGATTCGTTCCAGCAGAGCAAAGAACTCCTCCACATCGCTATCTGTGCGCGCCCGCTTTGCCTCTCCTCCTCCTTCTTCCGCCGCCCGCTTCATTCTCGGTCCTCCGCGCTCCCAATTTCCACACAAACACACAATAAAACCACCTTCCTGCAAATTCTGTGCACCTGCACTTAAGCCGCTGCGAATGCAGGAAATTGGCGACCAAGTCCAAATAAACACGTCTTCTCCCCCACGTCAACATAACGTGCCTTTCAAACCCGCTAAAGTGTGCCGGCGCGGTTCATAAAGCGGGCCCCACCTGACATGGACCGTATTGTCTGTCTATCGGGTAGTTGGACCGTATTTATTAATTAGTTGAAATTCAGTTTAGGATTTTAATTAATTAACTAATGAATAAAAATCAAATGTAGATTATATGGCACGAAAGTGAAAATTATGGTTAGAATTTTCAAGGTAGTTTTTTTTTTAATTTTTACAAATTAGAATCAAAGTCAATTAGTCAATTATATTATTGTATTTATCTTTTTAATAATATTAATATTTGTAAAATAGTAAAATGAATTATTTTCACATTATTGACTTGTGTTGAATAAAAGATTATTGTATTCAAGGTAGTTTTTTTTTAAAAATTTTACAAATTAGAATCAAAGTCAATTAGTCAATTATATTATTGTATTTATCTTTTTAATAATATTAATATTTGTAAAATAGTAAAATGAATTATTTTCACATTATTGACTTGTGTTGAATAAAAGATTATTGTATTCAAGGTAGTTTTTTTTTAAAAATTTTACAAATTAGAATCAAAGTCAATTAGTCAATTATATTATTGTATTTATCTTTTTAATAATATTAATATTTGTAAAATAGTAAAATGAATTATTTTCACATTATTGACTTGTGTTGAATAAAAGATTATTGTATTCAAGGTAGTTTTTTTTTAAAAATTTTACAAATTAGAATCAAAGTCAATTAGTCAATTATATTATTGTATTTATCTTTTTAATAATATTAATATTTGTAAAATAGTAAAATGAATTATTTTCACATTATTGACTTGTGTTGAATAAAAGATTATTGTATCTCTTTTCTTAAATTTATTTTTCTTTTACTTTCAGTTTATTATTTTTAAAGATAAATTGTATGAACTTTTTTTTTATAATATTGCTATCAGGATTCAACCATGTAGTTTAACAAGTCAAACTCATTGACCCATGTTTCATGAGTAGTGATTCTCAAGAACCCATCTCTCATGATAATGAATGATCCACTTAGCACTCATTGCATTAGGTGATGCTCACAGAGGTGAAGCATTGGGCCTTCCCGGGAGGTCACCCATCCCAGTACTGCTCCAGCTCAAGCACGCTTAACCAAGGAGTTTATTTTTTTTAATCAACAAAACTTATATAATTGTTATAGTTTTCTATGATATTTAATATGTTTGAAATGACATTGAAAACTATTATTCTACACTTATACTTTATAAATAAGAGAAATCAATTATTCATGTGTTAGATTAAACATCCACTCATTTCTAAAGAGGAAACATACTAAATCAATACAAGAGGAGAATGTAAAGATGCTCATTTTTTTGTATGACTTTATTTTATTTTTTCCTCAACTACAAAACTTACTTAACTATTATGATTTTCTACCATATTTAATATGTTTTAAATGACATGAAAACTATTATTCTACAACCTATACCTATATAAGTCAAAGAAATCAATTATCCATGTACCTAGATTAAGCATTCACTCATTTCTAAAGATGAAAACATACTAAATCAAAGCAAGTGGAGAACTTGTGTAAAGATGCTATTTTTTTTCATGTTTTGTTAATTCTAAAGTTTAGGTGGTAATTTGCAAGTTGAGAAAATCTTGGCACCATTTGATTGCATAATAGATTTTGATTGCATGTACACCATGGTTTACTTGATTCTTGAAATGAAATGAATAAGCCACCCTCAATATATGGGGCATCTATCTTTTTTTAATTAATGTTTGTTGAAAGTGAAACTATTTATTTATCTATTTTCTATTGCAAACTACGTAAATAAGCTTTCTTTATGTTTTTCCTACAAATAGTTGAAATATTTTGAACAACTAACCAAGAACTAGATGTATTGATTCATTTAAGAGCACCCACATTATCTTATGTTTTTACTGATTCTACTTGTATATCATGAAAGCAAGTTGTTTCTCATTTCATCATTATTTGTAGTTTGTAATATCACATGAATGCATGTGGATGGTTAAACTATCATGGTAGAATAAGGTTGGTAGAAAGGATCAAAATCTCATGATGTTCTTCCTAATATAGAAAGATAGAATGTTATATTCAAAAATTGATTACAAAAAATATGAAGTAGATAACTACATATTATGATGGAAATTATCTATAAAAAGATTTAAAAATATTGTTGATATAAAAACAAGGGAATTAAGATCAAAATAGCTTCTTTTTTCACCCATTTCTAGTCTTCAACATCCTTTATAGGATGTTGAAGATGATTTTTAGATGCTTATACATTTCTAGCTAGAACAATGAATATATATGTTCATACTAGTGTTGTTCTTTAATCTAGTAAGTCAACCCTTTGATTTATCTCTCAACATAATCTCAAGCATTAATCAATTGTCAAACATGATATTAGAATATTAGCATGGTACAGGTTCTTTTGGGAGAAAGATATGTTCATTGGAGCATGTGATCTCCTAGGAGGAGATGTTATTTCATGTTGTCATGATGCATTCTTGGATTTTGTAGAGATTTAGTGGGAGCTTTGATAGTGGTCTAGTTAGGTCTCTTGGTATTGACTATATTGAATTTTTTATTTAGCAGCTTCATGATAATGTGATGTTGTATTTAGATTTTAACTTAACTAATCAGTTGTATGTGTTCATGGATACTTTGAGACTAAGGCAAGGCTTGATTTCTCTTGAGTTTAGATCTATTTGTTGAGGTGGTTACTCTGTGATGAGGTTTCAACAAGAATTTTGAGGATCCTTCACCTAGGTATGGATGTGAGTTCATTATGGGCTTAAGAGGATATTATTCTTGGAGAAAGTCATTGTGGCTTAGTGTACGCTAGAGTAGCAATCTCATTCCCCACTCTTGATCTACTCAACTTGGATAATCATTTGATATGTATTACCCATTTTTAGATGTGTTATGTTTTATGCTTTATCTTCTTATCGATATAGATCTTGAGTAATTATTGTTAGTTATGGAGGGCTCATTTGAGTAGTTTTTGGCCTATTTAGCTCCATCTCTATATTAGTTCAATTTATAATGATATTTATGAGGATTTTAGGAGATGTTATTGGGTTGATTTCCTAGTTTAGGGAGTGTGTTTGAATTTGATCTTATTTGATTAAAGAGGATTACATCCATGCTAGTTATATGAGATACATATGCTTTGTTTGATCTATAAGAGTGAACAACTAGGTGTTAAGAATTTTTAGTTGTGGTTTTGTGAAGGAGATCTTACTTGGCAAAAAATAGCACTTTGAGGTGTTGGTATAAGGATATGTTATGTGATGTGATTTTCATGTTTTCTCTTTTTGTTCTATGGCTACTTCCTAGATATTCATGTTCACATGGTTTGGTGTGGAGAACTTGGGAGAGTTATGGTGACTAGTTATGAGGGAGTGTACAACATTTTTTGTTGCATGCATAGACCATTGTAAATGTTCTTTGTTATGAATATTTCATCTTCTAGATATCTCTTTATAAATTTTGATTTTTTTTCAAGTTTATTCCACTTTAAGCCTCTTAATATATTAATAATTATTATTTTGAATAAATACTATAAATAAAAATATATTATTTAAATAAATATTTTGATACTTAAAAAACATTTTATTTATTTAAGTAAATATTTGTTTATTTATATTTCAATAAAAATATTAATAAAAAGTCATAAAATTTACAAAATAAGGAAGGAAGAGGATTAAATTATTGTATTTTACTTTTTGTTAGAGGGTTTTATATCAAACCACATAATCATGTTGCTATCTGATACAGGAACACAAGTCTTAGTAAAGACTCAGAGGTATACAATTTGCCAACATTGTTTGGGGTACGATTCCAACCTTATCCTTGTAGTTTCAAGGGTTTGCACTCAACAAGGCTTGATCCTTGGTGGGCTCATTTAGAACAATTCAACTTCCCTAGAAGACCAAGGGTCCATTGACTAAATAAACTTGAAATAATTTCACACCTCTCAATTACAAATCTAAAATTGTTTTAAAAAAGCAAATTTACAATCGACAAGTGCTGACCGACTTTTTGACAAATGCAAAATTTCTATTTTAAAATATTAATTGAAGTTTTTTCATCAAGATTTTCCATCACACAACTCATCCTTCATCAAAGATTTAATTTAAAATTAAAGGTTGTAGGCCTAGGGAAATCACGTGGAAGGACAGATAGAGAGAAATAGTAAAAACATTAGAGTACGAAATGGATCCATATTTCCCCACTTCATACCTACTCCATCCGTCAACTTTATGACGCACTACTTGTGATGTCATCCACATAATGGCGTGTTGTAGGTAATAAATACCCAGGAAGGTATTACCAGTGGGCCATGGGGATCTTGAAATTCGAGCACTGGGCAGTGACGGGTCCCGTCAGATAATGACGCCCTTTACCACGCGATTTTGACGCTGTATCACTGTACCCCACACCTAAGTTAGCGCAAATAGCAGGCCTATGGACGGGCTAGATTCATTCCAGATTCTTTGGACACACTGCAGACCGCTTCCTACTTTGTGTGTTTCAGTCAAATGTTGTTTATGGCTATTTCAAACCATTTAAAAATTGTAACATAACAATTGCCCTTTTATGGAAACAAGTGCGGCGTACGGTTCCAGTTTTAGTTCATTTATTTATTATTATTTTTATAATTTTTAAAATAGTGATGAAGAATACTTGCCATTCGTAATTTTTTTTATTGATATTTATAATAGTGGTGAAAAGTGTTTTTTTTTTGGGTTTATAGTTTATGTTATTTTGTTTGGAGGTCATAGCGATATGATTTTATTGAATAATTTTTGTTTGAGTTGATGTATTCATTTATGTAGACATTGTTTATCATTTGGAAATAGTATTTTACTTTTACTTAGATTCATCTCAATTTTCAAATTAATTAATATTTGTTTATCCAAGTGAAGATCACCCTTGCAACTTTAATCCTCTTATTTGTGTTGATGAGTGTTTTAGCACTGCACAACACAGATAAAATAAGAATGTTCTATCTCTCTTGAAAGGTAACTTTCTTCAGACAAACTTCATAAAATAACCCCAAAGTTTATAACATCAGGTCTTGACCATGCAAAAAACAATTCAGTAGTGATGTGATTTGCTAGTAATCACAAGGCATCTTATGATTCAACGAGGCTAGAAGCGTCAAACTCAAATGAGGGTTTCATGAAATTTGAAAAAAGTATGCAGACTCTTACTGTAATTTCCATATTTGAGATCTGAAAATGACTTTTATCATCAGATGTGGCAGTGTTGTGATGTTATTTCTTCCCTAATTCTAATCCAAATAAAGATCAAAAGATATAGGGTTCAAAGAGAGAGATCCTAATTTAACACCAAAGATCAATCACATCAATGGTTAATGCTTCAGACAAATAGATCCCCCAATAAACCAATTCCTACTTAACTAGGATTAAATCCACAATATCACAAAAACAATGCAATCTTCAAAGGAATACTCAAAGATTTTCAAATTGTAAACATCCATACACATCCAATTCCTAGAACAATATGCATCAACATTCACAATTGAACTAAAAACCTTGTGAAATTTTTCAAAGGTTAATTTTTATTTTTTTTTAAATTATGAATTTGGGGGATTTGCAAACCCCCGTACTCTGCTCACATTATTATGAATTTGGTTCTCTTGGTATTGAGTATATAGGTGATTTGCTTGGGAGCTTCATGATAATGTGGTGTTGCATTTAGAGCTTAGTATGGATTGATCGATTGGAGGTGCTCATGGATACTTGGAGATTTGGGTGAGGCTAGAGTTCTCTTGTGGTTAGAGACATTTTCTTGAAACGGTTACTCATGATGAGGCTTCAATAGGAAGTTTGAGGAGCCTTCACCTGGATATGGATGTGAGTTCACGATTGACCGATAGAGGAGATTGTTCTTCGAGTGAGTCATGACGACTTGGTTATCATGGAGGAGCATTCTCATTCCCCACTCTTGGTCTACTCGGTAGTTTATCATCTAATAGTTATTGCCCATCCTATTTTTGATGTGTTTATGTTTTGTGCTTTGATTTCTCATGGGAATGAGTTGAGTCATAGTGATTGATTTTGGGAGACTCATTTGAGGATTGTTTAGCATTAGTTTAAACTGATTTATCTTTCATAGGTATGGATCTTGAGCTATAGATAGTTAGCTCTAGAGGATTCATTTTGAGAGATGGTTAGCATGGTTATCTCCTTGTGAATTTGAGTTTATGCTATCATTCATTGATGAGGAGATTAGGAGATAGTTTATGGGTTGATATCTTGATTTGGGAATGGATACTTTGAGTTTGATTTCCTTGTTAGAGAGGTTTACATCCATGTTAGCATTGTTACATGATTCATATGTTGTTTGATCTAAGAAATTGAATGTTGGTTTAGGTGTTGTTGAGGCTTCTCATTTGGGGTTGTTAGGAGATCATACTTGACACACCATTGTACTTTTGAGGTGTTGGTAGAAGGACATGTTATGGTTTATAGGTTTTCTCTCTTCATTCTATGGTTCCTTCTTGGATGTTCATGTTCATATGATTCGGGAGGATGGTGGCATCATGTTGTGAGAGAGTATGCAACTGTTGGTTTTGTATGTAGATCATTGTGATTGTTCTTGGCAAGTTTCATTGTTGATCATTTATCACACCTTGATATAGTGTTAATTGGTAGAATTGATATGCTTTGGCATTACCTATGTATGTTGGCAACACAAGGGCAGACAACTGAGAGGGGGGGTGAATCAGTTGTCTCAGAAATTAAACTTATTAAACCTATTAACCTTATTCTCAGATCTGATAAATAAACATGAAAGCATAAATCACCGCCACATCAGAAACACACATAACACCAGGATTTTTTATGTGGAAACCCTGTTAGGGGAAAACCCATGGTGGAGGTTAGTCTACAAGACTATACTCTATTAAAAGTATAAAGAATATAAATGGGGAATGCACATGCATTTAGGCACACTGCCTAGAGCTCACTGCTCAATTACAAAATGGCTTACTTCCCAAAGGAAGACACACTCATAACTCGATCAAATCTTCATGCAGATCTCTGAAACTTAACGTGGATAAACTAGATATACTCAACAACAAGCCCTTTAATCCACAACCTCTTATCATCAACATACTGAGCTGACCACCATACAGAATTACACTAGATCATTGACAATCTGCAACTTTTTTTATTACAATTTTCTCAATATCCTCGACATATATAGCCTTAATGCCAATAGTGTTGACATCAATGAAAACCACATATTATCAACATCCAACAATGTAGTGGGAGTTCCTAGATATATATGTTCTTCATTGACAGGTTTGATACAAGGAGCTTATGATTGTGGTTTATGGGTTGCATATGTTGTTGGCATGAGTTTACTGATGTTGTTGATACCTAAGAGGTATGGATGGTTGGATGTGTGTGCAAGTGAAATCTCCTAGTCTAAAATGCAAAACAAAACGAAATGCAAGCAAGGGAAAATACAAACAACACCTCGAGATAAGCCTAGTTGAACTCAAACAAAAGAAAGAGAAAAGAATGATTATACCTTTGTTCAAGTTGATATTCTTGGTTGGCCCTTTGATGGAGATTTGATGTGTGCTCCTTTATGGAAAGAGTGCTAAAAATGGATGCAAAACGATGAGGATGCAATGAGGATTCAAATGATGCAAATGGGTATTTTGATAAGTGTCTAAAATGAGTGCAAGATGAGCTTCAAGAGTGTAACAATGGTGGATGAGAGTGTTGAATGCAAAATGCTTGAATGCTTGAGAGTTGTTGAAAGTTGCTTGAGTGTGATATGAGAATGAATGTTGTCAAAATGAAGCCAAAAATCCTCTATTTTAGGGGGAAAGGCCTCTAGGGATTTGAAAGACTAGGATTTAGCCAACATGGGCAAGATGGAGGGTTGTGGTGAGTTTAGGACTCACAAGCCCTCACATCTTGCCATGTGGAATGGGAGGTATCACAAGGACATATGGTGTGGAAAGAGGACATGTGAGGTGGAGGTACTTGCAAGTACCTTGGAAATAGGGGAGATTTCATCAAAAAGGAAGTTCTTGTCCCCATATGAGGATGATGGTGACAAGTGAGGAATTTTAGAAAGTCCTCTCTTATCATCATGGGGATGAGAGAAGTTGTTGGGGGAATAAATGTGAATTTAAAATTTACATGATTGGGAGTTGCCTAGAGGATAAAATAAGGTCCTCATAAAGGAGGTCCTTGTCCCATGTGAGTGATGTGACACATGAGACCCACACAGGGAAGAGGAGAACCTTGGATGAATAAATGTGAATTTTTAATTCACATGGAGAAGAGGTCAACGCTCAAAAAGGAAAGAACTTATGAAAGGTTGACTTGGAGGACATACCAAAGATGGCATGTGATTAGATTAAGGTTGTGCAAATAAATGATTAAGAAGATTAATGAAGGATTAGAGGCAAGTGGGAGAATATGGAGGATGTGACATTAATCCTAATTAAAGGTGTGCACATCCTAATCATGGATTAATTAAACTAATCTAGATTAGAAGAAAGTTATGGAGGATGTGACAAGGAGAGAGAAAAGAGGAATTTAAAATTGACCTAAATTCAAAAAGATTAAATGACTAAATTAAATAAATTGATATATTTATTTAATTTAGAGAGGAAAGGATGAAAGGTAAAGTATTTAATTATTAAATTAAATACTTTAGAAACCTTAGGAAAAGGGGGAATATTAATTAAATAAATCAATTAATTAATAGTGATGAAATAGACAAATAAAAGAGACGGGTTTGACCAAATGGGAATGGTCAAATTTGGATGTCTACATTTTTCCCCTCTTTGAGATGGTGTTGTGAAGTGGCATCATTTCAAAGAAGATTAAAAGATAGCACCAAGAAGATGATTAGATTGGGAAAGATGTCCCAATCATCAAGGGAGTGACTAGGAAGAAGGATGATGGGAGTGAAGATGAAGATTAGGGATTGAGAATTCCCCCTCGAGAGGACATGTGGGTTCAAGAGAACACGGGTGTGCTCTCGAAATGGATAAGACGATGAAAGTGTATATGAGGAAGATGATACAAAGTGATGGATAAGAGAGAATGATAAGCAATAGGAGATGGGGAAGCACAAATGGATTTAAGGACAAAGGTGATGTTGCCCCAGTCAAGCTACAAGCCAAAATGGGTTGATGACGGATGGAGTGTTGTTGATGAAGGAATGATATATCCTGAAACAACATGAGAATAAGGAAGGATACATCCCGATGATGATGATGAAAGTGTTGTTAATGAGGGAAAGATACATCCCAAAACAACACCAAAAGATAGGGAAGGATACATCCCAAAGATGATGACGATGATGATGATGATTGGATCAAGGCATGTAGCAAGGCTGGGAACAAGACCAAGGATGTGATTAGATGATTTGCACTAGATTGAATGGATGAGGATTGGATTGAGATGTGATATGGTTGGAAAGAATGAAAACGATGGAGGAAAAGATCATGAAATGCAATCCTAATGCAATTTTCCATTTTTGGAGCACTGATTTTTGCTATAACATAAGACACCAAGTGCTAGGGTATGTGAAACCAAGGCAGATCAGTGTCTAATGCATAAAACAAACACAACAGATAAGAAGGCTATCCCAACAACCCAAAGTCATGAAGACCTTGGTCGGGCCAGGCATTGGGATAACCATAAACACAAAAGGATGCCCTAGCATAACACAAGACCGCCAAAGTCTTGGTGGGTACAACGCGAGACAACTAGGAAGACAACAACAAAGAAAAGATCAAGATATGCCCCTATGTTAACTAGTCAAAACACACCATGATATGATAGATCAAGGTGACCTTGAAAAGGTATGATAGGGAGCTCAAATGATGAACAAAAGCCAAAAGTATCAAAAGATCACAATCAATTTCAAACATCCTTTGCCATAAAATCAAGGGGATGGATGGGATTGATGAGGTCTGTTAGGAAGGATGCATCCTGTTGAGACCAAAGATGTATACTAAACTAAAAGATCGATATGGCTCAAGATATTTGGAACTGATTGGATCTCATGATACGAGTGGATCTCATTTATGAAGAACCAGCTAGATAAGGGCATAGCTTGATGACACAACACAAGAGAAACAAGACACAAGATTGACACACCCTAAAGACCTAGGGGCTTGGGGGCTGATCAAAGATGAGCCTTGCCTACATGAAAGTGCAAAGCCCTCATAGTTCGATAAAAGGATGACAATTGACCATGGATAAAAGTAGGAAGAAGATGATGGAGACCTTGATGGATGATAGAGATTGGACAAATGAAAACCCCAAGGGCAGATCAAATGATCAACCTTGCCTACATGAAAGCACAGGGGCAACATAGTTCGACAAAAGACCAAAGACAAACGATGGATAAGGGATGATGAGATGACCATGATAAATGGATAAAATGATGGGACCAATACGATGAGACAAGATAGACCTAGTGGATAAGATAGGATGATGGTGATCACACAAAGCTTAGGGATGGGATAGTTATCCAAATCATCAAAAGATGAATTGGGAGGATGATATGATGGAGAGATGATTGATGAGAAGTGATAGGAGATTGGAAAGATTTGCGAAAGAAGTGGGAGTGATGATGATGAGATAGATGGAATTGGGTTGTATGGAGGGAATCCTATAGCTAGATACTAATGACAAGGGATTATGAGATGGGATGAGGATAGAGATGAATGGATAAGGAGATAATGATGGGGAGAGGAAAAGGATTGTTTGGATTGGTAAGGAGATAGGGATGGGGATATGAAAGGGATTGTTTGGATTGGTAAGGAGATAAGGAGAGGTAGGAAGATAAGGATGGGGAGATGGAAAAGGATGGGGAAATGGAAGGGATTGTTTGGATGGATGGGTAGGAAGATAAGGATGGGAAGATGAAAGGGATTGTTATGATGGACAGATGGATAGGAAGATAAGGATGGGGAGACAAAGGGGATGCTATGCTATGATGGAAGGATGTCTCCAAGGATTATGTCACAAAGGAAGTGGATGCCCCCACTCTAGATATGTCATGTATGATGAGGCATGAGGGATGGAAGATAGAAGAATAGGAAAATGAAGGAGGGAGATGGATATGGATAGGGAGATTAATGGTAGCATGATGGGTAAGCAAGGAAGATAGTTGGATGTGAATAAGGATTAGGATAGTGTATGGATGAGGGGAATGAATGCCAAGAGGTGTCCAAAGCATGTATGTATGTTTTCCCCTATCTATATTAAGATCACAAGGAGGATGGAGGGATTGGAGATAAATGGGATATGATAGGTAGGATGTGGATGGTAGGTGGGATGGAGGAGATGGATGGAGGGGATGCATAGCAGGAAGCTGCCCCCAAGTGTGGAAAGAGACAGATAGGGATTTATGCATGATGCATGTTTGCCATGTTTTCATCATGGTACTTATCCAAAGCGCTTGTTTTCCAAGTTTTCACCATTGGATGAATTATTTCTCTTTACTTTTTTCTTCTTTTTTTTTTGACTTTTTGGATTTTTTGACTTTTTTAACTTTTTTGGATTTTTGGATGGAAATGAATAAGGATAGAGATGTGGATAAGTGGATGTAGAAGACATGTGATAAGGAGATGGATGAAGGAATCAAACATCAAGTTCCATACGAGGTATTAAGAGCCCATGTGTGAAGCGACTGTTTGATGTTGGTACAACCTTATTAGGATAAATGGATTATGCAAGATAATGGATTAAAGAGATTTGATGGGGGAGATATGTGGGATAAAGTATGGGACGTTGGAAAGTGTATGGATGGAATGATGGGGTGATGAGTTCAGGACCAACATTGGCACATATGGTGGTGTACATGAAAGGATAGAAGGATTCATGGATGGAGAATGTGGGGATAATGGAGGAGATGGGATAGTGAATTTTGGGTCATGAGGACCCAAAAAAAATTTAGGAGATGGTGGATGAGAATGATTAGCTTTTGGATTAGCAACTTTGGATGTTGTTATAGATTTTTCATTTGAAAGCATTGCATCTTTTTTCTTTGGGATCCACATGGTTTTGATTTTTTCTTTGGTGGGCCTTTGTGGCCTATAGGTTTGATTTGGATTTGGGATTTGATTTTGGATTGGATTTTTCTTTTTGTCAACATGTCTTTTTAAGGAGACATGAGGGGATTTAGATTCATGTGGATGTTTAGATTTATGCATTTTTACTTTGAAATCCAAACTGCTTTTAATAGCAATGGGATGGGAGTGAGGAGATGGATGATGTGGAGTGTTGGAGGTTGGATTTTGGGGATGATATGTGGACGGAGGATGTGTAGGTATGTGCCTTTGTTGATCCTGATTAGGGAACATGAGAGTGGGATGTTTATGATGGGTGACATGGATAGGTGATTGGTGGATAAAAGGATGAATAGGATGAGATGGAGGAGGTGATATTGGGATATAAGGGCCCAAAATGGACTTAGTATCTGGAGGATGTGTGATGGTGGATGAAGGGACATAAGGAACCAAAATAGATAGATTAGATGAAGGATGGCAGATGGCAGATGGAGGGACATAAGGACCCAAAATGGGTTGGGAAGATGAAGGAGTAATATGGATGGTTGTTTTGAGGTGATATGATGGAGGGGGGATGGCGGCAAATGGTTTAGTGGAGTGATGGGAAGAACCTATTATGCTTTTGGAGGAGGCTCGTTGAGGACGTATAGAGGTTGTACCAACATTTTTGGATTGTGAGTCTTGAGAGATATATCTAAGACCTTGTGTACACATATTTTCTTTGACATGGATGGGCTCCAAAATACCTTGCTCATGAAGGCCTAAACCTTTTCCTTGATATTTCACGCTCTTGAGCATTTGATCTATAGTAGGATGCTTTTTATTTTGGAAGAATGATGCGAGTCCATTAATAGGTGAAGAAGGATGGGTGGTGTATATGCTTGGTTCCCCGTCTGCAAGGAAACCACCACAGATGAATGTGAGAGTACTAAGGGAATATAAACACGGTGTTGGGATAGTAGGGTTATGCGGCGATGGAGGATCATGAGATGGAGATGATGGGGTAACAACATCTTGATCGGGAGGGGTGAGCGATAAGAGATCAGAAGAGGGATTAGGTGATATGATAGGATCCATATTTGTAGCAGCAGGTGATGGACCAATTGGATCTTGAGTGTAAAGGGGATCATGGAATGGAACGGATGGGGGATTCTGATCTTGAGGTGGACTAGATGAGATGGCGGGATCTTGATCAGGAGAAGAGGATATGTTGGTATGCTTTGGATCAAGCTCTTGGTATGACTCATCTTGTATGGGTGGCATGATGATGGAGTGTTGGAGGGACTCCTCAAGTGGGGGAGATGGAAGGGTGGGGGATTTATGAAGTTCATGGGAATGGATTTCAGTGATACTAGGAGTGGGAGAAGTGGATTGGATTTGGGTGTCTTCGATGGATTGGGTGGACCTAGGAGTAGAAGAGGGTGATTGGGTTTGATTGTCTTCGATGGGTTCAGTGGCTCTCGGAGTAGGAGATGGGGGTTCAATGGATTCGGTGGGTGTGATGGTTTCAATGGTTTGAGTGGTGCTAGGGGTGGTAACATCACTGATAGGTGTGGGATGGAGAAGGGTCTCATCATTAGTGACCGTGGATGATGGATTGGGATCATATGGTTCCACGACTTCAAGGTGTGGAGTTGGGGATGTCTTCTTTGTCATAAGTCCTTAGAGAACTTCTGGAGTGAGAATCATGCATATTCTAGGCTTAGCTAGGGTGGTGGAAATAGACGAAGGATTAGGGATTGGTGGAGGATTAGGATTATGGATTGGTGGACTAAGATTAGGTGGAGGATTAGGATTGGAGAGGGGGTTAAGATTAGATAGAGGGTTAAGGTAGGGGTATTGGGATGGTGGAATAGAATAGGAAGACATGGATGGTGGATTGATGTTAGAGGAAGTAGATGGGGAATTGAGATAGGAATATTGGGATGGTGGATTAGGACAAGAGGATATGGGTGGTGGATTGTAATAAAGGTATTGGGATGGTGGAGATTAGGATGGGAAGATTTGGATGGTAGATTGAGATAAGAGGATGTGGGTGTTGGATAAGAGAAAGATGTAGATGAAGGATATGATGAATATGCAGACAGGGAATATAATGGATATCCTTTGTTAGAAGTACCATAAGGAGCATTATTAGGTATGGGTGAAGATGTGATGGGATAGCTTGGAGGGGTGATTGGATTTTGGAAAGTGGTTGGGGAAAGCTTACTAGAAATGATAGTGTCAAGGGGATATATTTCATATACTTTTGGATCAACAAGACTCTCGTTATCGTCGTCAACATAATTAGGATTCCCCTTGACTACTATTTTTGGTGGCATTGGTGAAGGATAAGCATTCATGATGTTAGATTAGATGGATATGGATTGGAAAGATGGGAATGGATGATTAGAAGGAAATAAAAGGTGATGAAAGGATAAATAGGATGGATTGGAAGCAGATGGAGGAATGGATCAAAGATCTTGGGTGTAGGTGGACTAAATCTTAGATTGGGATTTAAGTTAAGCTCAGATTAAGATTAGATTAAAGCTCAGACTAGGATTGGGTGAAAGCTCAGATTTAGATTGGGTTGAAGCTTAGATTAGGATGATTGGATGATGCGATGGGATTGATTCTAAACCAAGTTCAGAGGCTCGATGGGATTGGATTACCATAGGATGTTACGACCCTGAATCTACCTCAAAGTAGATTGATAGGGTGATCGGATAGGGATGTGGTTGGATTAGATTGGATAAGGTCAATTGATGAAATGATTAATAAGATTGAATGATGGATCAGATAGGATGATGAAAGGGATTCTAAACCAAGTTCAGAGATTACCCTAGGTGACTTAGGGTGCTAATTGATCGAATTAAATGATAGATAGATGATTGCAGCACCGAATCCACCTTGAGATCGAAAGTGGATTGATTGGGCCGAGGATGATAATGAACTCAGGACGGATGAAAATCCTGAGCAGATGTGGATGATGATGATCAAATTTAGAAACCTAAGCCAATTCAGATAATAACCTCTAAAATGAAGTTTAGGAGATTCAGATCAAGAAAACGATGATGGATACATAACCTAGATTTGTTTTAAGATGTTATTTGATGAACAGATGGCCTACAGATGGACTGAAGTGAAGATTACCGGTGAACGGAAGATGAAAATGGACTTGGGAGGAAAGGTTTCCTATCTGAAGGGAAAGGTCGCCTATCTGTTGGGAAAGGTCACCTATCTACTAGCAAGGTTGCCTATCTTTGGGTCAAGGTCGCCTATCTCTGGGGCAAGATCGCCTATCTATGGGTCAAGGTCACCTATCTTTAGGTCAAGGTCATCTATCTCTGGGTCAAGGTCTCCTATCTCTGGGTCAAGGTCGCCTATCTATGGGTCAAGGTCACCTATCTGGAGGGCAAGGTCGCCTATCTGTTGGGCAAGGTCACCTATCTGGAGGGAAAGGTCACCTATCTATTGGGAAAGGTCACCTATCTAGAGGGAAAGGTCACCTATCTGCTGGGAAAGGTCACCTATCTATTTTTAGATCATCAAAATAGGGAGACGAACTCTCAGAACAGGGAGATGGACTCTCAGAACAAGGAGACGGATGCTCGGAATGGATGAACAGATGCTCAGAATGAGGAAATGAAAGCTTAGAATGGATGAATGGACTGACTGAACGAATGAACAGACTGATGAGACGGATGAACAGACAGATGAGACAGATGACGGGGGGCAAGGTTGCCCAACTGGGGGTAGGGTCTCCCCTATTAAGTTCAGGGTTTCCAAACTGAGAGCAAGGTCGCCCTGTTGGTGAAACAGTCGAATGTGATGAATTGAGTTGGTTAGGAAGTAGAATCGCCCCTCTAGAGGTCAGGGTCACCCATCTTAGGGTAGGGTCACCTATCTTAGGGAAGGGTCACCTATCATAGGGTAGGGTTTCCCTTGTTCAGGGTAGGATCGCGCTTGTTCAGTGAAGGGTCGCCTATTCAGTGAAAGATGGGCGATTTTGACAAAAAAAGACTAGGAAATGACTTAGACAAAAGGCAAGGTCGCCCTTGTTAAGGGTAAGGTCACCCCTGTTCATGGAAAGGTCGCCTCTATCAACAAACTTGGACTTAACTTAGATAAAAATGGCTATGGAAAAGGACCAAAAACACAACAAACAACAAGCAGAAGGAAAGGCTAACTTGAATAAACAGAAATTCACTAGTTTTGCACAGAAAAGATAGTTCAAGTAGCACAAATCCTAGGATTAGTAAGATGGGTAAGGACAACACGGTCCTCTAACTAGGCTAAACAAGGAAAACTACGGAGTCCTTGATATACACATGGTACGTGAGGCACAACCGTGAACACCAGCCCATCTACAAGCGTGATTCAGGAACCCTAGTGAGGTACTAGAAGCTTGGACCAGCTCTTCATGTCTTATCTAGGTATCACCCTAGCTTTGACGCTCTACTAGACACTGCATGACTAGATTGGGGTACAACTTTGGCTCTCCCCCTTTTATATACCCTGCCAGTACACATGGTTGGGATCGTCCCTTGGGGTGATGAAATCCCCAAGTAGGTTTTGCTAAAGAAAGACACTAAACATTTTCGGCTAGTCCCTGTTGGTATGTGGCGACTGATCATTCTATAATGTATAGCCCATGGTATATTGTACACCCTGGCCCCTATCCTTGCTGGGGTCCAGGGTCGGGCTAGGCCCTGGGCGGGGGTTTGGGGGTGGCAGCCCCTAAGAAAAATTTTCCTCCTACTTTTTCGCGTGATCACTGAAAAAGGGAAAAATTAATGAAAAAGGAAAAATCTGAAT
>VDFB02075321.1:423428508-423575782 GCA_007258455.2 Sequoia sempervirens | reverse complement strand
TTTTATTAGGTTGTGAAGAAGAATTGTTGAAAGGAAAAAGAAGCATCTCAAAGCAAGAGTTGATAGAATTATTGTAATCTTTTTTCTAAAAGGGTTAAATAATACAAGCACTATTGATTCTGGTGGTGGAGTTTTTTCCCAAAAGGGTTTCTCCATAGTATATGTTGTGTCACTTCTATCCTCTGGTCTTATTCTTCTACAATATTTTGTCTACTTCTACAAATGGTAAAATGAATCTAAATAGATAATCATCCACAAAGAAATTGTAACGAAGAACACTTAATTAGATCTACAGTATAATAGTTTTACAAGTTTAAAGTTGCATAATTACCTCCATTTTTCAACACCTTGGAGGTGTGGCTAATCACACTAGGTAATTATTTGAAAACCACTTTATGTTATATTGTAATATTGGGTTATTATTTAATGTGTGAGAGACATGTGATAATAATTTAATATTGGAGAAAATATTAAATAAAGTGAAAACTTAGTACCCAATATTATTAAATGAGGGGTCAATGGTTTTGTATTCACATGGTTTTGTGGTGCATGGTTTTATCTTACCACTTGATTGTATTTGTGTGAGCTTGAGTCTATAAAAGCAAGCACATGTTTAGTGGTTAATGTTGGCTGGGTGAGTGGTGATAGGGTAGGGTTGGATGAGACACTCACTATCCCATGCTCTGGGTTTCACCTTGGAAAACCCTTTGGTGTCACTCTCCACCTTCTTAACCTATAGGCCCTAGTGCTTACTAGGCACCCCTGGTTCTCCTGGCCAACCCTACTATCATCTGCATTCTCCTAACCAATCCAATCTTGGTGCCTTGCCACTATCTCACCCTTGGCCCTTACTCTTCCCTAAAGGCCACTTAACCTCCAAGCTTTACCAACTTGTTGCAGGGGTTTGTGTTGACTTCCATAGCTTTAAATCTATCCACCTAGGGTTCCTGGTCATCCACCATACTCTATTTCTCCATTGCTTTCACCAAACCCTATTCTAGGGTTTAAAAAGGGCTAGTAGCCCTTGAGCCCTAATTAGGCCTCCTAACCCGAGAAAGTAGGCTTAATCTCCCAACTTCCCTGAAGAACTTCACAAACTCCCTTTTGAGACCCTAGCTCATTTTCCAACCTCTCAAGGATTTTAGAGGTTATAGGCCTTCACAGGCCGTACACAGGCGTAACCCTTACTTTGCTAGATTTAGGGCTTTTTAGGCCATTTCTTGACCAGGCAGTGATCTGT
Organism: Sequoia sempervirens; assembly: GCA_007258455.2. Lineage (NCBI taxonomy): Eukaryota > Viridiplantae > Streptophyta > Pinopsida > Cupressales > Cupressaceae > Sequoia > Sequoia sempervirens. Next base: position 423,574,542 of record VDFB02075321.1, on the reverse strand, counting down.
TTGCTTCTTTTACCCACCAAATGGATTGGTGAAGACTCTGCCTCCCTCCAAACCTTTGCAAGGACTCCTGCATCCACACACACCTTGGGTTGCTAAGGGATTGACACCCCTACAACGTTAGGGCTTGGTTTCCACTGTTCTTTCCTAGCCGGCACTGTCAGCTCACCTAGGGAAAGATCTTCACCATGCTTCCTTGACACCTACTGACTTCTAAACCTAAAATATGTATAGGCATGGAGCTTAGCCTCATTCCCCCATAAACTATACACCAGGTATAGTGGAAAAGAGAGGTCTAAGACTCCATGATTAACAGCTAACCGGTCTGATCAGCAATGAAAGAAACAAATCTAACAAAGAACAAAGCTAGGAAACGATAAGAAAAACTAACTACAAAGCACACAAAGCTTGGAAAGTAGATACCACATGTGCCACACACTTCTCAATGCCCAGAACACTTCATTAACACACAAATAAACACTAAAAACCAGAAAATTTCAAGAAACTCATTGCTTTTCCATATGATCAGTAAACTTCCAAAAGTTACAAAGTTTTTCCAACCAACCAACCCTCATTCCAGGTCGAGGGCCACCTTTTAAAGGTTCCCAAAGTAGTTACACTCCCTTGGTCAGATCTTCTAATGATCAAAAAGCAAAATTTGAAAAACCCGCTGTGTTTTCCAACTTTTCCCAAATGTTGGCAACCTAAGCCAAATGAGCAACTACACTCATCTAATCCTTTCACCTCCTATTACATTGATCACAATAGATCAAGATTTATTCAAAAACAACAAAAGCTAACTAAATGGTCAACATGACCTTGAAGTATCAAGACACAAAATTTCTTCCTAGGCTTCCAAAATTGCCTAGTGTTTCCCAATGTTGCCTTGGTGCGCCTTTCCAAGTGGGTTGTCATTACTGAGTCTTTTTGAGGATTTCATATGTGAAGCATGGCATGGGATGTTTGGATTCATGCTTGGACACATGGAGGATGCATTGGAGAGGCTTGATTCTTCATATTTATTCATTGTAACTCTTATAATGTTTTATTGTTGAATATTAGATGGAGTATGGATGCTTTTGGAGGTTGGGTTTTTCCCTCTTGAGGGGTTTTCCAAGGTATATTTTGTGTTATCTTGTGGCTTATCTATTTTATATGTGCATTATGGTTACTTGCATGCATGCTTTTCTCTCATGGGGTTATGTAGGAAATGGATTAAGATTATGGATTATGATGCATTATTTCCTAACAATTCTTTTATATGTTGTACACCCTACTTTTTCATGCTGGGAATGATGCAAAGTGTTGGAGCATTTAGGCCTCTTCCATGTTGACCCAATTTTTTTATTTTAATTTTGTTTTCATGTACTCTTCTCCCCATTTTGATCTATTTGGGGTGATGATAGTTCATATATATTATGTTATATTTATCTATCTATGTCTATGAGCAATTTTGACCCCAAATAATCAGATCCCCCTATGATCTTGATTTCTTCATATATACTTTTCTCTTTCATGATGTTGTGGATTCTATGTGTTGTCCCTCATGTGCCAACATTCCACGAATACATCTCGCTAAGTATTTTGTGCCACAACATCCTTTTGTCTTTCTCTTCTCCTTAGAATGGCATGTGCTCCTTTGTGTTACATACATCATTCTAAGGGGGGCTATCATATCTTCCTAATTTTAAAAATATTTCAAAAAGATTTAAAAATATTTCTTGATTTCTTATATCTCATCGTCTAGCTTGGGAGCAACTTGACTAGACCTGTCTTGTCTTTTATGTGACAATCCTACAATGCAGTTTGCAGAAACTACATGCCTATTTGCTTGTCATATGGTCTCTAGCCTTGCTATCCATACCTATCAACACCATATTTTATCTGATTAGATTATGTCATGTCATGTCTATGAAATTTTATCATGTCTATTTTTCACTTTTTCGCCTAACATATTTGTCTACAGCTAATATGTTTGTGGTGAGATTGCACTCAGCTTTGTAGGATCGAAGACCTATGTCCTCTTCGTTTCCTGGATCAACTTCTCTACTTCACATATATTGGATTGAAGACCTGCATCCTCTTCGTCCTAGGTATATTCTCTTCAACCTCTTTCTACTTTAGCTCGCACATGTTTAGAATACATATGACCGCTAAAGTGGGGGCAAATGTAATGTCATAAAATTGAACCCACAATGCAATTTCACATTACATAACCCTCACTTTAACCTAATAAAGATGATAATGCAAATCCCCCTTTTTCTTTCCTTCATTTTCGTCCTTGACCCTATTGCTTTCGATCATTGAAGGATTTTTTGTCAAGGATGCTTCCACAATGTGTAGACGTTTGCATGTCACACAAATGTCGTGATAAGATTCCTGATCCTATAGTTGTTGGGACGTTACACTTCCGCCTTCCCATGAAGTGTAACACCTCTGTGGTCACAAGCGTGCCTGAATTCGATCCTCTTGCATGTATTTATTCATTCAAACTCTCATTCTTCCCTCTAATTCATTCATTCACTCATTCTTGCAACTCAATCTCTCAATCTTTGATTCTCTCATTCTCCTTCTTGCATTCTCATTCTCTCATGCTCTTCCACACCATTTTTCTCAAGCTTCTTGCACGTTCATGGCTCTTATGTCTTCGTCTTGGCTCTCTCAAGTGTTGCACTCTCTTTCAACTTTTCAAGATCGTTGAAGGGAGGGTAAACACTCTTTTATTGGTATTATTGTATTTTTTTAGTAGCATATTGATATCTAACGTGTCTACTTTCTTTATCTTGTCAATCCCTTTTGTCTATTGTATATTTCTTTATCTCTTTGTCTTCTTGGTTGTTTGTAGAGGTGGAAACACCAAAACAAGGGTTTGACTAAGGTAAGCCTCGAAGCAATCCCAACAATTTTTATTGTCTCTATGTGTGCAAGTTGTTCATGTGGAGCTTTGTAGGAGGCTACATAACACTGGACCACTCGTGAGTTGTCTCTCTCTCTTATCTCTCATCATTTCATTTCATTATTTTAGATTCTTGCATGTTTAGTATTATTCTTGTACTCTTTTTATCATTTCCAACATTTTGTTAGCTTAGTTAAACCATCAAATTTCAATTCTTGAGTTGTCTGTAGGCTCTATGTGTTTCAGTAGACCTGCTTTGTTTTCGATTCGTACGAGACCACAACAGGCCGCGGGGATGTCTATGTGCCACATTGTCGTCCTCTAGCCAAGAGCTAGCTAGTTTGTCTTCGAGACCTCTGAGGCCTGCTCTTTCAACTTCTAAAGTCCTTTTCTCAAAAATAGTCATAAAACATAAAATATTGCAGAAAACTCCCCTTCACTCATCTTTGTCATCTAAGCTTATCCTTTGAGGTAGTTGAGGATAATTCACTCCTTGTAGACTCTTCTCAATCCTAGAGACTCAGGAGTAGTGAATCTCCTTCTCTACAACTTGTTAAAGTTTTAAAATTGAAGTGTTCCTAGAATTATTCCTTCTTATTAATTACTTCTTATGAATTAATTGCACAAATAAATTCCTTTAAAATAATACATAGAAATAAGTTGCACAAAAGTGTAACAAGTCATCCCTTGTGCTTGAGTGTCTTGATTAGGAGATATCCCACCTTTACATTGGTAAGTGTTTCATACATGCATAAAATTGGGGAAATCCATTTAGTCAAGATATCTCCTAGCTGCCCCACCTTTTGCATAGGTTTTCCTTGGTGTTGTGATTTCCATTAATTGTGTGTATAGAGTGGATTGGAGGTTTATTTTTCCCTCATCCTACCCTTGTGTGATGTTTGTGAGAGAACATGATTGTGGGTTAGGACCCAATTAGTGCTCTAGTGTAGTCCCACTCTCTTGTAGATTTTTTGCGGTGGCTTCCAATTAATTGGAAAGTCTTCTTCTCATTCCACCTTGCTTAGAGCAACAATGATGTCTTGTAAGTGTTAGCATTGTCTTGAGCTGTGTGTGATGTGAAAAATTTCCACAACATCTTTTGTTATATGTCTTGTATTTTGTTGTGCTTGACACAACATCTTGAGTGTGTGTTTGTGTGTAGTGTGGCATGATAGTGTTGTATCTTAATTATTAAGAATTATTTTTTAGTTGTTATTAAAAAATTGTATGCTTGGTTAATGTCCTAAGTGTGTGACTTGGGGCATTATAAATTATTAAATATCTCACAGAGTATTATAAGTGAGTGTAGGAGTATTTTATTTTGTCCATATATCTAATCTACTACACTTATTTTGGTTTTCCTTCTTATTGTATCACATTGGGGTAACATTAAGGACATAGACAATCTAGACCTTGTGTTTGTATTGTACATCTACATGAGGCATGGATTTGACTTTGTAGAAAACAAACTATTACAATTTGGTTCACTATAATTCCTAATATTTGAATATGTATTCTTGGATGCTGATAATTAGAAGACCTTAGAGAAAGTTTCCATACTTCAAGGGTCATATCATCCTTCGTCAACCCCCTTGTTGGATCAACTTTACAACCTTGTGTGAATGTTGGAAAATTGCATATAGAAGTGTACAAATGGTCTATATGTAGATTTTGGTTTTGATATAGATGTGCTTGTTTTTCTTCAAACTGATGTGTTCCTATAATGATTCCTTCTTAATTACATCTTATGAAATAATTACACAAATGAATGTATTTAAACTAAGACAACAATAAGTTGCACAAAAGTGTAGCAAGTCATCCCTTGTGCTTGAGTGTTTTTATTGGGAGATATCCCACCTTTACATTGGTAAGTGTGTCATATGTGCATAAAATTGGGGACATCCATCTAGTCAAAATGTGATATCTCCTAGTTGCCCCACCTCTTGCATAAAATTCCCTTATTGTTGTGAGTGTCATTACTGTGTTTAGGAAGTGGATTAGAGGTTGATTTTCCCCTCATCCTACCCTTGTGTGATGATTGTGAGAGAACATGATCATGGGATAGGACCCAATTAGTGTTGTAATGGAGTCCCATTCTCTTGTAGATTTGTCGTGGTTGCTTCCCACTTAATTGGCAAGTATTTTTCTTGTTCCACCTTGCTTAGAACAACACTAATGTTGTAAGTGTTAGTGATGTCTTGATTTGTGTGTGACCTAAAATGTTGGCAAAACATCTTTGCTATATCTTTTATTTTGTTGTTCTTGACACAACACCTTGAGTGTGTGTTTGTGTGTAGTGCGAAATGATAGTGTTGTATATTAATTATTAAGAGTTATTCTTGATTTTTTATTTTTTTTTAAATGTATGCTTAGATAATGTCTTGAGTGTGTGGCTTAGGGAATTATAAATTGTAGTCTACTGCAATTGTTTGGTTTTCCTTCTTATTGTATCACATTGGGGTAACGTCAAGGACATAGACAATATAGACCTTGGGTTTGTATTTACATCAACATGAGGCATGGATTTGACTTTGTAAAAAATAAAATTTTACAACTCGGTACTCTATAATTCTTAATATTGGAATGTGTGCTTGGACGTTGCTATTTAGAATACCTTAAAGTAAGTTGTCATATTGCAAGGGTCATGTTCTCTTTTGTCAAACCCCTTGTTGGATCGACTTTGTGGTCTTGGGTGAATGTTGAAACAAATGTACAAATGGTCTATATTTAGATTTTGGTTTTGATGTAGATGTGCTTGCTTTAGTCTTGAAATCGTTGTGCTCCTAGAATAATCCCTTCTTAATTGCTTCCTATGAAATGATTGCACAAATAATTGCCTTTAAGCTAAGACATAACAATAAGTTGCATAGGACGTGTAGTAATTCATTTTGCAATGACTAGTAGGAAAGGACGAGAATTGCAATTTTGAATTTGGAAAATTGAATGTCAGGACCAACCTTAAATACTTTAGAATCAAACATGAATTCAATGAGATTGACTTAAGAAAAATAAATTATAAATTTATTACGTTGAAGGTGTGTCCTATTTGAGAATAATCGGCTGAGTTTGTCCATCCACGGTGCACGCCGCTCGAGAGGGGATGCAATACGGTTGAACTGTCCATAGCCGCCGATCATTTTCGTCAGTTTTCTCGCTTACGGTTTTTCATACGAATCATTTTCATTCGTTTTCCCGCTTACCATTTTTCATAGGAAGAGTCTTAATTATCTCCTTTTATTTCGCGTTCAAGCTTTTTTACATGTTTTATTTCGCGTGCAGTTTTTTGCTCATTAAAAAGGCCGATTGAAAATGTAATGAAATACCTCAACATCAAAATACCATGATCGAGAATTAAATTTATTTAATGTATTGGTTATGCCTTATATCCATATTAATGATCTTTATTTTGATAAGCAACCCACTCATCAGGGGTTAATTACGAGGAATAGTAGCATTGGGTAGTTGTTTAATAATTATGGTGAACGTTAGAATCAAAATTATATATTATTAATATATTTATTATAAATTATTATAATATTTAATATGTTAAAATTGATTATATTATATTATAATTTTATCATTAATAATCGTAATATAATTAATATATTAAAAATTATAACAAAATAGTTATTAATACTATTTTTAATTGCTAATAGTTATAATATTAATATTATATATATTAATAATAACATAATATTTTTTTTTAGTTATATATTATTGATTGTTATACTAGTATATATATTTTTAATAATATATATAAAAAAACGTAAGTCTTTATTTTTTAAATCAAATTATCACAATAAAAATATTTGAAGCGAGCTTTACTAGTGGAATGGTGAATTTTTTTTTCCCATTAAAGCGGCCATAATAGAAGGAGGACCCTAAATGAAAGTTGTTAATTATTTAAATTTTTAATTAAACTTGTATATATTATATGCATATCGCTAATAAGATTCAATTACAGACATGATATAATACAATATAATAATATAAACAAAATAAAATATAATATATAATAATATAATAAATATTACTTTAATATAGTATAATATAAAAATAATAGTATACTACTCAATTAGTAATATAATATAGTATAAATATCATTTAATAAATATTAATATAAATATAAAATAATATACAAATAACATACTCTGATATAAAAATAATAATATAATACAATATTTATAATATAATAACAATACTATAATAATAAAAATAATATAATAATATTAATAAAATATAACCTAGTAATAATACTATAATATAATAATTTAATGTTACTAATATAATAATAAGAATAATAAATCAATACTAAAATATTACCAAATATTACCAGTAATATAATAATAGTAGTAAAATAATATAATAATATTACTAATAATATATTACTGGGAATAATTTAATAATAAGAATAATCTAATATTATAATAATTAGAATAGTATAATAATACTATCAAATTAAGAATATAATATTTTTTTAATATTAATAATAGATTACTAATATTAATAATAATATATTAATAAAAACATAATAATATAATATAATAATAATGTAACATAATCCAAATTGATATATTAATAAAAAAAATTAATAGTAAATACATAAAAAATAAACTATTAAGATAATAATATTATTATATAATAAAACAAATAATAGGGATAATCATAATAGTAATAATTCTATTAATAATAAAAATAATAATATTATAATATATAAACAAAACATTTTCTAAATGACCTATCAGTTGACCTTCTATATTACACAAATGTATTGAAAAAAATCAATTTATTTCCTAATTGACTTTCCACCTCTTTGATGTACCCATTGCACAAGGTGCAATTGACTACAATAATAACAAGAGACGCATTGCGTTCGATTCCTGCAGTAGGATTTGTGAGTTGTTGTTTGTTTGAGAATTGCTTAACATAGTGGTAATAATTGCATATACTAAGAAATATATATCAATGTAAATGCATAGCAAAGTGAAGAATTTAGATATAAAAGTAGAAATATATATCAATGTAATTGCATAGCAATGTTCATAGAAAACTAGAAATAAGTATGAGTGTAAATGCATAGAAAAGTCAAGAATATGCATTTTTTTGTCTATAGACCACTATGGTCAATACATTACAAATGGTAGTAGATAATTATATTATTGTTTGTTGTAGTCATTAATTGTGAAATGAAAATCCTATAACATATAGAACTATTGCATATTTATTGTCCTTGTTCAAGATGTGGCAGTTATTCTCCTTGCTGAAGATGACAATCCACGTGTTTTTGGACATTCCCTTCTGCAGAAAAATGTTTGAAGGTGGTTATGAGGACATTGTTTTTTATTTTATGTGATAATCTTTCAATAGATAATGTAGTATAGAAATTGAATTTTTAAATGAAGCTAAATGTTTGTGAAATACAAGCGTACCTGGATATAAGATGTATATATCATTCTTCAATAGATTGTGCATTGGTTATGAGGTTGTTTGGATTCAATTTGAAATGTCCTTTTTTGCAGAAGTCTCTTAGGATGAAGACAATTGATGATTTGTCATCAATGTATTCTTCATAGGAAATGTTTAGTAATTCGGGAAGCAAGAGTTGCATAATAGATCTATCCATTGTACATTCCATTGTTTTCTTTCTATCACTTGTCAAAATCACTTTCAAGTAGTGAGAGTAGATATATGCAACTTGTTGTTTGCATTTAATACAAAAGGCAGTTTGTTCTTGTAGTTCTCCATATGTATCAAATTTGTAGTTGCAATTTGGACAGAAAGCTTGAAATGGATTTGAAAATGCATTGGCTATTCTTATTGTTCCATAAATCTGCAAAATATAACGAAGATGTATATTATGTATTTTTTAATCATTTTCTAATAGTGTATAATTGCATAGGTGCAAATGTGATTGTGTTAAATGTTGAATACAACAAATTGCTGACATAATCAAATGCCTTAGTTACCTCAATTGTTGAATGCAACAAATTGTTGAGATACTCGAAGGCCCTCTTGTTATTCAATTTGCTGATGTATGTTGATTGAGTTGTTTTTAGAGTGTTGTATTTTGATTCTCGCCTCTTTACAATGTTTCTCAACAACATGATTGGATATTGTTCGAGGCGTATTTGTTCTTCCATTGAAGAGAAATGATGTTCCAAACTCTCATGTATTTGTACCTGTATTGTGGATGCATGTTTTTATTTGAACATTTATCTTTAGTTAAAAATATGGTAAGCAGTAATTGATGTAAATTGCAATGAAATAAAGAATTAGAGGAATATTTAAATACCTGTGCTTTGTCCATTTCTGAATGGCCATCTTTTATTTCAACAAAAAATTGGAAAGAAGTTCTTTTTGTTCCCACCACAAGTGCCGCTACAGATCCAATTGCATAGTTTTCTTCACTTGTAAGAAGTTGTCTAATTGTGCTAGTTGGTATGAATTTGTATTCATCATGCATGCACGGTATGACTTCAACTGTTGTTGTGTTTGTGAAAATCAAGATGCAGTCACAATCACCTCTGTCATAGTCTGTCTTTGGTGCAATTTGGAAATTTGTAATGCATATAGCTGTTCCAGGAACTATTTTTGATTCATGTTGTTTTACAAGGACACCAATTACATTGATAGTAATTGTCATTTCACCTTTTTCATCAGTTAAATCCGCACGAAGAACTTCTTTTGTATTGTTTTGTTTGTCGAGACTTGTTTTGTAGACCACAATTACATCTCCTTCAAATATATTTCCTCCCTTGTGGGAGTGAAGTTCTTCAATTGATACTGTATTTTTCTTCTTGCTTTTGGATCTGCAATGTTTACATCAGTTGAATTTATTGTTTTCAAGAGTAATTTGGATAGTATAATTGAACATAGACAATGCTTTTCACCTTTTTGATATTTGTTGTATGGTTTTCTGGCTTGTTTCAGCTCTCTTGCTCGACTCCATTGTTAGCTACAAGAAATACTAATAATGTTAATACTTTTAAAAAGATACTAAGTGGATTTGAATTTGTCATTTGTTTCAATGTTTATATAAATTGGATCATGATCACTCCAATATGCTTTTGATTTGTAAATAGAACATGGTTTTGCATTTATGTTACACCAAATATGATCAATTAGTGGCTTGTTGACATGGTTTAATTTATATAACATAAAATTCATTTTAGAATTGTGCATGTGATTTGATAGCAAATTCTTTCGTCCATTATCCACTGACATGTCAATGTTGAAGTCGCCTAGAATATATAAAGTTGATGTTAAATTGACAAAGGAGAATACTTGATTTGTGATTGTTATAATTTCTGTTACTGGTGTGGTGGGTCTTGCATATAGATTACATATGTTCATCTCATCACTTGGCAAATTTATTGTTATCGTTATAGCTTCTACATTTGTTGTTTTATCTTGCACTGTTTTTGAAATTGATAGATTATTTCTAGTAAATGTTGTTACACCATGTATGCGATTTGTTGAGAAATGATTAAAATTTTGGAATTCATTATTATGTTTTGATAGTTGCATATGTGTTTCTTGTAGACAAATAATATCAATTGACATCATTTCATGGTCACTAAGCATGTCTTCGATATGTACAAGCAGGTTACGAGTATTGAATGTGGTTAGTAGTAATTGTTTGTCACTAATGCTTTGGAGATGGTCATTTTCAAACTCCCAAATTGATGTTGATTATAGGCGTGACATTTCATTAATTACTTTTTTTTTCACTTTGAAATGGTTTTGTGTTAGAGGTCTTATCAAGAACAATGTGCCAATTGTTCGTGTACGCGATAGTGCTGTATATGCCAAACCATGTTTGTTTATGCCTGATGGATCAAATGCTAATGCTTGCATTGTAAGGCCTTGTGATCTGTGAATAGTACAAGAACATGCTAGTTGTATTGGAAATTGTTTTCTGATTGTCAATTTTTTTTGGTTGTATAGGTTTTTAGTAGGCTTTGCAATGTGAAGTATGGGTGTCCAACTTTTGTCTATGCACTCACTATAACATTGCACTAGTTTTTTCGCTTGTCGATGTCCAACTTTTGAGTCAATGAACTTGATCCAAACTATATCGAAATTAGTTTATTTTGTGTATGCTTGGAATGTTCCATCTGATCCATTGACAAGCCCATCTTCCGTGTCGTAATTGCCAGCATATATTTCAACTAGCATATTAGGTTTTAAGAGTATCTGAGATGGTAGATTAATTGAACGGTCATACAACATAATTGTATTAGAGTTGTCATCATGTTCATCAATTGCATTCAATATAATTACCTCTCCTTGTGTGATGGATAACATGTTTTCATTATGTTTTTCCACATCTTTCCTTTTGTAGAAGAGGAAGGGGAATGTTGGGTCCATTGGCGGTGAGCACAAACATTTTTTATTTAAATACTCCAAGTCTTGAATTGTCTGGGATCCAACTCGGATTCTATTGAGTATTGAAACAAAATTGTCATCTTTTTGTCGCATTGTCGATTGCAGTGCATAGCATTTTATATTTTGTTTCCAAAAGCTATAAGGCATTAGTTCGTTTAATGTTGGAGGATTCTCAAATACTAGTGCATCTTGTACAGGTTGTACTTAGTAAAGATCACCACAAAAAAATGTATCTAGATTTCTGAAATAGCTAGTGGGGGTTTGCATTATGTCCCGTAAACGTTTGTCAATGTAACATAGAAATCTTGAACCCACTAGAGAAATTTCATTATCAATACAACATGGAGTTGTTGATAATGCTTTGACATAGCATCCAATATTTCAGAACTCAACGGGATGAATTCTGACTTCTTAAATGGCATGTGTAATGCTAAATGAATTGTCAATCCACCTATGTTATATGCTGCTTTTCTTGTATAAGCAAGTATCAGTCCTTTTGGTTTATTTGGATCGTTGTCAATAGATGAGTTGTATATGCGAATAAGTGTTTGATATATGGCTTTTGTGGTAAATGTTTTTCTTGTTCCAGCACCTCCTGTTAAGAACAAGTGTAATGGTGCTTTGATGTTGTTTATTTTTTTCAAAGCTATGTCTTTTACAATTGCTTGTTGTTCTTTGTTTAACATTCATCTTAATTTGTAGTACTCAGAATTGTCTATTATTTGAGGATGTTTTGCAATTTCAAATTCATTTTGAAATATTCTATTTGTTTTGTTGATTTTTTCTGTCTCAATATCTAATTGTATATTATATTGTTCTTTCATCTGCATACGATTTTCAGTAAGGCTTTCATTTTCATCAAGATCATTGTTTGTGTTGATTTCATCTATAGATTTTTCAATGTCGCCCCACATAGGGTTGACTTTGTAGTTGTATTTTATGTGATTTTATGTAATAATATTTTCATGATACAAATAAGCACTATGCCATGTTTGGAATTCATTTCTAAGTGATTTTTCACTTTGTGTTAATGGCACATATAGTAGTAATTGTTCTCTACAATGGTTTTCTAAGTCAATATGTTTGTTGAAGTTTACAAAACGTATTATATTTGCTTCAGCTTTACTTTGTAATTTTTTACCATCTTTTATATAATTAGAAACGAAATCTGCAAGACAAATGTGTGATAGTGTTGTTGGTCGTGCTAGATAGTAATCTATCAACGATTTTGATGTTACGTTTTCTGAATCATCTCGTTCTTTGCTCAATTGTTTAGTTGATTTTAAGACAAATGTTCTCTTGTCCTCATTTCTTGTATCAATGAATATACATTTTCTTGAACTATAGTTTAATGGAAGTGATAAAGCAATGTGTGCTGCATGTTGCGAAGACATTTGTTGTAAATTGAGTAATGCGTTTCCTAGTTTATTAATCATATTTATTGCATCGATACTATTTTGTTCATGATCTTTATGAATTATTTTGAATGCATTTGTCATTGACTTGTCTACTTTTGTCATATACGAGCTACAATACATAGCCGTTGCATATGCATTCAATACAAATTGTGCGTCTGTATTTTCTTTCCATATTTCAGGCATTGTTCTAGCAAAACTATTATTCCATATGTCTGATGGTTTCCTTTTCAAAAATATTGTCGGCCTATGGATTGTAGACTCGATGGCAATTATGTATTCATCTTCACTAATATTCATTTCATCTATGAACATTTGAAATGAGATTGATTTGTCATAGTTTGCTTGTTGTAAAGTGGAAAGTATTTTTGATGCTGTTGAAATCACATTTTCGTCATTGGTTTTAGTTGGTTCCAAAATTGTAGTTTCTTCATTGGCGGGAGCAGAAAATTATATCTACAAGTTTGTTTCTTCGACGTTCGACATTGTTTCGTGTGGTGATGTTTGTGTATTGTAGCTATATCTGGATGTAGATGTTCAGTGTTACAAGTAATGTAGTTGTCTACAAAATGTTCAATAGTTATGTTACTATCTCTTCCGTAAATTGGTGCTTGTCTAATCCACAAGAGGAAATGATCATGCTCATTTCCACGATTTTGAAATTTGGTTATGGAGAAATAATCTGAAATGGTTCCAAAAAAGGAATTGTCTATTAATATTAATTTCTTCATTGCATTAATTCTATGCCTATAATAGCGTGCACATGTAATCGGATCTCTTCTAATCAAATGAATTCTTCCATCTTCGATTGTACTATTTGGTTCTTCATGGTTGGTTGCTTTTTGATATGTACGATGTAGTTCTTCAAGTGTTTTGGTTAATGGTTCCCAATATTGTTCAACACTTGTAAATGTAACAAAAAAAGTTGGTGGTCCAAGTTGTCTTATCATCGCAAATAGATTTTTTTTTAGTTGATGCAAATAATCTGGAGATATTCTTATTTTTTTGAAATTGACATAACCAATGTCGGATTTAAGAATATTTTCTAAATTAGGTTTATGTTTCACATCTTTTGCTAGTAGCCTTCTCCCTTTTAATTTCCCCTTATGTAATCTCACCCATATTGTGGATAGCACTTGTTGTATTAGAATTTTAATGGTTTTGAAGAATAGGTTTGTAGTGTGGTAAGCAAATTTCCTATTTGAATGTTGTAATTCCCACTTTACAATTTTTTGATACGAATATCTTTTGACAATGTCCTCATCACATGGATTGCCAAAGAACAGTGTAGGGAAATTCATCTCTTCAGTGTATTTATCTTTAAGTATTCCAATTGGATTATTTCCTTTTGCTCGTGCAATTTCTATGATCTTGTCTTGCATTTCATGTATGCACTTAGATTCAGTGAAACCGTGTATTAATGTTTCACTAGGTATTTCATTTTCAATATTGCTTTCAATATCATTGTCACTTATATTGTTATCACTTGTTGTGTCCTTTGCACTATCTAGTCATAGAATTTCAATCCAGTCTTTGTTTATCTCAACATTCTCCATCTTGTATAATTTTTTGTTTGATAATTGATCCAACGCTTTCATTATCATATTTGCATGTACCATTCCTATTTGGTATGCATTTTTATACTGCAAGCGTCTTTTAAGAGCAACAACTATTGTTGATGTTTCGTTCGTTGAATGTGGTAATGCTCGTTGTATGATATCAAAGTTAACTGGTACATTTATAATAGACCTGATCAAACCTAATTGTGAATTTTTGTATCCTAATTGCCAAATTTGTGCAAATGCAATTCTAAGGGACACTAGTCGTTCTTCTAGTTGTGTCAACATTGCCACATATCCTAATGGATTATTTGTTCGGATGTAATTTGGAGTTGCATATTATGGTAATTTACATTGTTTCAACGATGCTTTGCATTTGGAACAAATATAGTTTGTTGTTGTGATTTGTTTATTTGTGGACAAGTTGTAATACATTTTCATTTCTTTGTCTTTCAAAGTTGTGTCTTTTTTAAAATGCAACATTTGAAAAATTGAACATACATATCTACGTCTATCTTCAATTTGTCTTTTGGAACAATTCAATGGCTGATTTTGAAATTCCTTTTTCCAACTTTGTACCTGTTGCAATATTTTTTGAACGTATTTTCTTTTTGATTTTTCGTAGTGAGTTGACCGTATATTGTTGAATGTTTTCAATTTGATTGAATTCGATCTTGTTGTTTTTTTTGGTGTTTCTAATTATTTTTTTAATTTGACGAAGTGATGCAGTTGAATTGATATTAGTCGAATGTAGTTGATATGATAGAAGTGGCTCAAAGTGTCCATGAAGAGGATTTGTATCATGGAAAAGGATAGAGTGTGATTCTGCATTAGATGATTCATTAAAATGCAAATATTTATGCACTCTTCTTACTGACCAAACCTTTATTTGTATGCCTAGCCATTTGGATAGCCACTTAATACAAAATGTGTCTCCCCATAATCTAATTTCTTCATTATTTGTGGTTGGCATAGCTGATTTTCACATTCTCCGAAAATAAGTTTCAATGTTGTCTATTTTATGCAGTACATCTAATGTATTTGGATGTAATTCATTGTTATATGACCAAGTTGCTTCTTCATCACCTTCTGAATAGCATTTTATAAAGTAATCAATTGCTCTGTTGCGTAATTCAGATGAGGTGTAGCGATGATTAAGTAGAAATGCTAATGAATCAAAAAGACAATCTCCTACATTGTACTTAAATGTATTAGTTCTATATAGACCTTCAATTCTTAGCGCATTGTCAATATTATCTACTTGAGAGTGATTTGATAGTCTATAATTTTCTACATCTACTATTTGTTTTGCTTGTTCTTGTCTATTTTCAATTTTTCTCTTCATTTTTGCAAACAAAAATTAGAATTGTTTGGAAGTAAAATGAAGAAGTTTAATGTACCTGTTATATTTATGAAGAGAACACTTAGTCAACTTGTGCTTGTATTTAATGTGGAGAATAATATTTTTGGATGATCTTCTCTTCTTGGTTCTAGTTCTGCAATACGAAAATGTTATTGTTATTATTTGTTTGCAATCAAAATTGTTAGATTTCAATTTTATCAAAATTATATATTTTCACATTATTGTGGTAAAAGTAGTTTATAAATCTACTAATCTCTACTCCAATTCTACCATATGACTTTATGAAAATTGTTTTTTGCTCACATTCATTTCTATTGGTCTTCGTAGTAAGTAGTAGTTGCCACATGACTAATTTACTTTTGCAAGATGATGTAATGAGTAAATTAAATATCTTTATATAACTATCGAATGTCGATAACAAAATTGAAATCTATAAATTGGATTATTGACACATGTATTTTTTTAGACTCTTTCTAATTCTAATTTATGTATTTGGTAAACGTTGTATGAAATTCGCATTGCATATTTTACATATATGATTATGGCAAATGATCTGATATTAAATTTCTTACAAATAATAGAGAATCCATACACAAAACTATTTAACCACATTGTTATTTACATAGCCCAAGCTCCTAGATGGTAGACAAGATATAGGAAAACCCATTTATAGCAGAAAACTTTCCAAGTTGTAAATTATAGTTCTCATAATGTTACACTCTCTAGGTGATGAGATATGTTCCTTTTAAAAACCCTAAAAACATAAGAAAAGTAAAGGTAAACTTAATCAGAAGCATAAAATGCGTAGAATTGTGTAGTTCAAAACCAGAAATGAACAATATAGCAAATTGTTCAAATTACATAGAGGGTAAAAGCACAAAGTTGTGTCACACTTTCAGCCAACTTATCAGCACAATTGAATTTAAGTATTTCTAACTAAAAATCAATTTTGGTCAAATATATGATGTAGTAAGATTCATTCTAGCTAAGTTAGATACTTCCACAACTTTTTCAACTAAAATTGTTGGCTAAAAATACATGGAGCACCATTTTGAGTCCAATTTACCAAAAAAAAAAATTATTTGAAAAGCTTGAGGTTTCAATAACACTTGCTAATGTAAATAACATTTTTTAAAAAATATAAAAATACCCTTTTGTAGATCCATAAATGTAGTTTTCAAAAATATATTTATTTCAATAGTTTAATTATTATTTATATTTTATATTTTATTTTTACTAAAAGTAGGTTATCAACACAAAATATTAGGTTGATTACCATGCCAAGGAAAAATACTAAAACTTATTTTAAAAAATTGAAAAAAATATGATGCACTAGATAAAAGAATTTATTTCAAGATGGTATAGTTTGTTTTCCATTTTAGATAAATATTTAGTATGAAAGTTGACGTCCGATGAAAACAGTCATTTTTTGATTCATGCACATTTTCATATTTATTTAAAATTATATACTTATCAAAATTAGAAAAAAATATATCCATGCACTAAAGTTTCAAGTTATAAATACACACGAAAAATTTGAAAGAAAAATAATAAAATTTACTATAAAAAGTTTGACGTCCCATGCAACTTCATTTTTCAGCATTTTATCAACAATTAAATTATAGTGTTAATTTATTAAAAACTAGTTTAAAATAATTTTTCAATTTTTTTCAAAAAATACAAACATAAAATATACTAAAAAATACATATTTTACTATTTTACATCATTTCAAAATTCAAAACATATATGCCAGTTTTTAGTGATTCAAGTTTAAAAGTTGGATTAGCGTTGGCTGTTTCCTTTATAAAGTGTGACACAGCTTTGTGCTTTTACCCTAGAGCTTTCGTATGGAGAAGAAACACTGACAACTTTCTCTGAAGAAATTGTATCTAAAGTGGATGTGGATACTGGAGATGTCACAGGGCCTCGAGGAGGAACATGTTTGTTTAAGTAAATCAATGCTCTAATGACCTCTAAGATCCTTGTTGAGAGATGTTGACCCAAGTGGGTAGAATGTGCATTCAAGGAATGCATGATTATGAGGTCATAGTTATTGTTCAAACCCAATTGTATAGCATTGTAAACACGTGTAATTGCTTCACATTCCTTTAACATTGAGTAAGGGAATAAACCTCCCAAAGGAGCATTGCCACTTGTTTTATCATACTGAGCCACAGCTTGATTGTAAACATTTGGTGGAAGTAGATAATCTTTGACATATGCATATGCTAATTTACCTAGGGAGTCTGAATTGTGGACTAAGTCCATGCAATTTGATAGAAAGTGTGAAACTACATCTGAGTAGTATTTCAGTCCATTTTGACCATTAACAGAATCTCCACCTAATATCAATTTGATGGCTTCCTCAACTTGTGGACATTTGACAAAAAAGATGTGTTCCAATACATTGGAATCAATTGGGCCTACATTTGGAACCTCCCATTTCTGTCGTGGCATGTTGATACGCTTATTCTTTGCCATCTTGCTTATTCTGACATGATATGAAGTTGAAAGGATAACACATGAAAATTACAAAAATAGGAGATGATAAATAAGAACTTTAAGACAAGATACGAAGTTGAAAGGATGAGGCATGAAAATTACAAAAATAATAGATGATAAATAAGAACTTTAAAATAATTAAGAAAAATTGAGAAAGTAGGAATTGTAAGTATGAAATTAGTAATTTTTACAATGACAGAAGGATATAATTATTTAATTAATCAATTAAATATATTTTCATCACATGCAACAATTTTTATCAATACATATATTTGTAAAGAATTGTTATGTGATAATTGCACAATTTTATGATCTTTATGTTGTGCAAAAATCTCACCATTGAAACAAGATTTTGTATTACAAATATACAATGTTGTCAAATGGAAATTTCCTTCAATCCAATTTATATTGCTTTTTCAACATACCATACAATATTCTTTAAACGAATTCTAATATCCCAAAAAACAACATCAAATTTTACTAGTGAATGTAGAAGTACTAAAAACTTTATACTGATTACTAATATCATAATTGATATTTTTTTCCTTGTTTATCTCAAAATTGTCAGCTGCAAATAGAGAATCTTGCAAGAGTGGGTACATATACTAGCTTTCAATTTTATTCAGAATACTCAAATTTTTAGTATTCATCATTGAAATTGTATCATTGTTTGTTCTACTAACTATAATAGGGCTATTGGTAGAGCTAAGATTGGGTTGGTCCCATGCCAAGGAAGATGAAGTTACAAAATTACTATCAGTAGAGTTTTGACATAAGGTATCAAAATTGACAATTTCAAATATACTTGGACAATGCATTCCAAAGTTTGCAAGAGAACTATCAAAGGCATAGTCTTGCAAATGGATTCTAGTATCAATATTGGTATTAGAGATTACTCTAATATCTTTTGGATCAAAGATAGGAAGATCTAATTTGTTGAAATCAAGTTCAACAATGTCCTCATTGTTATCAATGATATTTGCAAAATATTGCATATAGTCATCAATGTTGGGGTGAGAGATATTTTTATCACTCATGGTATCTAATTCTAATTTTTGTATTCCTAAATTGGTTGAGCTATTATCAGGCATGATTTGTTTCAATAATTTGGTCGAATGTAGCAGGTCTGATGGATTTGAATCGGTATAGTTGAAATTTGTGATTGCCTTATTTCCTTTTATGGAAATTGCAGCCATATCATAAGCATATGCAGCTTCTTCAGCCATATCAAAACTTCCTAGCCACTGTCATTTTTTCAATTTCTTGTTCCAAATCTCTACAACATAACTACCCCACGGACGTTTTCTAACACCTCTATATGATACTTCTTTTGCAAATTGTTCATAGTCATCAGAACTCAAGCATAGGCCTTCATTATCTTGTTCATTAGAGAGAGTTTGCTGCAAGAACTTGGTGGTATGGTCAAAATTTGTGATTGCCTTATTTCCTTTTATCGATAGTGCAGCCATGTCAAAAGCATAGGCAACTTCCTTGGCTGTATCAAAACTTCCCAGCCATTTTCATTTTCTCAAATTTGTATTCCAAATTTTTGCACCATATCGACCATTTGGACATTGTCTAACACCTCTATATGATATTATTTTTGCACATTCTTCAAATTCATTAGAATTGAAGCCTACGTCTTCGCTTTCTTCTGCTACCTGTTTGCATTGGTTAGATGCAAATTTATTCTCTGACTTCTTGTTCTTTTGTAATCTACATTTTGGATAACATAGTTTAGGAACGGGTTTCTTGGACAAGTCGCTACAATGGTTAGAATTGATGTATACAAAATTAGTAGTTGCATTTTTGCTTCTAATTGCTATTGCAACTTTATCATAAGCACGAGTTGCTTCTTCCGTAGTATCAAAAGTTCCAAGCCATTGTTGCTTCTTCAAGTTGGGGTTATAGATTTATGAACCATATCTACCTGACCGTTTTTTGGCACCTTTGTATCTTTTCTCCATTGCTTTGTTTAATTTTCTAAAGCACAATTGACACTTTGTAAAAACATTTCCCTATTTGACATTAATGCATTTCTAGTGTTGTATCAACTACAATTACAAATTTATGCTACATATTTGGTGACAAAGAATTATCAATACAAATAAACATAAAGATGAATTAAATAAAATATGAAAATGTAGCCAAGTAAATGAACATAATATACATTCACAACTTATTTATCTAATCATCTTTAGTATTTTCATATTACTTTTTGAGTAATTGTCATTTTTTCCTAAGAAAAAATCAAATACCAAACAAATAAAATATGACTAATACACTTGCTATAGATAATATAAAAAAATGAGAAGTTTTTTTTACTAAAACGAGCAGTGTAAAGAGGATCAACATCTCAGTTATGAGTAGTGCAAATCCCATTGACATCATCTTATCAAACTCTTTGTCTACAACTGTATTCCTTCTGCATAATTTGCTCATTCTCTTCTCTTGATGTCCTTCAACTACAAAATATGATTGATTTAAACATGCATTGTACTAAGAAATGGCTTTTTTACAAATGACATATTGCTCCAAAGTTATATTTTCTATAGGATGTCAATGACATAACACCTAAATATTTCTTGTTGAATTGTAGAATTATAAGCCAATTTAAAATTTTCAACTATGGCCGACATTCAAACTTAATGCAAAAATGCCTTTGTTGATCATTAATTTCATCTTTCCACCCGTGCATTACTCAGGTTAAGTTGATCATTGGCATTACACTTGCGAGGAAAGCCATACTTTTCAATTGTGGCCCACATTGAAATTTGATGAGAATACCTTTTATAGCATAGTGGTATGCAAGAGCTTTTCTATGCATGTTAGAGCTGCCTCACCACAAATATATTGTTTAAGAGAGTTATAGCAAAATGCTTTCTAGTTAACTATCTTAAATAGACAATAGCTGAAATGTTAAGCTAGTAAGGGACAACTGGTAAGGTGTGAAGTCCCAAAATCAGGACATTCATCCTACTCATAGTCTTTTCAAAGATTGTTTGTCCTTAACACCTTTTGCTTTGCATGATGAAGGAAATGTTTTGTTTACTTCAAGCTTTTTGATGAACTAGAACAAAAATATATATATATTTGTTGAAGAAACATTGATTATTTATGGTAGATTTCCATTTCTTCAACTTCTTCAACTTTGTAATTTTCATACAAAAATTTACACCAAAATTATGTCGTCGATCCAACTTTTTCCAAACTTGACTAACTTACTATCCATTTCAAAAAGGAGACATAGGAATTTGCATATCTTTCCTCTTGAAGCAACATTCGATGCATTTCGTTGAAATTATCATGACACGGTTGCTAACTTGACTTTTCTCATTTTCATTAAATGAGATACAAAGTCTTTAGAAAATTTTCATGCACAAGATAACATTGGTGCAATATGCACTAGGAAAAATATTAATCAATCTACATACAAATGCAATAAATATTTAATACTAATTGTAGACACCCAAATTTGATCACTCCCATATGATCAAATTTACCTCTTTATTTATCAATTCTGTCAATATTAATTTATTTAATTAATATTGCGCTTCCCACATAAGACTCTTAAAGTGTTTAATTTAATAATTAAATACTTTATTGAGTGCCTTTATCTTCTCTAAATTAAATAAATACACCAATTTATTTAATTTAGTCATCCTAATCTATTGAATTAAAATCAATTTAAAATTCTTCTTTTCTCACTCCTTGTCACATCCTCCATAATCCATCTCTAATATGAATTAATTTAATTAATTCATATTTAGGGTGTGCATCCTCTTAATCAAGGATTAATGTCACATCCTCCTACATTTGCCACTTGTCTCTAATCTTCCATTAATTATCATAATCAAGTATTTGCACAACTTTAATCAAAGTCATTAACCATTTTTAGCAACACTTTTTAGTCAATCCTTCCATTTTTCCTTTTTGGACATTGACCCTTTTTTCCATGAGAATTTTTAGTTCTCATTTATTCATCCTATGTATCTCTCCTCCCCATGTGAATTTTTAATTCACATTTTGTCTTTCCAAGGCTTCTAGAATATTTGACATGTCACCTCATGCACATGTGACCAATTCCCACCTTTTTGGAGGCCCTCTCTTATCCTTTAGACTCTCCTAAGAATGTGAATTTTTAATTCACATTTATTTCTCCAACCACCTCTCCTTTTCCCATAGAGATTTTTGAGGAATTCCAAAATTCCTCAAGTGTCCCTTTCACTCTCACTTGGAGACAACAAATTCCTTTTTGAGGAGATCTTCTCACTCCCCAAGGTACTTGGAAGGTACTTGTCCTTCCTCCACCTCATGTACCTTTTGGCCACCTCACTTGCACCTCATCTCCTATTAGCCACTTCATCATCCACATGTCAAGATGTGAGGGCCTGTGAGTTCTCAACCCACTATAGCCCTTCATCTTGACCTTGTTGGATGAATCTCAACCATTGAATTCTCTAGAGAATTCAAGTTTCTCTATAAATACCCCTTCCTCTAACACATTTCTAACACATTTTCATTTGCAACTAAATGCTATCATTTTGTACACTTATTTAGCCATCAATTTCATCCATTTTCATTTGCATCCAAGCACATAGTCAAATCCTCCATAATTTAGCTATATCAAGAGCCACCAAGGAGCATACAAATCAATCCAAATCAAGGGCCGACCAAGGAGTTTCAGCTGCAAGAAGGAAGGTATAATCATTTATCTTCATTTAACATTTTCCTTTTTGCATTTACAAATTCCTTAGGCTAATCATGAGGTGTTTCATTATGTTTTCCATCGCATTTAATTGCTTAGAATAGGTTAAATATTTTGATAACACATTTCTGGCACGCCCGGTGGGACCCACAAACAGGTTCATATATTTCACGTTTGCTGTTGTTGAGATTTTTGCAGGAACACGTCGCAGTGGGGCGACTATGCCTCTGATTTTATTACAGTGAGGTGACTACACCCCTGATTTACTGCAGTGAGGTGATTATGCCCCCTTGGCTGAAAATTATTTTCTGTGCTAACACTTTACTACAGTGAGGCAATTATGCCCCCTTGGCTGAAAATTATTTTCTGTGCTAATACTTTACTGCAGTGAGGCGACTACGCCCCCCTGGGCTGAAAATTATTTTCTGTGCTAACACTTTACTACAGTGAAGTGACTACGCCCCCTGGGCTAAAAATTATTTTCTGTGCTAACACTTTACTGCAGTGAGGCGACTACGCCCCCTGGGCTGAAAATTATTTTCTGTGCTAACACTTTACTGTAGTGAGGCGATTACGCCCCCTTGGCTGAAAATTATTTTCTGTGCTAACACTTTACTGCAGTGAGGCGATTATGCCCCTTTGGCTGAAAATTATTTTCTGTGCTAACACTTTACTGCAGTGAGGCGATTACACCCCCTTGGCTAAAAATTATTTTTTGTGCTAACACTTTACTGCAGTGAGGCGATTACGCCCCCTGGGCTGAAAATTATTTTTTGTGCTAACACTTTACTGCAGTGAGGCGACTACGCCCCCTGGGCTGAAAATTATTTTTTGTGCTAACACTTTACTGTAGTGAGGCGACTACGCCCCCCTGGGATGAAAATTATTTTCTGTGCTAACACTTTACTGCAGTGAGGCGACTACGCCCCCTGGGCTGAAATTTGTGCTAACACTTTTCCGCAGTGGGGCGACTATGCCCCTGATTTTCCACAGTGAGGCGATTACGCCGCTGATTTTCCGCAGTGAGGCGATTACGCCCTTGATTTGCTATAGAAGGGCTACTGCGCCCCCTAGAAGGTAAAACTGTTATCTTGGCTTTGGTTTTCTTTGCTATTTTCTCCCTAACATTGTTCTTGCAAGGATACATGTATTTTTTACTAACTTTTTGCAGCATATTCTTGTGAAGTTGATGAAGAAAGCGGGATAAAACGTCTAACATTTGCTTGCAGGGCTATCCGTTCGCTCAAACTTTTTAAACTATCCTTGTTGTTTGCATTAATCTAAGAACATAGTTTAATTAGAGGGAGTAATATTCATTGCTTGCTATGCTTGTCTTTTTGTGTTACCCAAAGGGAGCATTATCTTGTTTTCGCTTTCCCCTTGCACTTCGTGTGAGCCTGGGGAGTAGTTGGAGATGGTTAGTGCTTTCTTTATAGTGGGACCTGCTTGGGGATTTCATCACCCTAAGGGACGATTCCAACCACGCGTACCGGCGGGGTATATAAAGGGGGGAGAGTGAAAGTTGTACCCTAATCCAATCATGCCGTAATTGGCAGAGCGTCGAAGCTAGGGTGATACCTAGATAGACGTGAAGAGTTGGTCCGATCCCTTCAGTATCTTGCTGGGGTTCTCGACTCACGCTTGTGACGGGCTGGTGTTCACGGTTGTGCCTCACATACCGAGAGTATATCAAGGACTCCCTAGACACCTTGTGCATCCTAGATTAAGACCTCTTTGGCCATACCCTTAACACTAATCATAGGATTGTGTTTGCTTGAGAGTGTTTTCTTGTGGGAAACTAGTAAATTTTTTGACAAATTAGCCTTATCATTGTCATTTTAAGTCCTTGCCATAGTCATTTTCATCAAACCAAGTCCCTGATTTACTGCAGTGAGGCGATTACGCCCCTGATTTACTGCAGTGAGGTGATTATGCCCCTGATTTACCGTAGTGAGGTGATTACACCCCTGATTTACTGCAGTGAGGCGATTACGCCCCTGATTTTCCGCAGTGAGGCAATTACGCCCCTGATTTACCACAGTGAGGCGACTGTGCCCCCTGATTTACCGCAGTGAGACAATTATGCCCTTGATTTACTGCAGAGGGGCGAATTTTCCCTCTTGAACACCTAAAATCACCCCATTTGGATCCGTTTAGCCTCTAAACCATCATTTAACCATTCCCAACCATTATCTCACCATCCCAAGCCTCCGTTTCGTCACTCTAAGTCTCCCAAAACCTCCATTTGACCATTTAAACCTCCATCTTATCATTCCAAACCTCTGTTTAACCATTCTAAATCCCCATTCATTCCCCACAATTATCTTCAATCCACCTGTTCATTTTAATTTCCCCATAATCCATTCAAAAGCCCATACCCTCACCTAACGAACACCATAATTTTACCATTTACATCGCCAAACACCACCCATAACCAAACCGTCCTAACCTTGTATTACAAAGTGGTTACCCAAATTGACCATAGCACTTGAATTTGATTATTAGTCTTTAAACTTTGACCCAAATCAATTTGCTTCCATCTTGAGGTGAATTCGATGTCGTAAGTTATCATCCTCGACCCAATCAATCCATTCATATCTTAAGGTGGATTCGGTGCCGTGATCATCCTCTTAATCAATTAAAGCTCTTGGTCATTAAGGGTAACTTCCTTTGGTTAAACTCAAGGTCTCTTTCACATCTTTCATCATCCAATCATACCCATCCAATCATCCAAATCTATCAAAATCAATCATTCGATCAAATTACCCAATCAACCAAATCACATCCATTCAACCAATGCAATCCTATTGATCTTAATATTCCCAATCCAATTCAATCAAAATTCGATCCCATCAACATCCGATCCAATCCAATATATCCAAACAAAATCTGATCAAAATCCAAATCCTATCAAAATCACATCTCATCCAACTACAATCAAGTCAATCGTCAAAAACATCTTTATAATCCACCCATAGCACATTTGCATGCCCGTTCGAACTAGGTCACAAGTTAAGAGACAAATGGAACAACAACAAGGTCAAAATTCCCAAGCGAATATGTCTCAAGATCTTAATAACAATACGAATCCCACCAATGGTGCAAATATTGCTCAAGATCCTAAGAACGTCCCACAAGATCCTCATAATGGTACTTCATCACACTCCAACACCGAGAATCAGAACAACTCACCACATGGTGAAGAGAGTATGGCTAATCAACCTAAACTCACACTTGAGGAACATTTTAGTAATTTCGCCAATGTGCAAATGACTGACCGTCTGCTTGAAAAACATGGGGAAGAAATTTTGGCCCACCTAATTGAGAAGGGTGTCAAACCCCCCTCGGGTGTTGACTTGTCCAAATATAGGAGTTCCACATCCAACATACTCCAAGGTTCACAAAATGCACTAGAAGGTTCGTAGTTCCCCAATGTTCCTCCAGTTGAGGGTTGGCATCAGCCTGAATTTGGCAATGTTGTTCTCTATCAGGTCAACTATCCCCCACACGCTTCAACTTCAGTTGTAGGAGGTCCTCAAGTGCCTGATCCCAATAATCCTTTTGCCTATGGTATGCCACAAAATGTTCCACAACCCTCGCCATTAACACTAACAACAACCCCTCTTTCGAGTCAACCTATAGTCAACATTGGGGGCACCACCTTTACCACATTGTTTCCACCTCCTGGGACCACAAATCTACCATCATCTTCATATACATCTCAACAGCTTCACCAATCCAACGTTTCACCTCAATTACCTCCACAAGGCACACCCCAGCTGAACGTTCCGGATGGTACCCAACAACCCCCTTTGCAAAACACTTCTACGCTACCTCAACCATCTCATCAGCAACAACCTATACATAATACTTTGGCCTCTTCACAACAACCACCCTACCAACTACAAGGCAATCCATCTCGACCTATTGCTCAAACCATATCCCCTTTTCTTGCATCCATTTTGGGCCCGTAGGCTCAACCGCAACACGACATCCCATCTCGACCCGTACAACAGTTGACATCACAACAACAACTCCCTCAACACTACTACTATCACAATCAGTAGCAATTGCACCAACAACTACCTTATGTGACCTCCCAACAATCACAACAATACCTTCAACACCAACAAACCAATACGCAACATCCCATCCAAGCTCCTCAACAACCTACCCCACACTTTTATCAAACAAATCTGTACTATACCCCACAACAATAGCCCCCATATCAACAAAATCCCTCGTCTTACTAGCAAGGCATATCATCATCCAATCATCCAAATCCGTATTTCAACAATCTGACGCCCTTTCAGCAGGACCCTTTATCATCCTATCATCAATATCCCCCCAACCCACCACCGACTAGCTCGGATCTGTTGGAAATCAAAGCCACTTTGAAGGACCTTCAAGCCGAGGCTACCAAACAATCATTCAAATTTGAAGACATATGCCCATATCCATTTGATCCCTCCATCTCATTAATCCCATTTCCTAAACATTTTGAGATACCAAAGTTTGACAAATACAAGGGAAACAAAGATCTTAAGGCTCACTTGCAGGAGTTTTACTCCCAGTGTCAAGAAGTTATGTACAATGACAACTATCTCTTGCACCTATTCCCACGAATCCTGGCAAGCCACACCCTAGATTGGTTCATGACTCTCGAAAAATGGTCCATAAAAACTTTTGCAGACCTGTCAGAAAAAATTGCATCCTACTTCTCTTTCAATTTGGAGAAGGATACAGACACCTTAGATCTCCTCAAAGAGAAACAATGTGAGGGGGAAACCTTTACTAGCTACCTACAACGGTGGCATGCATTAGCAAGCCGAATGAAGACCCCTCTGAAGGAAAAAGACATGGTCACTCTTTTCGTGGAAAACTCTCATCCTGACATGGCCCATAATTTTAGGTTACATTGTGTCACCACCTTCGTAGAGATAGTAGAAAAGGGGCCCATCCTTGAACGTGACCTTATTGCCAAAGGACACATCAAAATACATAGTCATGATAAAGAGAGGTCATTTGGCGATAAACCACGATTCTGGAACAAGAACAAGAATGCAGTGAATGACGGCATGACAGACACTAAACATGTCCAAGTGGCTAATGCATCCCAAAAACAACAACCGTCTGTACCCAACGCCATATCTGTACCACAGGGGGCACCTCGTCCTCCTCAACAGTCAAACCAGAACAATCAGGGGAACACCAAACGTCAATACGCTCAATTAGGAGAACCTCTGAGTGTTGTTTTTAATAAGTTGTTACAAATCAATTACCCCATCACGTACCCTATCACCAAGCCATTTGATGAGTCCAAACCAAAGCCCACATGGTTTAAGGAAAATGAGTATTGTGAGTTCCATAAAATCAAAGGACACTCTTTAAACAAGTGTCAGGGTCTGAAAAACTACGTCCAAGATCTCATTGATTGAGGTGATATCAAGGTTGACCCCAGCCAAGCTTCATCGTCCAATGCTCAATTACAGATATATCAAAATGCCTTTTCGAATCATAATCAAGGCCCAAGCACATCTAACAGTAATCCCCAAGGAAACAACACAAATAATGTGAGCTACAAGAATGTGCCCTTCAATTACGAAGGTGTTATTCATTACATTGAGCAGGTGGAACCCCGTATATCCATGATACATGTTAAAGCCAAAGACCCTCAATGTGTTGTTACTACATGACAAGCCCGCATCACTGTCCCTGCAGCCTCTGCACCCACACAATCAACTCTTGTAAACTCTCAGTACAACATCCTTGATCACTTAGGAAAGACCCTTGCTCATATATCCATTTTGGATTTGCTTAAGTCTTCCCCTGTACATCAAGAAATCCTCAATAGAGCCCTGCAGGAAACCCATGTGCCAAATGACATCGACCCCATGCAATTCCAAGCTTTGGTGGGACACTTGGCTTTATCTCATCAATTGCACTTTAGCCAAAACAATATGCCAAACATCAATGTCAATCATAATCGCCCCTTACATATCGAAGTCGTGGTTGCTCGCCATAAAATAAAAAGGGTCTTGGTAGATAATGGCTCTGCTCTCAATTTGTGTACTTTGAAATTCATAAAACAGGTGGGGTATACTCAAGCCGATTTAAGTAACCATATCATCACAATCAAAGCCTATGATAATGCAGAAAGAAATTCAAAGGGAATTATCAATCTTCCTATCCAAGTGGGACCTGTGCTTCAATACACTACCTGTCATGTCCTTGATCTGGACTTACCATATAATCTCCTCCTTGGCCGCCCATGGCTCCATGCTATGCAAGTCGTCCCTTCCACGTACCATCAGTGCCTAAAATTCCCCGTCAATGGACAAGAATTCACCATCTACGCTGACCCCCAACCATTTGAATATTGTCGTGCTTTAGAAGCGTCATTTCCCCATTTACATTACTGCCCCGGGGTTGAAATGGGGGCATCTCGGTCATCATCCGCAAATCCACCCTCCATCGCGATAACCACTCCATCCTCCACCACCGATCCTATGGTCACCAAAGTCCAGATCATTGACAAAGGGTGTGGTGAATACGAAATGCACATGGCTCTCAATGTAGCAACCATGCCACCGTCACCACACGAGTATGGTCAACCTTCACATGCTACACAAAAGGAAGACAAGACTATCACCTTTAGTGGTAAAAACATCCCTACCACCACTTTCAGATCCCCAAGTGTCAAGATAGATGCACCAGAAGAGGACATAAGCCAATGGGCCTACCGAGAAGAACCCTAGCCAGACCCTCCTCTAAAGGAATATTTTCAGGAAGCATATTCGTGGTCAGCTAAGTTTGCAGAAAAATATAACTACCAAGGCAGGGGCCTAGGTAAAGAAGAAAAAGGGCGGTTGCAACCTATTGATACACCAAAGTTACCAAAAAACATAGGCAATGGGTATGACAGAAAACAGAAAAGCCCTGCAACATTGCCTAATACTTCCAATAGAATCGCCGTGGACAATGGCTCATTGGAAGACATACCCGAGGAGGAATCCATCATACATGCGTACGATGACATCGATCACACTGACTTATCATCCATGTTCGAATGCCTATCCGTCTGCACCATTACCCTATCTCTTTGTCACCCTGAGCTTATTGATTGGGACCTACGTAATACCACACCTGTCAATATGTCTGCAGATACATATGTCAACCTTATGGGATTGGGGGAGGATGAACACTCCAGTCGCAAAAATAAGAATAAGAAAAGTAAAAAACGGTCATCTAGTGAAAACCTCCTTGAGGCGCTTCCTGACCTTGAAAAAGTAAAAATAAAGGACGCATCTGATGGCAAAAACCTCGAAGAGGCGCTAGATGATGGAGATGTTCATCTTCCTCTTGTAGGAACTTAGTTATCTACCCGATCATCCATTCTAATTGAAGAGACTCAAGAAGTTAATTTGGGTACTGCTGAAAGTCCTAAAATCACCTATGTGGCTAAGTCACTCTTAGAACAGGAGTATCCAATCATCATGCAGCTATTCCGAGAAGGAATCATCAACTTCGCTTGGTCATATTCAGACATGCCAGGCTTAGACCCCACCTTAGTGGTTCATCATCTAGACGTTCGCCCAGATTCCAAGCCTGTCAAAGAAAAGCTCTGCAAAATGCACCCGCAGGTAGCGTTGTTAATCAAAAAAGAATTGGAAAAGTTACTAGAGGTAGGTTTTATTCGGCCAATTGACTACTCTGAGTGGATCTCCAATATAGTACCAGTTGCCAAACCAAATGGAGACATTCAGGTCTGCATAGACTTCAGGGACCTTAACAAGGCCTACCCAAAAGACGACTTCCCTCTGCCTAACATTGACATGTTAGTTGACCTCACAACAGGACATGAGATGCTCTCCCTTATGGATGGCTTCTCTGGTTATAATCAGATTCGAATCGCACCTGAGGACCAACACAAGACTGCCTTCACAACACCTTGGGGAATTTTCTGTTACAATGTTATGCCCTTTGGTCTCAAAAATGCGGGGGCAACATATCAGAGAGCAATGACGGTCATCTTCCATCACCTCATCCATATCATCATGGAGGATTATGTTGATGACTTGCTAGGAAAATCAAAAACACGAGCAGAACATCCTACTGTCCTGAAGCAGATCTTTGACCGGTTAGAACATTACAAGTTATAGCTAAATCCAAAAAAGTGCGTCTTTGGAGTTACATCAAGAAAATTGTTGGGTTTCATAGTCTCTTGTAGGGGCATTGAGGTTGATCCTGCCAAGGTAAAGGCTATCCTAGACATGCCACCTCCATGCAATCTGAAGCAGTTAAGAAGCCTCCAAGGGAAGATGTAGTCCATTCGTCGGTTCATAGCCTAGCTAGCAGATAAGTGTCAGCCATTCACTCATCTTCTGAAAAAAGACTCCACCTTCCGATGGACCCAATAGTGTAAGATGGGTTTCGAAAAAATTAAGGAATATTTAGCTCATCCACCGATCTTGATGCCGCCTATTCCAGGAAAACCCCTCTTGCTTTACATCTCTGCTACATCAGTCGCGCTGGGGGCATTATTGGCACAACATGATGAATTGTTCAAAGAGAAGGCAATCTACTACATCAGTCGAACATTGGTTGGCTATGAGTTAAATTATTCCCCCATGGAAAAAGCTTTCCTTGCGCTAGTCTTCAGCATACAAAAACTCTGTCATTACATGCTCAGCCATCCAGTCAAATTGATCCCCTGAAGTATTTGTTATCTAGAACCACTTTGACTGACCGCATGGCCAAATGGGTCATGCTCCTAAGTGAATTTGGCATAGAATATGTAGAGTGAAAAGCCATAAAAGGACAAGTCATCGCTGATCAATTAGCTGAAGCACCATTAGTAGATGCCTACCCACTGGACACTAAATTCCCAGATGAAGAAATCTACATAGTTACAGAAGCCCCAGCTTGGACGCTATATTTCGATGGCTCATACACTCATAGTGGATCTGGAGTAGGAATTTTATTAGTTACCCCTCAAGGTGATTACATCCCAAAATCATTCAGGATCGCATTCCCATGTACCAACAACATCGCAGAGTACAAAGCTCTCCTCACCGGCCTCATAATTGCAAAGCACTGGCACATAACTCATTTGAAAGTCTTTGGTGATTCTTTGCTAGTCATTAGGCAAGTTAATGATGAATTCCTCACAAAAGATGATAAACTGTTACCCTATAAATGCATGGTGGACGATTTCAAGAAATACTTCACTTTCATACAATTTGATCAAATTCCTCAGGTACAAAATAAAGCGGCAGATGCAATGGCCACTATTGGTTCCCTGATTGATATGTCTAAAGACCGAACATAATGTGAGTTTCTTGTAGAACAACTCTTAATCCCTGCATATGATATTCCTGAGACTGATATGGTATGCGATGTCATAGGTCCCGCCTCCCCATGGTACCAAGACATATACACCTATCTCCGTAATAATACCATACCCCAAGAACTTACATGCAACCAACACAAATCCTTTATCCATCGCTCTTCCCAATATATCGTTGTTGGTGATATGCTTTATCGTCGCGGGTATGATGGAATCCTCCTTAGATGTTTGAATGAGACTGAAGCCTGCGCGACACTAACGGAAGTACATGGTGGTATTTGTGGAGCTCACTCAAATGGTATGGCTCTAACCAAAAGGATCCTACGAGCTAGATATTATTGGCCTACATTGGAACATGATGCTTGTGAATTTGTAAAGAAGTGCCTTCCGTGCCAACAACATGCAGATTTGATTCATGCCCCAGCACAAGATCTTCAACCCCTTCTAGCCCCGTGGCCCTTTTCTCAATGGGGTTTCAACTTGATTGGCAAGATTTACCCACCATCATCCGACGGCCATACATTCATAATTACCGCCATCAAATACTTCACTAAGTGGGTAGAAGCAATACCACTCTCACAAATCATCGGTACTCAAATCTCAAAATTTATCCTTTACCATATCCTCTGTAGATATGGTATTCCCATCAACCATCCTCTCTGATAATAGAAAACCCTTCAAGAACCAAGCCGTGAAAAACCTTTGCGACACCTTTCATATCCAGCACCGTTGGTCAATGCCTTATTACCCCCAGGGAAATGGTCAGGCAGAAGCAACCAACAAGACCCTTATCCGCATCTTCAAAAAGGTTGTCAATAACACTGGACGAGATTGGCACCTTCATATTCATCCTGCCCTCTGGGCATACCGCACATCCATCCGCACCCTGACAGGCGCCACCCCCTATTCTTTGGTATATGGTGCTGAAGCTGTCTTGCCAATTGAAGTTGAGCTTCCATCACTGAGGATTTCTTTGAAGAATCTTATCAGCGAAGAAGATGCCCGTGTTGCACGGCTTGCATAGCTGGAATTACTGGATGACCGAAGAATAAAAGCCTATGATCATCTGCAAGCATACCAAAACTGCCTCAAACGTAATTACAATAAAAAGGTCTGTCCTCGACAATTCCAAGTTGGTGAGCTTGTCCTTAAAGAGAACTAGCATACTCAACAGGATCGTGATAAAAAGGGAAAATTTGAGGCAAACTGGTTAGGGCCTTGTATCGTAGCCGCCAAATATGGATCTGGAGCCTACAGGTTGACTACTCTTGAAGGAGATCCCTTGACGAACCCATCAATATCATGCATCTGAAAAGTTCTACACCTAAGTCCGCTTGGTAACTCCACCTAAAAAATAAAAAAATCAAAAAAATCAAAAAATCAAAAAATCAAAAAAATCAAAAAATCAAAAAAATCAAAAAATCAAAAAATCAAAAAAATCAAAAAATAAAAAAAGTAACAAAAAATCCAAAAAAATAGTAAAGAAAAAATAAATCCGTCTTATGGTGAAAACCACCTCTTGGTGGTGCCTTGGATAAGTATGGATGGTGAAAACCTGGTAATAGACATCATCCGTAGAGGGCTTAATCATTATTTACCTGACATCCTAGTTATTTTATGCTTTCATCTGCACTATCGTCCTCACCCACCTCAGCCTAGGCCACTTGGTATATATTGATTGAGCATTGGACAAACCATCTAGCCTATCCCCCATCCTGAGCTTTTCAGTATCCCACTTTGAGCTTATGTCATTCATTCTCTTTGTCAGTCGGTCCGTGTCACCATATGGGATCATCCATCGTGTCGGTCTCCATCTAGACCTCGTCCTTTCGCATCATTGGTCGAACTACGTTGCCCCTGCGCTGTCACGTAGGCAAGGCTGATCATTTGATCTGCCCCAGGGGTATTCTGACCGTCGTGTCTTGACCATCCATCATTCGCCTTCATCATCCTCTTTCTGCTCTATCCATGGTCTTTTTATGAACTACAAGGGCTCTGCGCTTTCACGTAGGCAAGGCTAATCTCTGATCGGCCCCCGAGCCCCTAGGTCTATAGGATGTGTCAGTCTGTGTCTCCATCTGCCTGTTATTCTCAAATAAAATCCTCAATTTGTCAAAAGATTTAGTTAATGAAAAGCATCTGGCGTCAAACTGGGTCATTCTAGTTTAGTATCCATCATCGGTCTCAACAGGATGTATCCTTCCTAGCAGACCTCATCGATCCTATCCATCACCCTGATCCTATGGCAAAGGACGTTTGATTTTAATTGTGATCTTTTGATGTTTTGGAATTTTTTTGTCATTTGAGCTCATTATCAACACTTGTCATGGTCACCTTGATCCATCATATCATGGTGTGCTTTGACTAGTTGACATATGGGTTCATCTTGGTCTTTTCTTGGTTGCTGCCTTTTTTTTTTTTTTTGGGTTGTCCCATGTCATACCCACCAGGATCCATGGGGTCTTGTGTTACGTTGGGGCATCCTTGTGTGTTTGTGGTTACCCCAATGCCTGGCCCAACCAAGGTCATCGTGACCTTGGGGTGTTGGGCATAGCCCCCTATTGCTTGTTGTGTTTGTTTCATGCATTGGATGCCTACTGGCCCTGGTCTTATATATCAGGGTATCTGGTATCTTATGCTATAGCAAATATCAATGCTCCAAAGATGGCAACTCATATTAGGATTGCATTTCATCATCTGTCACATTGCATTCACCCTATGATTTTGGTTGTGCAAATACTTTCTCCCCCTCTTTCCCATTCTTCTCAGGATACTCATGATTTTTGACAGATGCCAAATGACACCCATTTTCACAATCACTACATACCCACCTTCCATTATCCTGTCAATTCTTATTGGCACTTCTGGCCATGTATTACTTCCTATACAATTACAAAAGCATTATTGCATATCAAAATCATTCTATTAACCACGCATCCATCGCCACCTGCATCACCACATGTTAGATCCATGCATACATCACCACCTACATCACAAAGTGTCAGACTCATAATACATCGCATCCTGCATATGTAAAATGTTTATACAAAATCCATCATACACATATATATACATGCTAAATAAGTTAACTAGGCATCCATACATATAAATCATCATAAATGCAACATGTGTGCATATCATATCACCATAAACATCTAATATCATACACCTATGCATAAATAACTCAAAATACCCATCCACATGAGCAGGAAATATCATATAAGCATGCATACAATCACCCATCACAAAAGGAAACATACTACATAATGCCAATATGAATTGTCTCATGTTATAGTCAAAATAATATAGTGTGTGTCACATACATCAAACTCTATCATATATCCATCACATAATCAACTACAAAATCTAGAGATGTGGAACCTCTTTGATCTCTGTCGATAAAACCTACATGCTCCACCCTCCATCTGTCAAAACTCAGTAACCTGTCACCTCCCAAATGAGCTACCCACATCTGATCTCTGTGGGGAATCCGGTACTGATCTCCTATCTGGTGTGGCACCCGGTGAATCGCTGTAACCTCGAGTCTGTGTCCCCAGCGACTGCGATGGCGCTGACATCTGGGGTGCCTGTCGGGTATATTGAAATATCCATAGGGTCGGGTCTAGAACTGAATGGTAGTATGCGGCCATCCAAAATCCTGCCTCTCTCGCATTCTCCTCTCGCTCCGCAACCTGAACCCGAGTGGAATTCCGCTCTTGACGATACCTGTCCCAATCCCTCGTAATCATCCTCCTCTCCTGCTCCCAGGCCTCCTGGGATAAGCGTAACTGCGCCATCTCTGCCTGCATCTGATCTCTCATCTCCTCAGCAGCCACCGCCCTAGCTACTGCTGCATCCCTCTCCCTCTGTAATCCATGCAGATCTCTCCCTATCACATCACTGCCCTGCATAGACTGCCACTGAATCACTGCTGCATCCCACTCCCCCTGCAGCGTCTGCATCCGTCTCTCTGCAACATCTCTCTCTCTTTGTGCAGCCTGCGCCTGAACCACTGCTCCATCCCTCTCCCCCTGCAGCTCCTAGACTCTCAACACCGCTGCATCTCGCTCGCCCTGCAGTACTAATACCTCTAAGGCTGCCTCCTCTCTCCTCCTCTGAAGAGATTGAATCTGTGTCTCTGTCAACTCTCTCTCATCCTGCAACACCTGAACTCGTGCCTGCGCTGTATCCCTCTCTGCCTCCACTGCCTGTACCCGTGCCTGTGCTACATCTCTCTCCGCCTGCATAATACAAACCTGCTCCCTCGCCTATCTCTCCCTCTCCTGCATCACCCCCATCTCTCCCACCATCTGCTCTAAGAAAAACAATATGTCCCGTAGCTCATCTCACTCATGCCAGAGATCATCCACCTGTTGCCCACTATCTGCTGATACATGATCAGTCATACCCACTGACCCCTCTCTGGCCTGCAATATAATGGTCTCCGCCTGTAGTCTGTCATGGTCCCAACTGACAGCAGCTAACTCATCTCGTAACCCATGTATGTCAGCCAGTAGTACCTCCCTCTCTCTCCCCATCACCTCTACCATAAATCTATCAGCCCTCTGACCTGCTACTGGTGCTCTCAATAGCTCAAATCTGAGTTTGATCACCTCTGCCTCTGCCACCCTAAACCTTTGATCTATACTCTGAAGACTTTCCATAGTGTCTCTCAGCTGAACAATCGAATCCCCTGAGGAAATGACGGGAACCACCGCCAATGGCTCTACATCCCAAATATCCATATCTGACACATCGCCGTCTATCTCCATAGCATCATCGCTCTCCCTATCCTCCTCCTCCTGCTGATCCTCCAAGTCCTCCATGGAAGGACACACTCACACTCTCCGCGGCTGACCATGCCTCCCCACTCTCATCAATCTCCTCGGCTCTCCTATCTCCGGCTGCTCCTCATCCTCACTCTCCCCTATCTCTACAATGAGAGGGTCCTGCCCTAATACCATATGCCCCCCTCTGTCGTCCCCTACTCCCCATCCTCTCTGGTCGACTCCTAGCCTCAATCTCCTCTCGATCACCCTCCTGCTCTGTCATGGTCTGTACCCTCATCAGTCGCCTCCTGCCCGCTATCAACTCTGGCTGACTCCTGGCCTCCATCTCCTCCTGACCTCCATCCTGCTGTCTCTCCCCTCCCTACTCCGCCCGTACCAACACTCTCCTCTGTCGTACTCTACCCCCTATACCAGTCTGGCCCCTCTACCCTCCCTTCACGTATCATCTCCACCTCGCTCCTCCACATCCTCCCGCATCGGGCTCCGGATCTCTCCTACCCTTCTGTTGTACCGCCTCTCTCACCCTCCTCCGCTGCCCCCTGGTCCCCCTCCTCCTCCTCCTCCTCCTCCTCCTCCTACCTGCCCGTCCCACTGCCTCCATCCTCTCTCCTCCCATCTCCGGCTCAGGACCTCTCCCACCCTCATGTTGTACTCCCTCTCTAGCCCCACGCCGCTCATCCTCTGATCCAAATCTGACGGCTCCTACAATCAGCACCAATGGTGTAATCCTCTCCCATAGGTGGTTACGAAACCACCGGTCATATCGCTCTGTCACTCCTACATCCTCTACTCCCACACATCTCCCAAGATAAGCTACCTACACTATCGCCACCCATGATGCCCTGGCCTCCCTCGGGCTAATCGCACGCCCCCATGGTCGCTCTCTAGTGAGCCGCTGAAACATTACTGGCGCACCAAGAATATCCTGTGTCAGCCCAAACTATCTCATCACCCTATCTGTTCAGTGCATCTCCACTATCTGCGGAAGAATCCCAATCAGGACACATTGAGCCATAAAATACCCACTCTGTCTCGCAGTCTGCTCTCTCCATCCCCTGAAGTGTCGATGCATATAAGGTCGCCACACTATGTCTCCCTCCTCCAAATCATCTACCATCCTCCTCCATCCCTCCACATCTCCCAACCCCCTATGCCAAATAACCCAACCCCTCACCTCTCCATACCTCCATGCCAGTGGCTCTCTATCATCCACATCTCCCTCCCGAACAACAATCGGTCTCGTCACCATAATATGCTCTCATGCCCACACCTGTAACAGGGTCATGTGTGTCAAACTCACTGCCTCCCGATAACAAATCAGATGCATATCTTTATACAATTGGGCTAGGACACAAGCACCCCATGCAATCTGTCCCTCACGCCACTCCACAATGTGTCGAATCGCCTCCATGAACTGCAAACTGCAATACCGCCTGCTACGATCTGGTAGCAATATCCCACTGATCAACCCAGCTAGGAATAAAGGCAAAGGTGGTACTTCCACTGTCAGACATCTATCTAGATCCAACTGCTGACCCTGAAGCGGCAGAGCAACATGTCCAAATAGCACTGTCATAATCTTCCTCAACTCGGCCCCGCTCAACACCACATCACTCAACAAAATCCCTGATATCGGCAGCTTCAGGATGCGCCATACATCCTCCAGTGTCATCGTACTCTCCCCCGTCGGCAGCCGAAATGTCGATGTATCTGAGCTCCATCTCTCTATCAGGGCCATCAGCATCGCTCAATGCGCCCTCATCACTGGCATCTCTAAAAAATGCAATAACCCCGCATGCTCTAAGGCTGCATGATCCACGCCCGTCATTGCTGCTACAGTCGCTGTCAGTGCCTCCGATCGTCGCTCATGTGTCTGTACCCGCCCTAAACCCTGCATCCACATCCACCATTTATCAGTACACAATCTTCCTGGCCCGGGACATCTTTACTTTTATTCTTTCTTCATCCTCATCTTGCCCCCCATCGGGGCGGTCTCTTCTTTCTGGCTTCCATCGCCCCATCCCTCTCCTGCCCCTTTTCTTCTTTTTTCGCGGTGACTCCACCCCTCCTTAGGGTGGCTCCGTCTCCCCTCCTGTGATGGCTCTTCCCGCGCTCCTAGGGCGTGTCCGCCCCTCCCCTGGGCATCTCCGCCCCAGGCTGTCGGGGCGTGTTTGCCCCTCCCCGGGGCGGCTCCGCCCCCTTCGGGGCATGTTCGCCCTGGGTTGCCAGGGTGTGTCCGCCCCTCCTCGGGGTGGCTCTGCCTCGTCAGGGCATGTCCACCCTGGGCTGGCTGGGGCGGCTCCGCCCTAGCCGGGGCATGTCTATCCCGTAGTTGGGGCGTGTCCGCCCCGCAGCTGGGGCAACTCCTCCCCTCTTGGGGCGTGTCCGCCCCGGGCTGGCCAGGGCGGCTCTACCCTTTTCGGGGCGTGTTTGCCCCGCGGCCGGGGCGGCCCCCGCCCTTGTTGGGGTGTGTCTGCCCCACGGCCGAGGCAGCTCCGCCCCATGGCTAGGGCGGCCCCCGCCCCTGTTGGAGCGTGTCTGCCTCGGCGGTAAAGGCTCCGCCCAGGCGGCCCGCCCCGAGGCCGGCGGCTCGCCCCGTGGCGTGTCTGCCGCGGCGACCATCGCGGTGTACACACCCATTTCGAGCGCATATCTTCACTATCGATAGCGTGCCCGTCGCCCAAAAAATTTGCTTTCCCTTTGACAACCTACCACTTTCCCCCCGCCCACCAAACCCATGTGGTACATTTTTTACTTATCTTAAAAAACATGTTTAAATATTTAAAATAATAGCATGGGTTTTCGTACTCACCTTGCGGGGCACCGCGAAGTGGGTCCAGCGTCTCCGCAGGTCATTTGCTCGGTGAATGATCTCGGTGTCATAATCCCGCGACATTGTTGCTCCGTCTCCTCTCCCTCTTTTTCACCCTTTCCTCACTTGCTACAATAACAATGAAGTAAGGTAATTCTTCAAATTACCTTTTAACCCCTTCTTTCCCCCCTTATCAAATAAAAGGTATTTTTTACCTTTTATTTACCTTTTTTTCCTTCCAATTAATCCCCTTCTTTCCCGGAGCCGCCATTTGCAAACCGTACGTCCAATCAACTCCGTTCAAAAGGAAAAGTTGCTTAGTTTTTCGTCCTCTATCCAACAGTCTCCTCCATTTCTTTCTATTGAGAAGTCGTCTGGGGCCCCCTTCTTTCTTCCCCAACCGCCCTCTTGAGGGGGCATACACTATCACTTTCTTCCATCCATTTGAGACCAGGCACTGGGGCATCCCTCTCCTTCTCTTTCAGGATAGAGCATCAATCCCTATCACTTTTTTCATCCCTGACATTTTATTTTTCTTCGAAACATTGTTATTTTAACAATATGTCGAAGAGGGGCAAAATGTAGACACCCAAATTTGATTACTCCCATATGATCAAATTTACCTCATTATTCATCAATTTTGTCAATATTAATTTATTTAATTAATATTGCACTTCCCACATAAGACTCTTAAAGTGTTTAATTTAATAATTAAATACTTTATTGGGTGCTTTTATCTTCTCTAAATTAAATAAATACACCAATTTATTTAATTTAGTCATCCTAATCTATTGAATTAAAATCAATTTAAAATTCTTCTTTTCTCACTCCTTGTCACATCCTCCATAATCCATCTCTAATATGAATTAATTTAATTAATTCATATTTAGGGTGTGCATCCTCTTAATCAAAGATTAATGTCACATCCTCCTACATTTGCCACTTGTCTAATCTTTCATTAATTATCGTAATCAAGTATTTGCACAACTTTAATCAAAGTCATTAACCATTTTTAGCAACACTTTTTAGTCAATCCTTCCATTTTTCCTTTTTGGACATTGACCCTCTTTCCCATGAGAATTTTTAATTCTCATTTATTCATCCTATGTATCTCTCCTCCCCATGTGAATTTTTAATTCACATTTTGTCTTTCCAAGGCTTCTAGAATATTTGACATGTCACCTCATGCACATGTGACCAATTCCCACCTTTTTGGAGGCCCTCTCTTATCCTTTAGACTCTCCTAAGAATGTGAATTTTTAATTCACATTTATTTCTCCAACCACCTCTCCTTTTCCCATAGAGATTTTTGAGGAATTCCAAAATTCTTCAAGTGTCCCTTTCACTCTCACTTGGGGACAACAAATTCCTTTTTGAGGAGATCTTCTCACTCCCCAAGGTACTTGGAAGGTACTTGTCCTTCCTCCACCTCATGTACCTTTTGGCCACCTCACTTGCACCTCATCTCCTCTTAGCCACTTCATCATCCACATGTCAAGATGTGAGGGCTTATGAGTTATCAACCCACCATAGCCCTTCATTTTGACCTTGTTGGATGAATCTCAACCGTTGAATTCTCTAGAGAATTCAAGTTTCTCTATAAATACCCCTTCCTCTAAGGCATTTCTAACACTTAGCCATTTTGCAACTAAATGTTGTCATTTTGTACACTCATTTAGCCATCAATTTCATCTATTTTCATTTGCATCCAAGCACATAGTCAAATCCTCCATTTAGCCATATCAAGAGCCATCAAGGAGTATACAAATCAATCCAAATCAAGGGCCTACCAAGGAGTTTCAGCTGCAAGAAGGAAAGTATAATCATTTATCTTCATTTAACATTTTCCTCTTTGCATTTACAAATTCCTTAGGCTAATCATGAGGTGTTTCATTATGTTTTCTATTGCATTTAATTGCTTAGAATAGGTTAAATATTTTGATAACACACTAATAATAACAATTGTTCTACTTTTTCTTTGACATAACAACAGATGACTCAAATACTATTTTATGAATATTTAGTGGATTCTGCTTTACATTCTTCAAATATACATTACCATGTTTATAATATATATACTTGCATTGGATAGCTTTTATTTCAGCCAAAGCATTTTTAGTATTAAACCATGTTGCATATATTGTCGATTTCAAAAGGATAATGAAACAAAGTTTAATACAAAAATGCTTTTGCAAAACAATAAACTTCTCCAACCCTATGCACTTAAAGAATACTACAATTTTGTGTCATATACAATGTACTTTGTTTATGTTTCTTTTATCTATATTTCTAGTATTCCTTGATTTCTATTCCCAACACGGTATTTTTGTATAAAGAACAATTTAATTTAGTATGGAAGTATTTAGATAACCCTAACTCCCCTAACACCTGGCAATATGCATGTTCTAGTTTGTTCCATTGTCATAGGGGGCATTGCAAGTCTCATATTTTCTTTCATTTTCTGTGAGTTATTGTTTTCGCATTACTCATTTGACTCATTGCTATAACAACCAAATTAAAATCATCTTTGTTCATGATGGGAATATAGTGGTTATCATCCATTTCTCATGTTATATGATGGGTAGTCCACTGTATTATTATATTAAGTGTTATTGCAAATTTATATTAGTACCAAGGAAGTGTGCAAGTATGTGAGAGTTTGAAATGTCGAGTACAGCTTCGTAATAGCCTAAAAAACAAAAAAAAAACAATAATTGTAAACAATGAACTACTGGCACAAATAAACTCTTATAAATTATTTTCTTTATTTTTCTTTCAAAGTTGTAACTATATTTTTCTTACAGTTCTCATTAAGCTAATTTAATAATTGACAAAAAAATATACAAATTTGAAATGATAATTTTTAATGTCTACAATAAAATTGACTTTTTTAAGAGCTATCAATATAAATCGATAATAAGTGATTAATTATTTCCTCATTAGTTAAATGTGTAAATATCATCGTTTACTCCCATATTCTTCCACTTTTGTCCAGAATACAATTTTCAGCGGAAGTGAAGACAAGATTAAAAAACAAATTTTTTTTTTTTTTGATGTAGTTCAACTGTGAAAACACTTGAGGTCTCACTTTCCTCACTTTTTCTTTTGCAGTGCCACCCCACTCACTTTGTAATCTCAGTGGCCGGCAAGAAGAGGAGCGCGTAATCAAGTTGAACACGAATATTCAAGTACTACACATTTTAATAGTTTCCACATATTATAATATTTTAATATTCTTGACCCCTTTCCTTTCATGCGCGAGAACCTTTGTTAAATTACTATGAATTTTGACAGTCGCTAAAATGGTGCTATTTGCAATAATTTACAAGTTTAAGGCAATACGTGCTTCCTGATGTTTTGCAGATTCTAGCTTTGTATTCAAATGTGTATATTGTGAGCTTGTTATAAGAGATGATAGTAAAATGTTGGCTTTCCAGCGGCTGCACTGAATGTCATTAAAATTTTGATAATGAGCTTATTGTCTATTGTCTCTGTAGGTTTACAGAATTTGGGGGTACTGCTTCTCACATGCCAGTTGAAGATTTGGCCTTTGCAGTTGCTCACTTTATTCAGAAGGGAGGATCCTTTGTAAACTATTATATGGTAGGATTCAGCTTGTAGCAAATACGTTGTTCTAGCACGTGTCATTCTTATATGGCTTCATTGTAAGAGTAATTCAATTGCTCTTCTTTGCCTCTCTTTCTAGCAATTCATCGTATTAAGAGATGCCCTATTTATCTGATACCACTTGAACCAATTTTAAATTGTCATTCATCCATTAGACATCACAACTCATCAACAAGCCAACACCAATTTTAAGCTCATTCAACTATATCATTTGCAACAAAGAAATTAGCAATACCCAAAGATCAATTTTCAATGTTGAAAAGGACCCACAAGACCAAGTTGGATGGGTTACATCCATGATCATCACCAGATGGGAGAAATAAAAATGAACACTACCCCACATCCTTGCTCATGATTAATGCTAAAAAGAAAGTATCTAGCCATATGACACAACAAACAATTGAAAGTAAAAAGGCAGCAATTTTGAGTTCCTACAAACAAAGAATATTGATTCTTGGAAATCTTTGTCAAGTTTCCCACACAATATACATGCAAAGTGGGTTCATTAAACTCTTGACATTCCATGAGAAAAAATTCATGATATAATGGATTCTAAGGACATATCCACAAGTCCAACCCTTCAAGAAAAAAATAACTATCCTCCAAAAACTTACTTCACCTATTTAGAATCAAATCCCCAAATTGCAGTGGCCACCACTTGTTTGGCACATACTTCCCTTCTTCCAAAAAGGAGGAAAACTACAAGAACGCCCAAAAGAACCCCTTCCAGGACGTTGTAAATTGGCACTTATATCCTATGTAGACAAAAAAATTGCAATGAGTGGTGTTCTTGAATATTGCAGTTTTCCAACCTTGTAAGAGGTTTCTTCAAGAACACAAATGATCTCTTGAACTGGTTGCATGAGTTGAGAAGCAGAAACTGTGTTAGAAGTCAAGGCTTTGCTAAAAGAACCATTGTTGGTGCCAAGGTTAAGACCTTCGTGGTAGCAATGTGACCAACCTTTCAGCCACCAACAATAGCCCATCCTTCCTCACTTTTTGTCAAAGGAAATTTAATAATTGGCTTTGTGGCCAGCTTGTTTTTCAAAATAGCCAATGGGAAATCTCTAATTTTTTGATTAGACGATTCTCAATAGAAACAAGTATTGGGAAGATTAATGTATTACACGTGTTGGACATGTAACATGCCATTAATCTAGAGGTCTATAGACTCCTTAAGATCTTTTGAAAGGTCCATTTCAACACAAACACACTTCTGTGTATGAGCAAAAAGAAACTTATCAAGTTCAACACAAACAACTCTCCCTAAGGAGGAAGATATACGGTTTATGAAGGTCCAGCAAAGCAAAGGCAGTCCT
Source organism: Sequoia sempervirens (assembly GCA_007258455.2). Taxonomy (NCBI): domain Eukaryota; kingdom Viridiplantae; phylum Streptophyta; class Pinopsida; order Cupressales; family Cupressaceae; genus Sequoia; species Sequoia sempervirens. Next base: position 423,529,816 of record VDFB02075321.1, on the reverse strand, counting down.
AGAAAATTAGAAATTCAATCCAAACAAGGACCTGGAGAGCTTGTTGATCAAACGCAGTAGAATTGAGAGTCCAAGGGGAAAAGAAATGCAATGAGTTGCAGATATGCCAAGGTTTGTCCTTGAGAATGACATGAGCACGATTAACTTCACAAAAACAAAAATAAAAGAAAATCTTGGTTAGATTTTGCACTACACCCTATATAACCCCATAGTGGGCAAAACTTGTATTCACCCAAATTCTTCCACAAAGTAACCAATCAAAATAAAAATTTCAAACCATTTACAAGCATTACTAAAATCTGGGGTGGGTAAAACCATATACAAAGGAATTTCAAAAGTCCTACCTCGTAAAAGACATTGGAGACAAAATTCCTGGGTTTTTTAATCAATGGTGCCATCCTCAATTGCTCAAAAACCAGCAAATTCAACATTAACAGCTGAATCAACACTGTTTGAAGCTATCATAGAGGAAAAAATCGTGCCTAGGGCGTGAAACCTCTAAAAAGTCTACAATAAATGCAGATTTTAAAAAATCTCATTGTAAGTAAGGAAAGCAATGTGGCAAGCAAGGAAAGACAATTTCCATTAAGGCATTGCTTTAGCTTACTGCTAATCCATTGACATCTGAAGAATTAATTTCAGGTATTTGGTTTCTCACGGTCTTGTTGAACCTACAATTCAATGTTACCTTATGTGACTTACACAATGGCCAGTTGAATAGTTAATTTGCGAGACTTTCTCGAGATAGCTTTGAATAAGTAATTCAACTTCTATACCCTGACTAGCAAATACTATGAACATTAAAGTTCACCCCGGCCTTGCACTTCATGGACCTCAATGCTATTTAGCTCAATGCAAGCACAGGAAACAGGTCTAGAAATGAGAGAACCAAGGTCCTAATTACCACATTGCCACATCTTATCACCGAATCATAGCCTAGTGGACAATTCACCAGCACGAGTCAGTTTCCAGAGGACTTTGTGCACTTACAACTAAACCTATCCATAGTTCTTAACTTTGCTTCTAAGGCTTCGGCTTATCAATGAAAATCACTCTTCGAATTCCAAGCTTTTGACAACACAGAGCTTACAGAATCATAAGTTCAAAGCCTTGAAAAACAAACCCATCTCCATAAATAGTTGCAGCTTACATTGGGGATTACTTAGGTTGCCCTCGCCCCTGGCATTCTACTGTAATCATGAGATAAACCCCTGATTTGCAGTAACCCCAAAAAAAGTAAAATTGACGCATAACTATAATTGATTTAGCGAAACTGGCTTCTAAATAATCTTACTTGGCAAGCAAAATGCAGAGCTGAAAGATGTCCTTGGAGTCAACTTTGAAACCTATTCTCAACTGGTTATAACTATGATGCACCTATAGATGAATATGGTATGTTTTGTCTGGCATAAGATAAGATTCAGTCCTGAAATTCTCCTTGGTTAACAGTGTTAAACTGGAACAGAGATAATTTTTTCTGAATTACATAGAATCCTTAAAAAGCAATATGTTTTTTTATCTTCAAAAAAATGAGGTTTAAATCCCACTTTAAGTTCCTTGCAACCTTACGAGTCAAAATATACTGTTGGATCTTAAATATTTTTAAACATGTAAATTGTTCTGAGTTTGGTATTTTATTCCATTTTTCAAAATGCTTGAAATCCTTCAGACATGAACTATTGCTTTTTTGCTTGCTTTGGCAGGGCTTCTTAAGCAATCAAAGTGGGGGCACCATAAGGAATTACACAAGGCTATAAAGCTCTGTGAGGCTACTTTAGTTAAAAGTGATCCTGAAGTTAATTCTCTTGGGACTTACCAGCAAGTAAGTTGAGCATTCTGATTGGTTTTATACTTGATAGCCTAATTTAGTTTAAAGTCTTGTTTGAAAAAGGAAAAAAAGTTGAAAATGCCATTGTAAACACAGAATGAGCTGACACCATTGTCCATTAACAGTGATTACAGGAGTGCGATGATGTCTCAAGATGAGATTCATTCATTTCCTCTTGAAGACCCCTTGTAGTCAAGCCTAAAGAATTCTAATGGCTTGGATCGCAGAAGTTTCAATGATGAGGATTTTGTAGAACCTCCTTCATATACAGATGTTGTCTTTACTCCCTTTGGGGAAGAGTCTGTTATTGGAAATGGTAACAGTGCAAGAGAAATAGGGGACTCATTTTTCTCATAGTCGGACTCATCGAGTTCAGAGTATTTGATTATAACAGTATCTCAACCTTAGAAGGAGCAAGAAATTGCAAACACTCTTGTTCCAAGGGGGAACACCTATGTGACTTATTTGATTGTAACTCATACCAATATGCCTGAGTTTGATGAACTTATATTTAGTGTCAGACGGAGGTTTCGAGATGTAGTAACATTAGCTGATAGGCTTGCAAAATCCTATAGAGGATATTTCATTCCTCCCTGTCCTGATAAGAGTGTAGTTGAAAGCCAGGTAATGCAGAAGCAAGAATTCTTTGAGCAACGAAGATTAGCATTGGAGAAATATCTTTACAGATTGGCTGCAGATCCATTAATCAGGAAGAGTGATGAGTTAAGGTTGTTTCTCAAGGTTGAAGGAAAGCTACCATTAACCACCACCACATATATGGCTTCACGAATGCTTGATGGTGTTGTCAACCTACCTCGATAGCTATTTGGAGAAGGTATTCCCACAATTTCGGCTCAAGATGTTGCTCAACTAGCAAAGGGAGGGAGGGATCTTATTAGAATATTCAAGGAACTGAAGCAGTCGGTCACTAATGACTGGGGAGGAGCAAAGCCTCTTTTTGTTGAAGAAGACAAAGAATTTTCAAAAAAGAAAGAAAAATTATAGGATTTGGAACATGAGCTAATTGATGCATCTCAGCAGGTAGGAAGCTATTCTCTCATAATTTGTCATTTCTCTTATCTATGCAGAGGGTGATTGTCATTAACCATACAGAGACTATCGAACCTTGAAATTGCTGAGATTGAAAGATTTTTTTAGAGAGATGGATGAAGTGAAGGGCAAGGTGAAGGGATTAATGAAGAAAATAAACAACCCATTTGCAGCAGGGTCGTCTTCATCAAAATTCAAAGGGCAGGGTCGAGTGTTGGGTTCGTCTTCTTCAGACGGTACAGACCAAAACAACGTACAAAGGCATTGGCAATCGTCAACACCATCGTTGGACAGCAGGCCCAAAAATCCCCCACAAAACAACAGAGTAGTTGCAATAAATGAAACCCTCGAACAAAGAATTTCAAAGCCAGATTCTCACCTTAAGAGTAAACAAGTCACGGCTTCGAACCCCAAGCCACAGGGTTTTGACCCTTTTGAAAGTCACATTTCCTCTCGAGTTGCCCCCAAATTGGGATCTGCGTTGGACATGTGTTAGTGCCCTGTCTACCACGATTGGTTTAAGTTTGAGCAAGAAGTTTCAGCCCATGTTGAGAATTGCTTAGAAACTAAGCAACAACTCGAAGAAGATCGGGCAGGGTGCCCAACGGATTCAAAAACAGCTATTTTAGAAGATTGGGTGCCCATTTTTCTATCTAGGAAGCCCTCCGATAAAACTCTAGACATGGTTCTCAAGTTGCTAAGGAATATTGTGAGTGATCCCAGCAATGACAAATTTCGAAGGATCAGGATGACTAACCCTAGAATTCAGGAGAGTGTTGGCAGATCTAATTTCTAATATACTAGATCAACCAAAAACAAACATTTTGTTCAAGCAGTCTGCATTTAACAAGCAATCTGCTAATTCGAGAATCATCTACTATTAAAACAAATAGAAATAATCAAAAGAATTGTATAGAAATAACATGCCCCTGATTCTTCTTATTCCCTCCAACACTCCAAAGCACTTTACCACGAACACTGCAAAGCACCTTTACAACTCCCAGTCCTTTGTCAACACATTCATGGATTGACAACATTTATTTATAAAGCTTTAGATTTTTTCGATAACTATGCAAAATCAATGGAAATTTCAAGAAAATCTGCTTAGAATCTTTATACAATCATATCGTCAACAATTAACTGCAATAATGCAATAAACAACCTCCATATTCAACTGCAACAGTCAAAAGTAGCACCCACTATACTACTCTTCCACATGTCATTTGTCTTAAAGTCTTCACCAACCATATCTGAAAAGAATATTGCGAAATATGGTCCAAAAAAAGTTGCATTGTTGTCATTGTTTTTATTTCGTTGCCAAACAAAAAAAGAAAAGTACTATTGTGTAATAGTGTTTGGAAATGAATTTGAACAAACTATACAATATGAAAAAAATGATGACATCATTCAAATATGACTGTACCAATCAATTGGCCAATATAATTGGAAAAAAAAGTTTTTAAAAGTATTAATTAAATATGACATCAATATAAACTTTGGGAAAAATTTCCCACATATTTAATTCATCAATTCTATTGGTTGATATTTGCCAAAGAAATAAAGTTAGTTGAAAGCATAAGTATACCTACCTCCAGAAGAACTAATAATACACCTATAATGTATGAGAATAATAATTGTGTTCATTCCACCACAATGGACCCAAAACAATGGAAATTTGTAGGGTTGTGCAAATTTCCACCATTACAAAAATGGACACGTTGAAATGTTTTATTGTGGGGGGCATCACACATCTCTCGTTTCCACTTTTCCTCTACCTCCCGTGGTGGGTAGCGTGGAAGAGAAATTAGCGACCCAGTCCAAACGAACACGTCAATAAAACGTGCTCTGTCGGGAGCGGGGAACTTTCCGCTAAAGTTAGCGGGTAAGCCGTCATAAGTAGGCGGGTCCCCCCTGGAGACAAACTTAGTGGCGTTCCCCCCTCATTATGACGCCCTCCTCCTGACGTCATCCTCAGGTCTGGATACACTCTACAACTTTCCAGAAGCTTAAAAAATAATTAATAAAATATCTGGATTGGCGTACGTATCTCGTCTCTGAACGGTACAGATTATTTCCAGAATTCTTGGAGTGAATTCATAGTGTTTCGTGTGATGAGAAATTTAAGTGGAGTGGGGAGGTTCGAAGATATTGAGTGGGTTGGCGTGGAAGAGAGAAATAACGTGGAGTAGAAGGAAGTCTTTTCTCACTTTCCTTTTTACCTTTGTTGGATTGGACTTATCAACCATTCCTCGCTTTCTATTTGGAAAAAAGGGGCGGAATGCCTCAGCCACCCTCACCTTCACTACTAGTAGTTTTCTATCAAAGATTGATTATGAATGCAAATGTTTTATAGAATTGATTTATCTTAACTTAGAAAATTGATAACTTGAAATGAAAGCTATCTTTGAATCCTATTTCAACTTATAAATCTGTATATGTTGATTCTACGATTGTGGATCAATTTTACACCATAGAAACCTGATCTATAACTTGAAGATCTAATCTAGCAAATTGCACACTTTTGTTCTTTAATTTGCTAGATTATTTTTCTTTGTATTGATTGCCAAGCATTGGTGGTATTTAAAAATACTTTAGGGAGATCATCAAATTACAAGGGCCAAGTTATCCTAGGTTGACCCCTTTGATTGAATAGGTTATATGGTCATGAAAATGATCGAAGATAACAAACAAACATACAATTAAGCTATGCACGAGTTCTAATACAATGCAGTGTTCCCTTTAATGATGAACCAAACAAAAATGTTCATATATTGAATGCTCTTTGAAGTACAAGGATTTCAAATGATTATAAGATGATGAATTAGTGTTCAAATGAACACCTATAAATTACAAGACACAAAATTTGTTGTTCGAACATCTACCAAGTCATTTGCAAATGGCTAGTAGAAAAGGACAAATCAACATGATTTGTGTTCTAAAAATTTGAATTTCTAAGTTAGATCTATGTTGTGTTGGATCGATCCCTCATGTTGTGGAAATGATCCATGACGACAAGTGTAAAATCTCAAGGTAAGGAATATGCATATGAAAATCAAGGCTAATAAAAGGGGTGAATGTGTGGGAACAAGCATAGATAGGGCACAAGTAAGGTTGAGTGTGTGGGGAAATATGTAAAGAAAGGTAAATGAAAGAGGGAAAGGATTGAGAAATGAGCCAAAATTAGCACACAATCGTCTCACATGTCACTAGAAGTAATTATACTAAGACACTCTTACAAAATGGATCTAAAACTAATTATGAATTACCATGGGTATGTAAATTTCACCAATACATTTTGCTCTTGCTTTGAAATCCTTGTGAATCCTAACATGAATGTGTATCTCAAAGTATATGAGCACTCATAATCATGCATAAAGTAAATACATTAACATAAAAGTATATTGCTCGATCCATATAAATTAATGGACCCCACTATATTTCATTGTTTGTGTTCATCTTCAACATGCATGTTCTATGAGAACCTACAAAATAAAGGAAAGTGGTGCAAGTGCATCTAGGTGTAGGGAAAAACTTGTTGAAGTAAAGTGGTTGGCATGCTCAAGGACAAGACAATAGATGGAACATTACATAATGTGTGCATGTACCTAAGATAGAGCTTGCAATAGATGACTATTGGAGAGTAAGTTACGATATTTTGACTAATGCAATTAATATAATTAGCAAAGTACCCGAGTTTAAATTTTGAATGGAGGAGCTAAATGTAGGAGGTGAAGATTTGGTGTTTATGAGATGTTTTATATAGTTGACTCAGAGCACTAAAAAGAATAATACTTGCATCATAGTTCATGCCCTAAATCAATTCTACTCTTGCTTGTTTGGCAACACTTGCCAAGAACACAAACTTGGTCAATCTAGGGTGCTGCTCGTAAGGCTTGAGTGAATCCTCAAAATTCAACAATCTCCCCAAGTTATTTCTAAATACAACTACGCCTTAAGTAAACAAATAATAGAGATTGGGGTGAACTAGATTGTAGAAATACATATTTCACTAGATCAAATCTATAGGTTATAGGGAAGATCTTCATATAACATAATTGATAGAAATTGATAGATGGACATGTAGAGAATTCTAAGTCTACACCAAGCTTTAAATAGTTAGCTAATTGTGAATGTTCTATTTTTGTACCTAGGCAATTGAGTCCTATGTGGTACCACACTTATTGTTCATTGTAACATTTCAAAAGATAGATACACATATTCTTTTATATTTAATTTCCTAAAATAATATTTATTCTTCTAATATATTTATATCATTTAATCGATTAACCTGGATAGCTCTTTAGAAAAAGTGATTTTCATTTTTAATGTCATTATTTTTGAAAATTATTTAAATATTCTTTATTTTATTTACTTTCTAATGAAAATAAGGGATGCTATTACTAGTATATATTTAGATAATGTTTTTTTATAAAGTATATATATAAAGTTATTTCTTAAACTAATTAATGTAATGTGATTGTCATAGATATTTAAAATATAATTATTTGTTAAACATTGAAGGATTGGAATCACTAGAACGCTTGTACTTAAGTTTTATTAATATTATAAAAACATTTTTAATAGATATAAGTTATGTGTTAGCAATATCCTCCCTATTAATGGGATAGTCATTAAACAAGTAGTTTGTAAAAATTAGTCTTGGTTGAAACCTTATATTAGGTTTCTCAAACTTAAACGAAGTTTCAGGAGGCAATTCTAGTTTGGCCAAGTTAAGTTTTGTCCTTTAAAATTATTAGAGCTTTTTGGTCAAGGGGTCTCTTTCTTCCTTGATCCTAAGTCTAATATTGAAGTAAAATATCAGATAGTAGTGGTTGAAGTCTCTCCTTTGTTGGATCTCTATTGGTTGCAAAAAGTTGATTGTCAAAGGTAGATATTCTATTATCATTATTAGGCTGGAAAAAATGTCTTGCCCAAATTGGAAGTTTACAAGTATTTTTTAGGAGATTCTTGGTCTACACAAAGGTTTCAATGACATTTTCTTCACCCATTGATTTAGAGAAGTGGTCAACCTTATGGTTAATGTTGAAATAGTGCAAACCCCCTTTTCAACTCTTATTAGTGTTTGAGTGGACTTTTGGGAGGTTTTAAGTCTTCTTCTACTTCAATATAAGCCTTCTTGATGGGTGTCTTGATGATTGTAAGTATTGGACTTTGACATGTTTAGGTGGTGACATGGGTAGCTTGGCAAGTAGGAATCTTGACTCTACACATGGTGATGGTAATGTCCATGCTTTTGTGGGGTTGGTAAAGTCCCTTTATTTATAATGTGATATTTTTCTTTGTTATTGTAGTGCTGTGTTGAATGTTAGCCTTGGAATTATTATTATTCTAGTTATACAATTTAGTGTGGCTCTTACTTCTTGAACAAAGCCATATTCTTGTTCTAACTTATAAGAGATTGGTTTCAATCAATTTTTATATCTTTTCATTAACTTTTTGAATGAGGACTTTATCATACCCTCACTACTCTATCAAAAATAATATCCCTATATTTTATAAGATTCAAATTTAATTGTTTATAAAAAATAATAAACTTTATATTATTAAATGAAATGTTTATAATGCAAAAAGAAATTTCTTTCTAATCTAAAATTACTTTTCTATATACATTTTTTTCTATATACATTTTATCATCTGACATTTCTTTTTAATAATTTATTTAAAAGATTTAGTGGTTTTTCCTTGATTAGGAAGCTCAAATGTTGTAAAATGACTTCCTTGATTAGAAAGCTCAACTACTACTCTTGGTCGTAAATTCGTAATACTGTGATGATAAAGACGTTCATGTTAAACACCGCAAAATTAGGAAATGCCCGGCCAATGGCAGGGACTAGATCGATATGTACGCCGCAAAATTAATTAATTATTATTAATTTATTTATCAAATCAATGCACCCACAAAACTCTGAATCCGCGTTCTTTAATTCGTACAGTTTTTAAGGGGGGGAAACATATATCGTACCTTCATTTGCTAAATATTTTCGTGTACGCATTTGTTATAAAACTTAACACGGTTAAATGATGTATTTATTACCTGCTATTTCCACTGAATAGTAGAGGGAAACATTTATATCTTTCCTCACCTAAGATGATGCAAGCCAGTCTTTAATTGGATTATCGACATTGTTGATGCTTTCAAAGAGAATGTATCTATTTTAGCTAATAAAATTTTGTACAAAATTGAAATCTTAGTTTTGAGGTTGTCTACCATTAAATGTTTCTAGATTCTTTATGCCTATCTCTATTTTTTATGTAATAAACTACTACCCAAAATTTTACTCATTAAGAATCAGCAGAGTGACAAACAAACCATTTAGGATTCTCTTGGTTTTCTAATCCCATAATTCTATACTCTTTCATCTATTGTGTATTGAGTATAAATTTTTCCAACCCACTTGAATTTTTTTTGGTTCTAAATGTTTCCTAATTGTGCTTTTTGTGAAAATTGAGCTTGAGGTACTTGTATTCTTCCACTATATCCAATAGGCTACCTTTGAAAAGAAAGTTAATCTATTTTTTTTTCTCTATAATGAAAATATCATGACTTTGGCTTTGCCAGTGTTCACTTATGTATCAAATTCATGAAAAAGGAGCTCTAAAATCATTAAGTGCTATTTCAAACTATGTCTGTTTTTGCAATTAGGATGAGATAATTTATATATAAGAATAACTTTATCATGTATCTAGCAAGGTAAACTTTCTCACCAACATCATTGAACTTATCTACTCTTCTAACTTATCAATGTATAACCCAATGAAAGTTGATTAGAGAGAGCAACCCTATTTGATGCCAATATCACTACAAAACCACTTGGACATTCTATCACTTATTCGAACTTTAGCTTTGACTTGTTCATAATGCCTGTAAATTGCTACTCTAAACTTATTTATAATTCTGAGTTCCTGCATGTCCTATTCCAAAGTTTGTCATGAGGTACCATGTTGAAGGCCTTTTAAAAGTTCATAAAGCAACAAAAAGTCTCATCACCTTAGATGTCATATTATTTTTCAATTAAGTATCTAGGGGTGACACAATGATCAATGGTGGAGTGTTTCAATCAAAATCCTACTGGTCCCTTAAGCATTTTTCCCTTTTTCTTCCTTGATCCTTAATTCCATGTTCAATGATTCTTTAAAAAAAATCCAAGAGGATTAACCATAATAGTGTGGTAATTGATGGATTATTGATATCACCACTTTTATAAATAGGGATAACAAGACTAGTCATCCAATCCTTCATGACGCCCTCTTGAATAACATCATTGAATATGTATTTGATGTGAGGTGTAAGGACCTTTGTACCCCATTTTAAATATTTTTCTTGTAGCCCATATATTTTTTGAATAACTTAATGGTTGCATTGATTACCAAGGTGTTGTGTTTATCTTGGGCACACTCATACAACAACTTAGCATATGCAAGCCATTGGGAATTTATGATATTGTTTTCTATTTATATTTTCTTTTGTTGTAGTTCCTTCCAAAATATTTAGAGGTTTTGTTTTCCAAGAACAATTTGTTCCTCCTTTCTTGTGTTCACATACATTTTCTTATATTGTACAACAATTTTTCATACTCCCTTTTTCTGTCCAACTTGCATTCTCTTGGATTTCTTTTTGCCACCTTACACTCTTCATCAAACCAAGGGCTTGTCAAAAAAATATTTTTTATTCTTCTTGGGTCTAGCCTTTTTACACACACTTAAAGCCTTGCGTATTAAGGGAATTAACATATTTTTGCTTATTGAATGGATCTTCATACAAGTTGTAATACCCTCAAATTCACAAAAAAATCATTCAAGGGAAACCTTGAAAAACTTATAATTTTCTTGAGTCATAAGGATTTTTCCCTCTTTGACCTACCCTTCCCTTGCTAGTAAATAAAGAAGGTATGCAAAGACACCTTTTAATTGAAGTGGGATTTTTCATCTTGTTGCTTATTTATGTAGATTTCAAGCTTTACATATATTGGATCTTATGATATATTTTTAGCCCTATGGGATAACTTCACCAACCACTAACTTCATGAGCCTTGAGATATAATTATGTGAGCAAATAACATAGTTCATTACAATTTGACCATTGTAATTTTTACAAGTGATCAATGCCTGATTTTGATGATCTTCTCATACCATTGTCTATGACCATGACGTATAAACTACATAGACCCAATAATTCTACCCCATAGTGTGTTAACATTTATTTTATCATCTAGTGAAATCATTTTTCAAAGTTGATTGCTCTCTTCCTTCAACCATAACAAATTACTTTTCTCCTTGTACTCGCTTTTCAAATTGAGGGCTTGAATGTTTGTTGGCCTTGCATTAAAGTCACCTATTATTAAGACTTACCCCATGGTACTAAAACTTGAAACATTTTGTCAAGTGATGCATAAGATCTTCACAATCTAGGTTCCTTTTCTTATAAACTTTGATCCTTTTGGTGCAAAGAAGTAGACAACTTATTGTTACTTGTTTTTCTATCATTTTTAGCTATATGTATTGTTTGTTTTGGTTTTCTTACTCTACTTTTATAATTTCTCACCATGATTCTTTGATTAAAACCATTACACCTCCATGATCTTTGCCATTGTCAATCTTTTCATTCCACATCAAAACTTTTTTATACCCATTAAACTCAAGAATTTTGTCTTCATCATGTTCATGCATCTTTGTAAGAATGACAATATCCTTTTTCTTCTACTATAGGCCCCAACCCTAGTCCTCTTTTCTATGGATAATGTTTACAATTCCACTTTATCATGACAAAACATTTTGTGGGGTGGAGGGTGCCTGAATCCCTACTTCTTGTATGCTATTCAACCACTAATTTGAAGCTTTCCATTTTATAAACAAAATTAATTTTTTGAAACAAAACCAGAATACCTTCATCTTTTCCATTATTTCCTTCTCTTTTCTTGTTATACTATGATTAAATATTGATCAAAATCTACGTTTAAGAAACCTTTTATTTCTCTAAATATTGATCAAAATATACGTTTAAAAAACCTTTTATTTCTTACTGTCGTATTCTTATCCTCTATACTCCTCATAGTAGGCTCTTACCTGCCTCCCACTTCCAACTCCCACCCATTTTCCATTTTATACAGATTACTAAGAATCGTTTGGCAATGATGAATCTGTTAAGATTTTACACATCAGATCAATGACTTGCTATTCAAAGCAAATACTTTTTCAGAGGGAGGTCGCTGATGTGAGATTATCCCCCCCTTTTTAATCCTTACACATCATTATAATAACTGGTACAACCTGCTTTTGATTTTGGTTTTCCATTTCCTTACACATCATTATAATAACTGGTACAACCTGCTTTTGATTTTGGTTTTCCATTTATCTTCTAAACATCTGCATTGTTTTCGAGAAAGACGAATTACTTAATATAGATCATAAATATCAACTGGGAAAAAACAAAGAATATGATGATTCCAGCAAGTCTGAAAGAAGAAGAATACAGGTTTGCAATTGGGTTTTTGTGAATTACCAAATATAGTAATGGAAAGCAAATACTACTGTGAGGTAAGCAAAAACAAGGAAATAGTTGGGTAACAACATAACGATTCCAATTTAAGGCCTTTGAAAGTTGTTGGGTCATTCTTACCAGTCAAATACCACCTTTCTTTACCCTTATCCGTAGATTATTTTCCACAGCAGCCCAGAAAGAACTAATAACAAATCGTTTTCTATACGCAAACCCCAAGATCAGGTCACCAAGACCATTAAATAAATATTTCAGATTACTATCATAGAAATTATGTTCTACAATTTACTATATTAAATACACCATCAGACTAAAAAACTGTTGTACAGTAGGAAATCCGACTGGTGCTGGTTCAGGACCAAATTCTACAGCCACTATGGCTTGGCCAATAATCCATTAAAAACACAGACAAAAGAATGGCTTGGCCAATAACACTTAACTGTATATCCTGGAATTTTAGAAAAAGAGATGCAATCCTGCGGGTGTGGCGGGCAAATTGAGATCGAGCCTCTCACTGTCCTCCTCACCATGGGTAACATTATTCTGGCGCAGACAATCCAACGGCTGCTTATGATCATCATTTGTAAGCCGATTTCCTTGCTTGCAATCCGCCTTGCTGGCTACGGATGCAGTGATTTGACTGACGTCGCGGGATCCATTCCCGTTGCTGCAGAAATCCTCCCACTCGAACGACAGCCGCCATGGCGGCTTCGACGTGACCGCCTCCGCAGTCGGAACAAGAAAGGGTTTCTTCTTCTCCGACATGGAAATACAGCCAAGCTGCTTCTTTGTCGCCTCGATTCGTTTTAACACAGCAAAGAATTCCTCCACATCGCTACCCATGTCCGTTCCCTCCCTCCGCTCCCGCTTTCCCTCCGCACCATCTTCCCCCTCTTCCAACGCCCGCTTCATCGTCTCCTTGCTGCTTTTCTTTCACTGTCACGGTTCGAACCCGCGACGTAAGTCCATCCAAGGACAACCAAATCCCCAACCTAAAACCGTTACACCGCACAAAGGCAGAGCGCGTGAAGATAGAAATTATAGCTGAGAGAGCGTTGAACTCCACTCGTCCAATCCTCTATATCTAGCCGCTAAAGGTAGCCGAACAGTACTCATTTTGCGGGCCCTGCCTGGCAGGATACCACCAATTTCGACCATCTGTGAGCGAAATTAAACGACTGGTACAGATTTGAGGTGTAGTCTACTTCTTTCCTTTGGAGGTGGTACGTGTCGCGGATCGTTAGAACTACTATCCCGTCAAGCTTACGACGTACCATTTTGACGTCATTACTTATAATTTCAAAGATGTATTAGTAGCCCCCATGACTAAGGGTTACCTATTTTCATGAGTGCGATTTAGAAATTTGTTGGAATTGGAAACCTCTGGATGATTTACCCCTCGCTTAATCAACTTGCACACCGTCATTTTGACGCCTGCCTTTTCAACGCCACAATAAATCGGCGCAAATTGCCTGAACTTGAGTGGGAACTTGCATTCCGAACTTGTCAGAATTTGGCGGTCTGCAGTCTGTTTTTATGACTGCAAAGGTCTCATTGCAGAAACCCTGACTGTCGTTACCGATAAAAACGTTAGGAGATTTTATGACGCTTGTTTTTTAATGCACCCGTAGATCAGTTGGCAGAGCAGTGAATTAATGGTTGGTATGAGATCTACTGGTCATATAGTTAATATGAATAAGTTTTTGGATTAGACTATGTATGATTTTCAATCAACATTTCAGATCACGTTTAGTGATCCATCATCAGTATATGAGTTCTACTGTTCATATAGTTAATATGAATAAGTTTTTGGATTAGACTGTGTATGATTTTCAATCAACGTTTCAGATCACGTTCAGTGATCCATTATCTGTAAGAGGAAAGAGTTGGTATAGAATACTATAATATTATATAATTATTACTATCATTGACACCTAGTTAATAATAATTTTGTGTTCGTAATATTTTCTGTGTGAAGAATACTGTTTTAACAATTCTTATGTAGAAAAATGCAAGCTTTTAGTGTAAATTATGTATGTTTTTGAGTCAATGTTTCGGATCACACTCATGATCTGTCATGAAGAGGAATGTGTTCTTGCTATTATAATATAGTTAAAAGTGTAGTTGATAGTAATTAGTTAAACAATTAATAGATATTGAGTAGTGTGGTAATTCATTATAATTGAAAAAAAATTAATGTTTAGCAATTGATGCATCAATTGTCTCCAAGTGACTCCCTATGGTGTATGTCGTGCCTAAAAGGAGTACATTTTAATGTTTGTGGTTTTGTTGTTTTGTTTTTTGTTGGTTGATTATGCTCTACCATTGGCTTACTAGTTTATTATGTGGTCTAATATGGGCTTAAACTTTTAATCCATTGGTAATGTGGTCTTGAATGGCATGATGTCAAGACATGGATTGATTAAATATTAATGTAATTAGATTTCCACAATCCATATGAATTTAAATCTAGTTGCTTCTGGGTTTGATTGTGTGGTAGATTTGATTAAATATTATCACTCATATTGTAAGCCAATTGATTATTACAAGGTTGACTTTGGCAAAATCACTTTGAAAATAAGAATCATAATCAACATCATTATATTATATTATTAGTAAGAGAAATAAAATCCCTTTGAAATTAAGAACATAAGGTGATAACACATAAAAATATTTTATAGATGAATAAAGGAAACAACATGCTTTTTAAAGTATTTTTAAAATATAATCATTTATTTTTTACATTCTATAAAACTAAATTTTAAACACCCAACACCACCACATTGTTGTCTTTGAAAATACTATATTAGATATAACTTGTTTGTAGGGAGGAATAAAAGAATGCATGTTAATGATAATTTGTTATGCAAGAAGGAATAATAGTTGGAAACACATTTGCTTTCCTAAAGAACTATCATATTGATGGAAATAAGGAGATGACAAAAGCTGGCTTGGTTAGTGCGATATATTTACTCTTATATGTAAATTATGTTTTAAAAATAACCTTTTAGAGTCTATAACAATTTAGATAACGACTTTAAATCATAGTGTTTATAATATTTTTATTTCTATAAAGCAAATCATGCATGCATTTACCATACACTAAAAGAGTTTATTTTAACAAAATGTGGTCATTGTTTCACTCTATTTGAACATTACACCCTTAAGAATAGCCTTGTTTGCTATGTAGTTTTAAATTCTACATTTTAACATAGTCTTGCTGACCTAGTGCACTTCATTGTCTAGTAGAAGTTCTGGGTAGTATAAGGAAGTAAACCTTTAATCTTAATAGTATATTTTCCAAGACAACTACACTTAAATATTTGCTTCTATTTTGCATGTGCATGATGTAACAAAGAAATTTATAAGATATAATGTTTAAAAGCAAAAGGTACAAAATTGAAATCATAAAAAAGACTTTTACTATTTTATAAAATTAAAAAATCAAGAATAAAATATTTTTTAGTTAATAGTTGTAATCAACATTCACCAAAAAGTTATTGTCTATGGTATTTCTATGAAATATTATAAACGATTACCAAATTTCTCTTGTTGCAAGAGTTGGTATAGAATACTATAATGCTATGTAATATTTTTCCACGAAGATAGCCACCCAAGATTAAGGAGCTCAATGGAAGCATATGAGAGACCCAAAATGAGAGAATAATTATACTCTACCAAACGATGCAAATACCATGTAATCTGGAAATTATAATGAGAAACCCTTATATACAGGCAAGGGTGAGACATATGACAACATAAGATTATAACATGTGTCTTAATATTGTGACTTGAGACATAAAAAGTAATTACCTTATGAATGTCCTGAGTAAACTTAAGAAAAAAGATGTGAAAAATATCTAAAAGTGAAATTGATTAGGTAATATACCTTGCTCACACCAAAACCCTACCTTAAAGGTTACTTAGGTAGAATGAAAAAAATATGCAAAGATAGGTCCCAAATACAAGGCCTAATGAGGTACTCATTACAAATCTATATCTCACAGATGAAAAGAAGAAGAAAGTACTTTTATGAAAAAAATTCCTCTCCAAATGAGAGAAAACACAATATACTCTAAAGTATGAGAATGATAAAACCCCATTCAAGGAAAAATTTCTCCCATAAGAAAGAAGAAGAGAGTCCATGCAACACCTCTCAATGTATAATCTCATGTAGTGATGGTGGATGCTTGACAAAAGACAATGATAAAGATCCAAGAACACTAAATAATGCTCCTCGCTTTAGGAAGAAACAAAACCAAAGATGTATATATGTTATCTTCTAATTTCAAAAAGGAATATGAGAGAGGAAAACATACAATATATGATAGTTTTAAGCTCTAATCAAGTGCCCCCATGTTGGTGCCAAAATGGATGGTCTAATTAAATTAGGAGTCCCAAGCCTAATTGAAGAAGATGATGATCTAGAAATTTATGAAAATTAATGTAGAAAATCTAACAATTTATGAAAATCAATATAAAAAATATCTAAAGATGATGATGAATTCTTTGAATGCTACTCTAGGATCTCCAAGCCCATGCCAAACTATAATAAATGAATACATGAAGAAAGACTAAGAATATTTCAATATGCCCTCATCACATTCAAAGAATATGATGCAACTCCATATGAGCTAGTTCATAAAAGAGGAGATGAACATATTAAGAAATATCCTCAAATTCTATATAAGAGACTCAAAAAATAAATCTACAATTCCTATCATGTACTCATCCCAAGTAGTTGTATTTGGAAGATTATGAATATTTTCTTACATTGAATTAATAAAAATCCTATTCAAAATAACACTTAACTTTAAAGAGGCGAGAAAAAAAAGATGAGATCTCAATGTGTGTCATCTAACTACACTACTCATCCCTAGATGACATGTCCAAATAAGATGTCTAAGTGTGAACATTGAAAATGAATCTACTAAAGTTGGAATACAAGAGTACTTAGCCTCACAATGTTGACTGATAGACAAATACGATGAATCCTCTATATTTGTATTATAGCCATAGAAGTCAAAGAATCAATTGATGTCTCTAGAGGAGGAGCATTAGGAGAAGTAACTACATTGTCATCATTATATTCATAAATTTTCCAATAATCAAGCACCATAGTTGTACATATGGTCATATGGTAGATTCTCGTAACCATTTAGAGTTATAAAAAAATCTAAGGTAGGATCATCTAGGAATGGAGGATCAATAGGATCTCCATATTGATGCAAGTATGAGTAGTTGGTGTTGTCATTGATGTCATCAAGCTTATGTTTTTGGGTTTTAGCACAAAGTTGTGTCACACTTTCGGTCAACTTATCAACATAAGTGAATTTAAGTATTTTTAACTAAAAATTAATTTTTGTCAAACATATAATCTTGTAAGATTCATTCTAGCTAAGTTATATATGTCCACAACTTTTCCAACTAAAATTGTTGGCTAAATGCATATTTAACACCACTTTGAGTCCAATTTACCAAAAAACAAAATTATTTGAAAAACTTGATGTTTCGACAACTTCTACTTATGTAAAAAGGATTTTTTTAAAAATATTAAAATACCCTTTTGTAGATCCATAAGTTTAGTTTTCAAAAATGTATATATTTTAATAGTTTAAATGTTATTTATATTTTTCTTTTTATTTTTACTAAATGTAGGTTATCAACACAAAACATTAGGTTGATTACCATGCCAAGGAAAAATAGTAAAACTTATTAAAAAATATGAAAAAAATATGATGCCCTAGATACAAGAATCTGTATCAAGATGGTATAATTTTTTTCTATTTTAGATAAATAATTAATATGAAGGTTGATGTCAACTGGAAACAACTAAGTTTTAATAAGTGCGCATTTTAATATTTATTTAAAAATATATATTTATCAAAATTGGAAAAAAATATATCCATACCCTAAAGTTTCAACTTATAAATACACACAAAAAAATGAAGGAAAAAATAAATTTTATTTTATAAAGATTAACGTCTCATGTAACTTCATTTTTTTAGCATTTTATCAACAACTAAATTATAGTGTTAATTTATAAAAGACTATATCTAAATTATTTTTTATTTTTTTCAAAAAAATAAAATGTAAAATATACTAAAGAATAAATATTTTATTAGTTTACATCATTTCAAAATTCAAAACATATATATCACTTTTTAGTGATTCAAGTTTAAAAGTTGGATTAGTGTTGGTTGTTTCCTTTATAAAAGTGTGACACAACTTTGTACTTTTACCCTTGTGTTGTCATTGATGTCAATTGGTTCATATTGTTGGTGATTTTTGGAAGTCTATTGATGGTTGAAAATTTATGATGATGCTTTGATTAGTTGCATTATGTTGTCATTAGTAAGTGTTACTAGTGTCAACCTCTAGTGTTACTTTGCTAAGCATGTGTATGGTTGAGTTGCTATGTTGTAGTTGGTTTGGTTGTAATGAGGAGGTGTTCTAGATTATAATAATTTATTTTTGGTGCTTGGTTTCCAAGTGCATTTGAGAAAATTTGAATAAAAGAGGAAACAACGTGTTGTGGAGGTGTTCTGGCATACAAAGTGGTATTCTAGTTTTGCTCTACATTTCTTCTGCGTGAAATATCTTCTTTTATAGTTTGGATATGTTGATCAAAGGTGTTCATAGGTGTTATATCCAAATTTTATTGGTTTGGATAGTTGTGTAGAGAAATTTGTGTTGACTAGTGTGTGATCTGTGTATTACAGTGATGTCTGGGAGAAATGGTTTTGCTTTGCATTTCTCTGCAATTTTTTTTTTGTCTCGCAGTTTTAGAAGTGTGCTAATAAGGTTCATATCTACCTTCTATTGAATTTGTGTGTGGTTTGGTGCTCCACAAGTTGATTTATTTAGTTATAGTATGTGGAAGATTATTTGAGTACACTAGGTGTGTTTGTTCTTCAGGTGGAAGTTATTGCGAAGGAATTTGTTGGATTTCAAGGTGTTTGTGGAATATTCTAGATTGTGTTCAAGTGTTGTGTGTGGTTTGCAAGTCATCATTGAATTAAATAAAGTGTGTACTTCATTGTTTAATGGTGCTTACACGGGATCGATCGACCTTGGGTGTTTACACTAATTGCATATTTGTTTCAGTGATTGTGGAAGTGTGGCATGGTGTGTATGAGTGGATTTAGGTTTGAGTTAAGACATGATGTGGTCCACCTTCATTCCTTTCCATAGTAGGAATGTTTTGGTGCTGACCTAATTTGAGTTTGCACTGTTGAGGTGCGTAGCTGACCTTGGAGAATGTTTTCAAGGTTGAAGAAGGTATAAATAAATGTTGTGTTGATGGAGGATGTGTGTGTAGTAAGTATGATGTGAATTGAAAAGGTGTGAAGTGCAAGTTTATGAAGTGAAATATGTGCTTTAATGAGTTAAACTACTGGATGCAGTGAGTAAAAGGTGTCTACAATCTTCAAAGAGAATGTGAATGTCTTGGTAATGTTGTGGTGGAATTTTCTATTGGATTGAGATGGATTTCTCACTGTAACATTATTCTTTCTTCTTTTATGTAATTTGAAAGTGAGCCCTTCTTTCTTTTGGATAGTGAGCCCTCCAACAATGAGCCTATTGTATTTAGTATTGCAATTACTTTATATTGTGAGCTAATCCTCACCGTGGTTTTTTCCTTCTTGGGTTTTCTATGTAAATATGGTGTTCTATTATGCATGGTGTTGATGTGTTTTAGTTTCCATTATTTTCTTTCATGCTCAATCATTCTAATAGATCAAGGTTTAACAAAGTTGATGTGGATCTAAATATTAATGAGGGTTTTGATATTTTTATGTCAACTGATTCACCCCCCTCTCAGTTATCTTGTGCATTCAACAATTGGTATTAGAGCAAGGTTCCTTAGAAGAAATCTTAACAACTAGAGGAAGAACTAGGATGGCGCACAAGAGAGATGCTCCTCTATTTGATGGATCAGATTATGCATTTTAGAAGACAAGGATGGAAGGTTTTCTAGTATCCCTTGGATATGGATTTTGGAAGTTTGTTATGACTGGATACACTACACCTACAAATGGTTTGAGTACTAATGATGAGATAAAGGCCTATGAAAACAATGGTAAAGCAAGGTATGCTCTTTTAAGTGGTCTTTCTATACTAAACTTGTGAAAGTTATGAATTTGAAAACTGTTAAAGAGATCTAGACAAATTTGGAAAGCATTTATGAAGGAGATGATAAGGTCAACAAGCTAAGATGAAAAATCTAAAGATCATATTCAAGACCATGCAAATGTTAGAAGATGAAAACATTAGAAGCTACATGCATAAGATGGATGAGACTGTCAACTCCATCAAAGGTCTTGGTGGAAAGCTTGAAGAAGAAGAAGTGGTAAAGAAGGTACCAATAAATCTACCTAAAGGGTAAGTGCACAAAGTTGAGTCCACAAAATGTGGAATTTTTTGCCTTAACCAAAAAATTGAAATCGACTTTGAGGAAACAGGATCCCGAACCTTAATGGGATCCCGATTTTTAAAAATTGGGATACCGTTTCCCATAGGATCCTGAACCAATGGAAAAGGCATGGGATCCTAATTGTCATGAAACGAGATCCTGATTACTATGAAACAGGATCCCGATTTCTATAAATCGGGATCCCATTTGGTAGAAATCGGGATCCCATTTTATACTGCTATTTATTTTAAAAAAAATAGATTTCACTGCACAATGGACGGGACCTTGAGTACTGTCGACAACGACCCCCACAATCAGCTACAAGTACCCGCCTACATGCCATTTTTTTGCATTTTTCTATTTTGAATTGAAATTTTGAAGAAAATAAGTGAATTTAGCATTTTTTTTAATTTATTTCACTTTTTAAGCATTTTTTTAACTGTTATAGTAGAAATGAATAATTGTAAAAATAGACAAAAAAATGCAAAGAAACCTGAAGGTTTTTTAATAAAAATGAAAAAATGAACCTTGAATTATGTTTTACAAACAAAATTTAACTTTTAAAACCTAAATTGTTCGATTAAACCAAAAAAAATGAATTTGAAAACCCTAATTGAAACAAAACAAAAAAATTGCATTTCAAAACCATAGAAATCAAAATGAAATAAAAACATTGCATTTACAAATCCAAATCAAGCTTTTTGAAACCCTGAATTCAAATCAAACGAAAAAAAATGAATTTGAAAACCCTAGTTTGAATTGAAATGAAAAAATTGCATTAAAAACCCTAATTATTTAAAATTGAAACCCTAAATTGAATTGGAACAATTTTTTTTGTTAAACCCTAAATTGAAATCGAACAAATCATTTTGATTTTGAAAACTAGGTAATTTCAAGCTCAAAAAAATTCATTTGCATTGCTTAAATGTTTTAAATTTTATTTGCTTTGTATGGAAAAAAATATATATATTAAACTTTAGTTTCAATGTTAAATTATAATTAGGTTAGAAAACAATATGTTAAAGAATAGTTAAAATTCATAAAGTTTATCTTGATGTTTGTTTGCAAATTTAGTTAGCAAATTCGTAAATCTAAGCGCGTACAATCGATTCCAATTGACACTAACTTGCAAGTCTAAATTATGGGCCACCCAAACTTCACCCTAAGTTTGCTAAACCCTAGACCCTAAACTATAAAATCTAAACCCTCAACACTAAAGCATTTGAATTTTGTCTTAGGACCTTAAAATGAAATTTGGTTGCCTTAAAAAACCCTCTATTGTCACCATTTAGTAGAGCTTTTTGTAATGTTTTCACTTATTTGAACACATAATATATAAAAACTTTTGGTTTCTACAAGTTTATGAAGAGTGGATGATCACTCTCTATGACAATTAGACATGATCAGTAGGGTTCTAAATCATTGGAAGAAAACTGAGAGCGTGAGTGAGAGTGCTATGGGTAAAGTTTCTTTCATTGGACATACCTAAAATTATGTAGGTTCAATGTCAAGAATGGGTCTATTTGGTAGATTTATGAAAACTATTTTGAATATCTAGAATGCTATAAAAGTATAATTATAGCAATTCGAATTGGAAACACTTGGGTACATATATATCATATGAAATTTAAATCTAGAGGAAGGTACATCTATTATATAGGAGAGTTGATAATACATGGAAAGAGGTTTTCATGGGAATATATGTATTAAGAAAAACATACCACATGACCTCTATAGGATTCTTAAGATGTGATGCTAGATAATAATCCACCCATGTCCTCAATCATAATGGATTCTTTAGCAATTAAGAGAGATTCAATAACCATAAAATTACCTATATTTTGATACTATATAGATTTATGTGGAAGGATAGAAATGCATCAATAAGGAGACCAAGATGGAACCATTTAACACCTACAAGGTACACCCATTACATGGGAAAGGGAGGAGGTACATGATGATAGGTTGGAGGAACTACATGCTATTATTACAATTTAGAGATAGGAGGATGATTCATATAAAAGAAATATAATTAAACATTTATATTATTTAATATATTATATTTAATATAATATATTAAATAATATAAATATTTAATATCATAAAATATAATATAAGATTACAATTAAGGATAGGTAATGTTACAATTTACTTGGGGTTTTAATGAGGATTAGGCTTAAGATTTAATTAGGTTTGTAGTAAATAGTTAGGTTACAATTAGGAATATATAATAAATATTAATATAATTATAATACAAATATAAATTAATTTATAAATATAATATAATATAATATAGGAATACATTTAAGATTAGGTAAAGGTTATAATTTAATTAAGTTTCAATTAGGTTTACAATTCAATTAGGATATGGTTAGGGGTGGGGATCATTTCTATTATGGTTAGTATGGGTTACATTTAAGATTATTGTTATTGATTCATTCATTTTTAACATGATACTTTTTTTATTAGAGGGGTAAACACTTTTGACCCAGAGCTAGATGGAACCAATGAGGCTATAGTATGACTAATTTTGGACCTCACTAGACATCTAGATCCCCTTAAGCCATCCTATCACCTTAAATCATAAATTGATTTCTTAAGGGGTCCCAATATGACAAATTTCTTAAGGGGATCAAAGAAGTTCTTAAAATTTGGTGAAGTTGCCCAAGGCAACCAAATTTAACAATAATAAGATCATGCAAGATTATAATATGAATGAGATTTCATGATCTAGGTTGGTCAGTTGAAACAAGAGTAGATCTCAATCAACTATTCCACAAGAAAATGTTCTTCACTAACTTACAAGTTCATTAAATATTCCAAGGGGCACCAAAACTTTACCCTAAGTTTTGTAAACCCTAAACCCTGAACTCTAAAATCTAAACCCTAAACACTAAACCATTCATTTTGTCCTACCCAACACTTTAAAGTGAAATTTGGTTGTCTTAGGAAAATCCACCATATTTTATTCCCTTATGCCATGTAATTTTGTCCTAGATCTTACTACATGTACATCCCCTTAAGATATCCTATTACCTTAAACCCTAAACTCTAAAGTCTAAACCCTAAACCCTAAAGCCGTCATTTTTTCTTTAAAGGCTCTTAATGAAATTTGGTTGCCTTGGGCAACTTAACCAAATTTTATTCACTTGAACCATGCCATTTTCTCTTAGGACCTCACTAGACGTAAATCCCCTTAAGCCATCCTATCACCCTAAATTGTAATTCAATTTCTTAAGGGGATCAAAGAAGTTCTTAAAATTTGGTGATCAAAGTTGCCATCATGATCTAGGTTGGTCAGTTGAAACAAGAGTAGATCTCAATCAACTATTCCACAAGAAAATGTTCTTCACTAACTAGCAAGTTCATTAAATATTCCAAATTCTAAACCCTAAACCCTGAACTCTAAATTCTAAACCCTAAACACTAAACCATTCATTTTGTCCTATCTAGGATCTTAAAGTGAAATTTGGTTGTCATAGGAAAATCCACCAAATTTCATTCCCTTATGCCATGTAATTTTTCCTTGGATCTTACTACATGTACATCCCCTTAAGTTACCCTATTACCCTAAACCCTGAACTCTAAAGTCTAAACCCTAAACGCTAAAGCCATCATTTTTTTTTAAAAAGCTCTTAATGAAATTTGGTTGCCTTGGGCAACTTCACTAAATTTTATTCACTTGAGCCATGTCATTTTCTCCTAGGACCTCACTAGACTTAAATCCCCTTAAGCCATCCTGTCACCCTAAATCGTAATTCGATTTCTTAAGGGGATCAAAGAAGTTCTTAAAATTTGGTGATCAAAGTTGCCATCATGATCTAGGTTGGTTAGTTGAAACAAGAGTAGATCTCAATCAACTATTCCACAAGAAAATGTTCTTCACTAACTTGCAAGTTCATTAAATATTCCAAATTCTAAACCCTAAACCCCGAACTCTAAATTCTAAACCCTAAACACTAAACCATTTATTTTGTCCTACCCAGGATCTTAAAGTGAAATTTGGTTGTCTTAGGAAAATCCACCAAATTTCATTCCCTTATGCCATGTAATTTTGTCCTAGGATATTACTACATATATCCCCTTAAGTTATTATATTATCCTAAACCCTGAACTCTAAAGTCTAAACCCTAAACCCTAAAGCCATCATTTTTTCTTAGGCTCTTAATGAAATTTGGTTGCCTTAGGCAACTCCACCAAATTTCATTCCCTTATGCCATGTAATTTTTTCATAGGATCTTACTACATATATCCCCTTAAGTTATCCTATTACCCTAAACTCTAAAGTCTAAAACCATAAACCCTAAAGCCATCATTTTTTCTTAGGATTTTAATGAAATTTGGTTGCCTTAGGCAACTCCACCAAATTTCATTCCCTTATGCCATGTAATTTTTTCCTAGGATCTTACTACATGTAGATCCCCTTAAGCTATCCTATTACCATAAACCCTAAACTCTAAAGTCTAAACCCTAAACCCTAAAGCCATCATTTTTTCTTTAAAGGCTCTTAATGAAATTTGGTTGCCTTGGGCAACTTCACCAAATTTTATTCACTTGAGCCATGCCATTTTCTCCTAGGACCTCACTAGACGTAAATCCCCTTAAGCCATCTTGTCACCCTAAATAGTAATTTGATTTCTTAAGGGGTTCCAATATGACATTTCTTAAGGGGATCAAAGAAGTTCTTAAAATTTGGTGATCAAAGTTGCCCAAGGCCCAACCAAATTTAACAATAATAAGATCCTGCAAGATTATACAATATCAATAGTTAATTGTATTTTCATTCAAGTAACATGTGCCTTAGACATATAAATGAGGCTTATGTATAATTTTATCATTTGTATTCAATTATTTAAGGCCATTTATATTGAATGGTTTAAAAGTATTTCCTAAACATGTATCTTACATCTTGAAATTACAAATCTAATGTAGGTTCACTCATATCTTAAATATCACATGGATCCATTCAATAATATTCACAATCAACCTCCACGCCATCCATCTCCAACACCTTCACCTCCATCTCCACCTCCACCCACTCCACCTCATAACCCCCCACCTCCACCACCTGAAATCAATGAACATTCTTGTTTTTAAGCACAAATCAATGCTTCTGCTAGAACCATCCAAGATCAAATATATTATTCAAAATGAAGAATGTGTCGCACCTCCTGTGAGGATGTTTGCATCTAGGATGTAAACCCTTGTTGATGCTATCAGGGCTATGGATGGGATCGTAGATGAGCATCGACAATGGCTAGAGGAGAGGAGAACTCCTGATTTTGAAAAGGAAAACACAAAGAAATGAAGATCTATGCAGTAGAGAGCCATAATAGTTTATAAATTAAAACAATGATCTTAAATAGTTATGAATTTATAAATTTGGTGAACAATGGATATTTTGTGTGATGAATTTATAAATTTGGTTCCAAATGGATATTTTTAGTGACATGAGTTTATGATTTTGGTTCTAGATGGATATTTTTAGTGACATGGATTTATGAATTTGGTGGAATTTATGAACTTATAATGAATAGTATATAATAGTATATATTTTATGACTATCTACTAGATCATGATTTCTCCTGCTGAAAAATTGTAATATATATGTGTGTATTTGTGTTAGACATAAAATGAGCTTTTGTGAATGTTTCAAATTTATTGTTTAGTATGTATGTGCATGTATTAAAAATTTGCATATATAGTTCTTAAATTTTGAAATTTGTATGTATGTACATAGTTTAGTTTAATGATTTGTACGCATGCAAATTATGCATCATATTTTTTATTTTAAATGTACATGTAATACATTTAATTTTGAATTTTGTATGGACATGCTCTTGAGTTGAACTATCAATGTATATATATGTGCATTTCAATTAAATATATGATCTTAATATATATGTTGCTCATCATATTTCAATTAAATATATGGTCTTAATATATGTATGCACATGGACTATTTTGTATGATTTAATGTAGGTGCACATTTATATCGAGCATATCATGGATGATTTTAACATTAATGATATCATCAATCCACCATCTCAGCCAAAGCCACATCTGCCTCCTCCCCCCCTCCACCTCCACCTCCACCTCCACCTCCACTTAATATGCCACATCCAGCACCTATTGCATTTGACGAGGCTTGCTTGAGAGCACGAATAAATGATTAAGTTGCATCCTTACAAAATCAAATCAATGCTATGTAGAGTCAAGCATTGATTCCTCCACACGTGAGATGTTTTGCATCTGATATGCAAAATGTTGTTGATTCCATCAAGATGATTGATTCTGATCTTGATAGGCATCGACGAGACAAAGAAAAAATGAGACAAATTTATTTTGATGGTCTCTCTTACAAACAAATATTAGACATTAAAATAACAAAATCCCATCTAGCCCCCTACTTTCCTGACCCCGTTACTCGACAACCCATTCCACCCAACAAATCTAGAATATCCATGAGGTGGTGCATACATCCGTAGATGAGTGCACATTTTTGGGATCAATGGTATATGGTTTTTGATAGTTCCCCACATGCTAATTGGGAGTGCCCATTGTATTTTTTGAGAAAACTATATGTAGAGTTTGTTTTGGGGCAAAAGCCTAATTATTTTGATTTTAGATCATTTTAGGGTGTTGGTGGCGGCATGCCACAATAGAGATTAGGGGCAAGGGTTGATCCCCGACGCCTTGTGCATGCTCAACCCCTTGTTGTTGCTCTTGGTCCTCCCATTCCTGCACCTGTACATCATCAAGCTCTGGCCTCAACATTAGGTTCCCTTAGTACACTCGCAGGAGACCTTGATCAACACGCTTCTGCGATAGCGAGTGGGGAGCATACAAACGGTGATGATGATGGAGGATTTTTTTATGGAGCTAGTCTGAGTACCACTCCAGGAGTGTCGAGGCCCGTCCCCCATATATGTACTAGTTATCATCAAGTATGCTATGGACCTGATTAGGCCACACCTAGTTCAGGTGGACGGGGAGATTCTGGTGGTTCATCTGGTTGCATCAGTTCATTTTTAGAGTTCCTCATAGCAGAACATCACCCTCAGGACACTACAACACAAGTATAAATATGCATCTAGATGTATGTTCATTTTATAAGAATTTTTATGGTTGTATATATCAAAGAAAATTTTGCAATACATTTTAACAATTAAATTGTTTGGTGTATAGATGACACTAACGATGCAAGGGCAATCATCTATTCCACGAGTACATACATCAACACCTGTCATACTCGACAACCCTTATGGGGTATTTTGATTTCAATTTTTAAAATTATATATGAAATCATAAATTATTTAACTTGAGTTTAAAATTTATAATTGAATCACATATATGTTTCAAATATTTATGTTGGTTTAGGTGAGTCAATCAGCATCCACATCGATTCCTCTTGAGGGATTGTTAAGCACTCATCCACTATCGAGCGTCATAGATCAGGGGCAAGTACATTCATATTGTAAATTTGTTTAAAGTTTACATTAGTATAGTTACAATTTTATGAGTTTTGAATTCACTAGATATATGAAACGCATGCATGTACACTTGTAAATATTATAAGCGTTATATGTCTATGTACATGTATGTTTAGGTTGATACCACAATAAGAATGGGTATTGGGCAAACATTTGATGTTGCAGTTACTTGTGAGGCCACTGATTTCCAAGTTGTTTACAAAACTTTCTACACAAAATGTGCAAACTTCAATATATATATATATATATATATATATATATATATATATATATATATATATATATATATATATATAAACCTAATTCAATTGTACATGCTTTAATTTTGATCTTGTAGGACTTTGTTAGTGCAACTTTCAGCCCTGACCCAAACATAGTTACACCACCAGGAGGACATGTAGAGCAGGTTCCAGATCAAATGGTAATTTGATTTTTTTATTATATTTAAAGTCAATTATAAATTTTAAATTGAATATATACATAATATGAGATTTTTACATATACTTTTTCTTTTATAGCATGAGACACATCTTGTAGTTGAGCATATATAGACAAGTCCTGGAGAAGATCCTAGTGCACAACCTCATAATACGGTACAATTAAAATATGATAAACTATAAATTAAATTGAATTAAAAAAAATTTAATTGTAGAGTTGTACATCTAATCTCGAATTTCTTTGTCTTGTTTATGTAGATTGATTTAGAGAATTTAGAAGTTGCTTCAGGTGCACCAGAGCATCTAGACGTAGATATGATGGTAATTTAATTTTATGATGGATTATAAATTAAATTGTCATTAAATCATTTTTTATTGTCTTACATCTAATTTCATCTTTCTCTTATACAAAGTGTTTCAAGTCATCCACATAGTCTGCATGGTGTGAAGAGGTCTCTTGATTATAGAGACAATACATGACCTATAAACATGTGATTTTATGTGTTATATTTGTTTATTTCATGGACTATATTTCTTGGTTCTCATGTACTCTGTTGGACTTTATTTCATGCACTTAATATATTGGTTTCATGCACTTAATATGTTACATAAATTATGGACTTTATTATTGTTTGAAATTTTAATTTACACATGTACATTTATGTATTTTATGTTCATAGTCAAGACATTAATATAGGACATTAATGTAAAATTTAGTGATCTCATACATTGATTAATGATGAGGGTGCAACTTGAGACTTAGTAAATAACCCACAAACAAGAGAATAATTTTATTATTCAGAAAATGGAACTTATTACATGTAGCGGATCTCAAATCCCCAAGTTCTACAACACATGCAAGTTACAGAAAGCTACAAAATCACCTTTTCGCAATATGCGAGCTTGTCCCCAAAAAGTTACCCAAAAATTAGAAACCCGCGCATAAATAGAGCTCCTCTTTAGTTTGGAGCCAAAACAACATTCAAATTTGAGTTTAGGTAGTTTGGTGCCGAAAAATTACAAATTGAAGTTCAAATTTCAAAAGAACATTTGCAATTGTATCTTCTAGAAAGTGCACCAACTTCCCGGGGCCATAACTTTTGATCCGGGACTCTGATTCGCGAACCGTTTAAACCGTTGGAAAGGTCTCGAAGTCAATAGCATGCTCAAAATACTCTACTCCAATTTTGTCAAGTTTCAAGGCCAATCCGGGAACTCTAAGTGCCTCAAATCAAACTCAAAAGATTTTTCAAGTGCAAATCTAGGAAACTAAAACTGCAATATCTTTCAACCTAGGAATAGAAAATAAAAAACCATAAATTGGGAATTTCATTATGATGAAAAGGGTATCCAAAAATGTAAAAACATCTGAAAACTGAGAAACTTGAAATTTAACTATTTTTGGGTGATGCAAGATTGCCCTTACACCACTGGATGCTCCTGCATCAGACACCCAGGGTAATTTGAGAAGTGACCCGTCATGTCTTAGAGGGTTGAGGAAAACCCAACTGGTCAACCACTACCTTAGATAGCCAAGATGAATCTTCCACAGGAATTCCTCTCCATTTCACCAGATATTCTTCATACTGCCTATTTCTGGTACTCCTTCCCACATGACTATCCAAGATTGCTTCAATCTCCTCCCTTTCTGAAGTAGGTGTTGGAAAGCCATACTTCCCTATTGTTGGTGCTTCCTCCGTTCCACCTTCATGATACTCCGTCAAATCTTAGATGTTGAACACAGGGGAAATGTTGATTCCATTAGACAACTCTACCTCATATGCATTCCCTGAATCATGCTTCTTCAAAATCTTACAGGGACCGAATTTCTTCATCTTCAATTTGTTATAGGTGCCCACAGGAAACCTTTCTTTCCTCAAGTGGACCATTACTTCATCGCCAGTCTGAAACTCCTTATTCCTCCTTTTTTGATTTACCTTAGCCTTATATTGCATATTCATCTTATTAATGTATTCTCGTACCTTCTCATGTATATTCTTGATGTGGTCTACAAAATCTTTGGCTTCAACACTTATTTTCTTCTCTTGGTCCATCTTCCTCAATTCTAGAGCTGTTCCGGGGCTACCTCCATACACAATCTAGAATGGTGATCTACTAGTACTTCTATTGACAAAATTGTTGTAAGAAAATTCTGCCTGGGGTAAGATCAAGTCCTATCCCTTGGGTTTATCTCCTACCAAACATCTCAGTAGGTTACCTAGACTCCTATTAACAACCTCTATCTGCCCATCTATTTGTGGATGGTGTGCATAACTAAACTTCAACTCTGTCTTTAGCTTCTTCCACAAGGTCCTCCAAAAGTACCCCACAAATTTGGTGTCACGATCTGAAACACTACTATTTGGCAGACCATGTAGCCTCACCACCTCTTTGAAGAACAAGTCAGCAATGTGGACTGCATCATGGGTCTTTTGACATGGAATAAAATGTGCCATCTTCAAAAACCTATCAACCACCACAAAGACTGAATCATTCCCTCGTTGTGTCCTTCGCAAACCAAGAACAAAGTCCATACTTATATCCTCCCATGACCTCTCTAGTACAGGTAAGGGCTGATATAAGCCTGTATTTTGACTCACTCCTTTAGCCATTTGACATACCCTGCAGCTTTGTACAAACTTCTTCACATCCTGTGACAACTAAGGCCAATAATAATGCTCACTAATAATGGCAATGGTCTTATTCCGACCAAAATGTCCTGCCATTCCTCCACTATGCTTCTCCTTTATTAGGTTCTCTCTCATGGAACTCTTTGGGATACACAATTGACTTCCCTTAAATAACATGCCATCCTGGATTATGAAATCCAGCCACCTTGTCCTATCCATTGTAATAGGTTCCTTACAAGCTTTCCAAGCCTTTGCAAAATCAGTATCTTTTGCGTATAGTGTTTTAATTTCATTGAACCCAACCACTTCAATCTACATCTTTGTCATCAATGTATGCCTCCTACTTAAGGCATCTGCAACCCTATTTGACTTCCCACTCTATGTTTCAAAACAAAGGTATAACTTTGCAAAAACTCTACCCATTTCATATGCCTCGATTTAATTTTCCCCACTATTTAGGTACTGCAAGGCCTGATGATCAAGTATATATAACAAATTCCTTCGACAACAAAAATGTCTCCATTTATTTAATGCTTGAACTATTGCATAAAATTCTTGATCATATACAAAATACTTTCTCTTGGCATCATTTAACTTTTCACTGAAATAGGCAATGGGCTTACCTTCTTGGCTCAACACTGCTCCAATGGCACAACCACTGGCATCACAATCCACTTGAAACACCTTGTTGAAATCTGGGAGGGCTAGAACAAGTTGCTCTGTCACCTTCTGCTTCAATAGTTAAAAAAATTTTGCCGCTCCATTGCTCCACTTGAATTATTTTCTATCCCCTCTCATTGTTTCAGTTAGGGGTCCACAAATACTACTGAAGTTTCTAATGAACTTTCTATAAAAACTAGCCAAACCATGGAAAGATCTCACCTCGGTGATAGTTCTTGGGGTAGGCCATTCCAGAATAGCCTTCACCTTCTCTGGTTCCATCTTAAGACCTTCTGTTGAGACAACAAACCCCAAGTACACTAACTCCCTCTTCACAAAATTGTACTTCTTCAAATTAATCAACAGTTTCTCTTCTCTTAACTTCTCAAAGGCTCTCCAAATATGCATCAGATACTCATCCAACATCTTACTGAAAATTAAAATATCATCTAAATACACAATAACAAAACTTCTTAGAAATTCTTTT
Organism: Sequoia sempervirens; assembly: GCA_007258455.2. Taxonomy (NCBI): domain Eukaryota; kingdom Viridiplantae; phylum Streptophyta; class Pinopsida; order Cupressales; family Cupressaceae; genus Sequoia; species Sequoia sempervirens. The sequence continues at coordinate 423,497,298 of VDFB02075321.1, read as the reverse complement.
AGTACCTCGTTCATGAGCCACATGAATGTGCTCGGTGCATTGGTTAGCCCAAAAGGCATGACTAAGTACTCGTACGACCCTGTTTGGTCTTGAAGGCAGTCTTCCATTCATCTCCCTCTCGAATCCGGATTTGGTGATATCCAATCTTCAAATCAATCTTTGTGAAGTATTAAGCTCCACTCAAATAGTCCATCAGGTCATCCATCCTTGGCAAGGGAAATCTTAACTTGATTGTTATCTTGTTTATGGCTTGGGAATCTGTACACATCCTCCACTCCCCATCCTTCTTTGGTGTTAGTACTGCAGGTACTGCACATGGACTCAAACTCTCCCATATCAAACCCTTTCTCAACAATTCTTGAACTTGGTTGTTCAACTCCTCATTTTCTACTGGAGTCATTCTATAAGCTGCCTTATTTGGAAAACTGGCTCCAGTAATCAAGTTAATCTGATGACTGATCTTCCTTATTGGTGGTAAATCCTCAGGTACATTATCAGAAACAATATCCCGAAACTCATCCAACATCCCAGAAACTTCTTCTGGAACCTTCTCACTATCTTCCTTACTCACTCTAGGAATCAATGCATAACACACACACTCATGCTTCATACTTTCTAAAAATTTTCTTCCATCTATATAACAAATTCTAGCACTACTACATACCTTTTCTTTGGTATCCTTCAGGGGTTTCAACTTGTGATGAACCCCATCCTTTGTCAAGGAATAAGTTTTTGCATGGCCATCATGTATAGCTCGCCTATCGAATTGCCACGACCTCCCCAACAATATGTGACATGCATCCATGGGGATGATATCACAGAGTACCTCATCATGGTAGCTCCCAATTTTGAACTTTACTAGGTACTGCTCATTGACCAAAATTTTGTGGTCTTTTTGCAACTAGGCAATCCGATACGGATGCAGGTGTCTTTCCCTCTTCAGCTTCAACTTTGTAACCATCTCTTCTGACACCAGATTAACGATGCTCCCACTGTCAATAATGACATCACAACATTTTCCTTCACACTTGCACCTTGTGTGAAATAGATTCTTCCTCTGTTTTGGTTCTTTTTCCTCAGTCACCAGGGCTCTTCTAATCACTAGGGCTTCTCCCCTTTCAGCATCATCTAAAAGTTTAGATTGGGCCTCTTCAGCTACATGCGCAACCCTTCCATGACCTTTTGGCCTTTTGTCTACCCTTCCTTGGTGTTGTGGACATTCATAGGCTCGATGCCCTTCTTCACCACATTGGAAACATGTTCCTTTGAAACCATCTCTTCTAGATCCTTGTCCATATCTCCGTTGTCCTCTACCTCTTTGATCACCACTGTTTTGATCATGAGGGCAGTAGAAGTTGTCATTCCTTTGGCTTCGACTGGTACCCACATCTTCACTTTTCTTTTCATCATCATTTCGGATTCTTGAAAGTCTTCCACTACCCCTTCCACTTTGACCTCTTCGTCCTTTTTGCTTGCCATCAAATCTTTTGTTTAGCTTCTCTTCCACCTTCAGAGCAAACTGATACACATCCTCAATCGTGGTCATTCTGACTAGGCTTAACTCCTCCTAAATGCTCGGTCGTAACCCATTAAGATATCAGGCTACCTTCCCCTTATTGGCCTCTGTGTGACCTATTCTAATGATTATCTTGTGAAAATCTTCAGTATATTCTTTCACAGATCTGCTTCCTTGCTTCAACCCTTGCAATTTCTTCAACAGATTTAACTCGTAGTCCATTAGTATGAACTACTTCTTCAGTTTCTCTACCATGTGATCCCATCTGGTGATCTTTCCTTTTCCTCTTCAATTTCTTTCCAACTGGACCTCTTTCCACCAAATACTGGCATGGCCCTTCAGCTTCATTTTCGCAAACTTAACCCGATCTAGGTCCTCTATTTCCTCATACTCAAAATATTCTTCTAGCTTATTGATCTAGTCGATCAACTCTTTTGGGTTCAGACTTCTGGAATAACTGGGGACTTCTACTCTGGGTCTTTTTCCGATCTTCGAAATGGCCCTTATTAGCCGCATTTGGTCTTGATCAATTGCTTCTTCTTCCTCTCCTTCATCCTCACTTTCCTCCCTCAGGTTTAACCCTCTTCTCAACTGCTCTTGTAATGCGTCAATCTGTCTCTGGAGGGCTGCCAGTGCATCTCTTCCACCAGCATTTCTGTCACCTCGAGCACCTCTGGCACCACTATGCCTACAGGCATCACTCTTGGAGGCATATTTCTTGACCTCGACCCACAAACACGGTCATGGTGCGAACTGCCTTATGATCGGCGATCTATCCACACACTCAAAAAACCCGCTCTGATACCACTTGATGAGGGCGCAACTCGAGACTTAGTAAATAACCCACAGACAAGAGAATAATTTTATTATTCAGAAAATGGAACTTCTTACATGTAGAGGATCTCAAATCCTCAAGTTCTACAACACATGCAAGTTACAGAAAGCTACAGAATCACCCTTTCGCAATATGCGAGCTTGTCCCCAAAAAGTTACCCAAAAATTAGAAACCCACCTATAAATAGAGCTCCTCTTTAGTTTGGAGCCAAAACAACATTCAAATTTGAGTTTAGGCAATTTGGCACCAAAAAATTACAACTTGAAGTTCAAATTTCAAAAGAACATTTGCAATTGTATCTTCTAGAAAGTGGCCAACTTCCCAGGGCCATAACTTTTGATCCGGGACTCCAATTCGCAAATTGTTTGAACTGTTGGAAAGGTCTCGAAGTCAATAATGTGCTTGAAATCTGCTATGCCAATTTTGGCAAGTTTCAGGGCCAATCTAGGAACTCTAAGTGCCTCAAATCTAACTCGAAGATTATCTAGGAAACTAAAATTGCAATATCAACCCAAGAATAGAAAATAAAAAACTGTAAATTGGGAATTTGATTATGATGAAAAGGGTATCCAAAAATTTTTAAAACATCTAAAAACTGAGAAACTTGAAATTTAACTATTTTTGGGTGATGCAAGATTGCCCATACACCCTGGATGCTCCTGCATCAATTAATATAGGACATTTTAATATTTATACTTTGCAAATTTAGTGATTTCATACATGATATACATGATATGTACATTCAATAAATAGCGATAATTACTCAATGAACTTATTCAATTCACGTCAATCAATAATCAGTCAATAAATCATAATTTACAAACAAAAGCAATCTATTTGTATACCAGAAAGGATAAAATTTTAAGAAATAAACAATACCGTAGAAGATTAGAGAATAAAAGAAATAATAAATACTATAAATAATAGTTCATCTAACACTAATTTATAAGTTGTCAAAACAAATAATGACATCTTAAGGGGGTGTCTAAAGGGGTCATAATAGAACGTCTTAAGGGGATGTCTTAAGGGGTTATAATACGTCTTAAGGGGATGTCTAAAGGGGTCATAATAGAACGTGTTAATTAAGGGGATGTCTTAAGGGGTCTTAAGGGGATGTCTAATGGGGTCATAATAGAACGTGTTAATTAAGGGGATGTCTAAAGGGGTCATAATAGAACGTGTTAATTAAGGGGATGTCTTAAGGGGATGTCTAAAAGGTTCATAATAGAACGTCTTAAGGGGATGTCTTAAGGGGTCATAATACGCCTAAATGGGATGTCTTAAGGGGTCTTAAGGGGGTGTCTTAAGGTCTTAAGGGGGTGTCTTAAGGGGATGTATTAAGGGGTAATAATACGTCTTAAGGATATGATTGATTTAACAATAATGTATGCATGATATTTAGTGATTATACACATAAACATAAAGTTTCAAAGTAGGAAAACATGCACATTTAAGAAACAAAATATATAGACTATTGATTTGATACATAGAAGTACATAGAGTATGTTTAATTTTTTAAGTATGTATGTACATATATGTCATCTGAAAACAATGTTTACAAAATTTGGATATGCCATCTCAAGAACATCTCAAACTCATGGCTAGAATGTAGTAGGTCTTCACACCACTTGATATAAAAAAGGTACAAGAAATATCAATGAAATCATCAAAACATACATATTTTAATTTATATAAAACTATCTATATGTACAGAACTCAAGTACCTGCATATAAAAGTATTCCACACATGTTTGTAGGTTGAATCCAGGCATCCTCTCCTTTTTGTTTCAAAGTATGAGATCAATGCAATGATGGCTTTAGGATACAAAAAATGACAATAAATCAATTTTAACTATTAATTTCCAAGCAATATCAATATGTAATCAAAACATGTATTTAAATATAATTTAACTAATAATTACCTATTTTTACCAAGTATTCCATGTTGTATAGGTTGAATCTGCATGGACTAGATCCTTTTTGTGATTATGCCTTAAGGATATATAAAAGAAAAATTTAAATCAATTTCAACTAATAACACACTTGACCAATGTCGAAACATGTATTTAAAATGACAAAATAAAACTAAAACTATATTTACTTATTCCATTGTACCATCTGCATCCTCTCTTTTTTGCAATGCATCTATGATTGCCTCATGCTCTTCCATAGAAATTGACCATAGCAATTTTTTGAAGGTCTTCCATGATACCGCTCTAGTTTTATATTTGTTTCCACCACCAAATGTGAAAACAAGTATTTTCGTAGCCAAGTGCCAAAAACCACGACCGATCCTATTGGAAAACATGTTCAAAAACTATCATTAAATAAGTTCTAAAAATTTTCTTAAGGGGATCAAAGACTTGTTCTAAAAAAATGCTTAAGGGGATCTAAAACTTGTTATCAAAATTTGCTTAAGGAGGTGTCTTAAGGGGATCACCGTACCTGTTGGATAATGAAAGCCATCATCATCTTCTCGAGGTGTTATCAACTTATGTTTAGTTTCCACACAACGAGCCAACCAATATTCTATTTGCTCTTCATTCCCCTTAGGTGCAATAACATCATACACATGTCCTGCCAACAAAATTCGATTTAATAACTTATGCATATCCATTTAAATAATTTAGTATTACAAAATAACTTAATAAAGTGAAATAAAATGAAATAAATTGAATTAAAATTACCTTCTTATACAAGGTCTAAAACATGGTCATAATATTCAAATGCAAACAATTGATCATTTTCTTCAATAGTTCTTTCATATTGATTATGTGCTTCTGCAGGTGTCAACGATCTTTGCTCCCACTGTTCAACCCATTATGTATTTTTGTAAGCTTCCCAATCTCCTGAGATACAAAAATGGAAAAAACATGCAAGCTCACTTGTACAAATAGTCCATGTTCTTGCTATCGTACTCCTAAATGAATGCCATTTAGTAGATCCACTAATTGTCTCACAATCAATTCTAGATACAATGTTCTCTTCTTCCACCAACCAAAAGAATCGATGAACTATAGAGTAATCACTCAAACCAGGTGTAGATAATATTCTATTACACCAATCCACAGTCTCATGTGCATTTTAAAATTTTATTGAATCCTCGAATTTTAATTGTTCTCTAGCAAGAATTCTTTTGACACATGCACCAGCTCCATCATGTTCTCCTTTACCATGCCCAGCTTCAAAAAAACTCCATGTATGTTGGACATTAAGTTCCTTGTGAACCCTACTTAACCAATAGAACATTCTAGCATTTTTGAACTGCCCCATACAATTATCTGACCATATGAGGTGTTCTTTCATATGGATTCCTCTTTCTCTTAAATTTCTATAAAATATACTAAAACAATATTGAACAAACTCTTATGAGTGTAACCGATTGTCACTCAAATAAAAATGATACTCCCTCAAAAATTTTCTATCATCCTCGGTGCTATCATCTACATGTCTATAAACAATATGAACAAACATAGCTACTTGCATTGAATTATAATATTGAGATTGAATTTCCTCTTGCGAGCTGAGAGTATAATTCTCCGCAAAATCAACCACTGAAAGTATAGTACCAATTGAAAATGTGTTTCTACATGCGCGAAATTGGCCATCAAGCCATCGAGCATGTTCAGAGTGCATAACATATTTTGGTACAATTTTATTATTAAATTCACTCATAAATGCATGCACACTAACTTACGTAACTAAATCTGGCAGCTTTCCTATTTTTCCATCTTTTAAAGAATAGTAGACATTCCTAAATCTTTTGACATATACTTGTTGTTGTCCAAAATCATGATCAACACTTTCATGCAAACAAATTCTTAAAAATGAAAGATTTCCTGATTAATGCATTGTCAAAATACAAGAACTTAAATAAAATAATTTATCATTAGATTTTTTCACAAAACAAACCTAGAAATAAAGCTCTCTTATTGCTTGGTGGCATATAATACCACAATCTGTGTATAATCATGGTAGTATGCAAGGTACAAGCATTATATATTGAAAACATCATAAAAATAATATGGAAATTGAACATGTATTTTACAACAACAAGATGTCGTTGCTTATTAATTTTTACATACTAGGGTTTACATTTTTCAAAGACAGCACGGCTTATTTTAATATTACCAGGTAAGACTAAATCGCTACAAAATTTTCTATAAAATTCAGTTTGTATTGTATCTAATAGGTGTTTTGGGTGAGGATCACGAACTTTGGACCCCACCCTTAATTTTAAAACATCTCTAGCATTAGATGAAACCCTAGTATTATCATGCCAATATTTTTCGATCAAAGATTTAATTTCAACATTCAATTTTATATCAGACCTCAGTAGTCATCCACTGAAACTCCAACATTGATTGATAGGATCATTTTCTATGCTTGCTCTTCTTTTTGCCGCTCTTAGTAATGTTTTAGGATGCATTTTTAAAACTTCACTAATATTGCTTACCATTCTTTTATTCAAAGTTGTTTTATTAACTATAGCAGTAGTTATATCAACTATTTTTCCCAATAGATTGAATGGCACTAGCAACAGTAGACACAACATGTTTTAATGATTGATCTTTTCTTTTTGGTTTAAAATAAAAGCCTAACCTTTTCATTACTTTCCTTATTTTTTGCATTCTCATCAATTACATCATTAGTTGACATTGAAATGCAATTTTTTTATGATAAAAGAATTTGGTGTATATTCTATTTGCATGTGTTCTTATTTGCGTCCAAGAAATTTGACTAGGAAGATTATCAAAAACACCACTTCCAATTTTAAAAAAAGTATGTTCATTAAATTCAACATCACATTCTAGATTTTCATCTTTATCTTCATTTTCATTTACATTTTCATCTTCATTTTCATCAACAAAACGGTTTTCATTTTCATTTTCATCTTCATTTTCATCAACAAAATGGTTTTCATTTTTATTTTCATCTTCATTTTCATTTTCATTTTCATTTTCACCAACATCATTAAGTCAATGTCAACATCATTAAGACCAACATCTTGTAAAACTTCTACATACAAATTTACCATTTCACTAACATGTGGATTTGAAGACGTACTTGGATTTGTGCATATTGAAACATTTTCCATAGCATTCAAAGAGGGATTTGAAGACATAGTAGGACTTGTTTGTATAATCATATTCTTCTCCAAATTGACTCCTTGCAAATTAGCTTCATCTACAACCATGGTATCCTCAATGTTTTCATCTTCAATAGTTGTTGAATTGGTTGCTCCACCATCATTCATTGATTTCATTCTCATTCTTCTTTCTCTTTGTCTTTGTCTCTATTTGCTTCAACTTCTTGAGGATTCAATGTCTTCCTTCTCTTATTACAAGCTTTATCTCCCATAATTATAAAATTTTCAAGCACAAATGAATGTTAATAGTGAAATACTTCAAAATATTCAATCAAAATTGGAAGTTGAATACCTATTAGGAAAAAATTCTTCCTCTTGTGTTCCTCAAAACAAGTAGAAAACTACCACAATTCCACTTTAATTTTTTTTTCTTTATGCCTCATTTGAAAAATTCAATCCATAATGCAAATTGAAACCTTTTGTTCCTCCAAACAAGCACAAAAATAACACAATTTCACTTCAAAAATGGTGTAGATGTTGCTTTGTCTAATAAAATCAACTAAAAATCAAGTTCACCACCTATAAATACAATAACTTATGAAAAATAATTCACTTTTATTGCTATCTGCCGTACATGTGAAGTTGTAGACTTCACAGTAATTTTCTACAGTGTATTTAAATAAAATAAACGGGATCCCGCTTACTATAAAATGAGATCCCGATAATAAAACGGGATCCCGTTTATTAATAAGCGGGATCCTGCTCTATAATCAGGCTCCCATTCATTGACATTGAATGTCGGAGCTGTTGGCCAAGAAACGAGATCCTGTTTCCTTTACAATGGTCTAAATATTGCCGAATGAGGAACGAGATCCCGATTATAATACAGGATCCCGTTTATTAATAAACGGGATTCCGTTTTATAATTGAGATCTCGTTTTTTAAAATTTGAATTTTTTTTGCATTGTGGTCATGTTTTTGCCTAGGTTTTTGGTTCGGGAAAAGCATTGGAAGTCCGAACCTAGGCCTTCAACCTGGTTTGACCTGCAAGTTGAAGGTCCTAACAATGTCAAAGAAAAATACTAACTTTGGACATATGGTTGATGACCTTTTTTGCAAAATTTTCTAATGAAATTAAAACTCATTTTAGATGAAACAATGCAGATTTTAAATATGTAATTTGTTTTGCAATTGGATTATTTTTTCTATTTTTCAATTAATTTCTAATAAAATTGGTCCATAAACTTTAAATATAAGGGTTTTTTACTATTTTAATAAGTTTTGATCAACATAACATTTTGACAAACAGATTGCATGAGAACAAACTTCAGACAATTCTTTTCAATTTAAAAAATAAAAAATAAAAAAATGATAAGTTTAGGTCATCTTATGCATGTCATACACGACGATTTTTCAAAACGACAAATCCGCCTAATAAAAATTTAACAAAAAAAAAATTCAATAAAAAATTACAAAAAAATATCAAGAACAAGCTTTAGTGAGTCATAAAACTTTTCCCAAAGGATTTAGAAAAATACGATAATTTAAGTCAAAATATGGATGTCGTACACGTGCATGGTATGGTAAAAAAAAAAAACTTTTAAATAGTGGTTTTTAGAAATGCCTATTAAAACTCAATTTGTACAATCTAGGTATTAAAATAAATTACATATTTGGAAACTAGACTTTGAGCACTACATTTTATGATTATTGACTTTTTTTAAGATTTCATCTCTAAGTGCTTCAAATTTTAAGGTCAAATGTGTCAAATTTTGAAAATCAGGAAAAACACTTCCACTTTTTGGCCAAAAAGTGGACTCAACTTCTTGCTCACACCCTTAAAGCTTATAGTTAGAAAGTTTCTACTATTGAGGAAGCTTAGGATTTGAGAAAATATACTAGAGATTAGTTGTATGATGCTTTATCTACTTTTGAAATTAGACAATTTGGTCCAAGTAATTCAAAAGTTGAGATTGATTTTAAGGCTAGCAAATCAGAGAAGACTGAGGAATCAAATCAAGATGATCTTGATGGTGTAGAAGCAAAATTTGTGAGGAGAATGAAAAAAGGTATTGGAAAATATAAAGGTAAGCTACCTTACAATTTTTTTAGTTGTGGAAAGATAGATCATTATGCTTCAAGATGTCCAAACAAAGATTTAAATGGCAAGAACAAGGAGAACAAAGGTAAAACAATTAAGAAAAGTTATTATGTTAGAGAAGATGCTAGTATATCTAATAATGAATCTAACTATGCAGATGATGAGGATAGTGAATGCTTGTTCATGGCTATAAATGTTGAATCTAATTCTACTAACTCTAAGAGATGTATGAAGGAAAATGCTCCGTAAGCAGGGCACAATACTGAAGGAACTAAGGTGAGTAATTTTCATGCAAGAGAGGAGAAGAACTACTGGATCATTGATAATGGATGCTCAAATCATATGATTGGTGAAAAAATAAGTTTGTTAGACTTGAGAGATATGATGGAGGTATAGTTAAGTTTAGTGATGATACGTCTACTAATAAATGTGGAAAAGGTTCAATTAGTTTTGATGGAAAGCTTAATACACATGATGTCCTTTATGTTAAGGGTTTAAGGTATAACCTCTTGAGTGTTGGAAAAATGTGTAGAAAAGGCTCCAAAACTATGGATGCTGCTAGAACGACAAATGGAAATGTTTATCACCGTAAAGGTGTTGATGGTCATTGCTTTATGACTTAGATTAATGAAATTTGGCTATGACATAGAAGGATGTGTCACATCAATTTTGATAACCTAGTAAGGATCATATTAGTTCAAGCTGTAAGAGATCTGCTAAAGATTACAAATCCCATCAATGTTATCTACAAGGAATGTTAGATTGGGAAGCAAGCAAGAAGAAGTTTCAAAGTCAAAGAATGATCTACTACCAAATTTTTGCAGTTGGTGCATACATATCTTTGTGTTCCTACCAGAGTAACAAGTTTTCAAGGTGATAGATATTTCATGCTATTAATTGATGATTACTCTAGAATGACATGGGCTACTTTTTTTAAAGAAAAATTAGAAGCTCTAGATAAGTTTAAAGCATTCAAAGTGATGGTTGAGAATGAAATGGATATGAAAATAAAATGTTTGAGGTCTGACAAAGGTGGAGAGTTCACCTCCAATGAGTTTAATAGTTTTTTGTGAGAATCATGGAATAAAGAGGAATTTATCTGCTCCTAGGACTCCTCAACAGAATGAAGTGGTTGAAAGCAAGAATAGGAGTGTTTAGGAAGCTGCTATAACCATGATGAAAGAATTAAACCTATCGGAATTCTACTAGAGAGAAGCTATTCAAACTGCAACCTACATACTTAACATAGTACAAGCAAGAGAAAATAGTGCAAAGACTCCCTATGAGTTGTGGTATGAAATGATCCATATAGTCAAATATTTCAAAGTGTTTGGAAGTAAATGTTATATTAGAAGAGATGAAGAGAACTTAGGAAATTTTGATACAAGATATGATGAATGTATCTTTCTTGGATATTCTACAAGAAGCAAAGCTTACTAGTGCTACAACAAGAGGCTGAAAAATATGTTGAGAGTGCAAGTGTTAAAGTGGATGAAGAATTACAAAGGAACTTAGTGGTGATAGATGGATATGAATTAGATGAGTGCTCTTGTAGAGAAAATGATAGAGATGAAGGTAAGGAGAAAAAATTTAGATTGAAGAGGAAGAAGCTTTGAAAAGGATCCCTAAGACTCCTAAGTATGTGTAAAATAATAATTTTGAAGATAAGAACATTGGTGACAAAAGAAAAGGTGTGTAGTTAAGGAGAAAAGTTGCTATGGTTGAAGAACAAGTAAATCTATGTTTACTTTTTAAAGTTGAGACTAAAACAGTGATTGAATCATGCAAGGATGAATATTGGATCAAGGCTATGGAAGAAGAACTAATACAAATTGAGAAGAATTAGACTTTGGAACTTGTCCCAAGAGCAACAAACAAGAATGTAATTGGAACTAAGTGGGTATTTTGGAACAAACTGAATGAGAATGGAGAAGTGGTGAGAAATAGGGCAAGGCTTGTGTGTAAGGGTTACTCACTAGTGGAAGGAATAGATTTTGAGGAGAAATTTGCCCCAATGGCAAGAATGGAATCTATCAAAATGTTTTTAGATTTTGTAGTACATAAAGATTTCAAATTTTATCAAATGGATGTGAAGTCTGCTTTCTTGAATGGCGAATTGGAAGAAGCATACATTGAACAATCAAAAGAATTTCAGTTATCAGACAAACCTGATATGGTCTACAAATTGAAGAAAGAATTATATGGATTAAAGAAAGCTCACAAATCTTGGTATGCAAGGTTGGATAGGTACTTGATATAACAATGATTCAATAAAGGTACCACAAATAGTAATCTTTATTTCAAAGTTGAAAAAGATCAAATCTTGATTGTGATTTTTTATGTTGATGATATAATCTTTGGAGGAAATGAAGTAATGTGAAAGAGATTTATATAAGAGATGCAAAATGATCTTGAAATGTCTATGTTTAGGGAGATGAATTTCTTCTTTGGACTGCAAATCATTTAGATAAAAAAAGGTATATTCATTTCACAATCAAAGTATGTCAAGGAAATGTTGAAGAAGTTTGGAATAAAAAATTCTAAATTGGTATGTACCCCTATGGTTACTAGTTGCAAACAGAGTTAGAATGATTAATATCCTAAGGCTGATCAAAGCAAGTACAATTCAATGATTGGAGGACTGTTATATCTAACTACTACTAGACTAGATATCATGCATACAATTTGTCTTGTGGCTAGATTTCAAGAAGATCCTAGAGAGTCACTTGTTGTAGCTGTGAAGAGAATATTTAGGTATTTGAGGGAACTTTGAAACATGGTTTGTGGTATCCAAAGGATACTAATTTTTATTTGAGTGCTTATACAGATGCAAATTGGGTAGGTTGTGTGGATGACAAAAAAATTACAAGTGGTGGTACATTCTTTCTTCGATGCAAATTGGTGTCTTGGCCAAGCAAGAAGCAAGATATAGTGTCTTTATCTATTATAGAGGTAGAATTTATTGTAGTAGCATCTTGTTGCACACATGTGTTGTGGATGAGGCAAACCTTGAAGGATATCAGAGTGTTATATGATGAACCAATTTCTATCTTATGTGAAAATACAAGCCCTATTAACATTTCAAAGAATCTGGTAATGCACTCAAGGACAAACCATATCTCAATCTGGTATCACTTTTTGAGATACAAGGTGGTAGAGAATGAGGTGAAACTAGAGTATGTGTCTACAAAGGATCATGTATCTGATATATTTACTAAGGCTCTTCCTAAGGCTACTTTGGAGTATCTCTAAGAGAAGCTAGGGGTTATTACCCCTCCTTCTTTGAACTAGATGCATAATGATATGCATCAGTTTAGTGGATCTCAAGATTCATTCTTTTTTCTAGATTGATGTTGGAGGCTACCTCTTAGCGGGGGTAGGTAGTGGCAATGTTGCAATTAGGGGGAGTAAGCATTGGTGCAGGTTGGTGGTGTCCTTTATCAATTGTTTTAAAGGATATGTGTAGTGGTTGTTGGTTGGTACAATTTTTTGTGTGCTCCTAAGGGGGAGTATGAAGAGTAGTAAAAAGGAAAAGATGTTGCAAAGTAGTGGTGAGTAGGTACAAGTACAATTAATGTCAAAAGGGGAGAGTGAGAGAGGTGTGTCGCCCTTTTCCATTGATGTCAAAGGGGGAGAGAGAATAATGTGAAAAAGGAAAGAGCGAGTTGAGAAAGGGAGAGAGAGAAAAGTGAATAAGGAGAGTATGATGTAAGGGGGAGAAAAAAAATGAATTGGTATGGAGCATTATGTTGGTGATTAGAGCTGTTATATTTGTTGTTGGTGGCTTTTTCACATCATGTGTTGCCATCAATGTCAAAGGGGGAGATTGGTGCAAGTATGAGTAGTTGGTGTTGTGATTGATGCCAATAGGCTTATGTTTGTGTTGTCATTGATGTCAACTAGTTCATACTATTGGTGATTGTTGGAAGTCTATTGATAGTTAAAAATTTATGATGATGATTTGATTAGTTGCATTATGTTGTCATTAGTAAGTGTTACTAGAGTCAATCTCTAGTGTTGCTTTGATAAGCATGTGTATGGTTGAGTTTCTATTTTGTAGTTAGTTTGGTTGTAATGAGGAGGTGTTCTAGATGATGAGAATATGTTTTTGTCACTTGGTTTCCAAGTTCTTTTGAGAAAATTTGAATAAAATAGAAAATAATGTGTTGTAGAGATGTTTTGGCATACATAGTGGTGTTCTATTTTTGCTCCATATTTCTTTTGTGCTGAAGATATTCTTGTGTAGTTCAAAAATGTTGATCAGAGGTGTTCACAAGTGTTATATCTAGAGTTTCTTGGTTTGGATAGTTGTGCAGAGAAAGTTATGTTCACCAATGTGTGAACTATGTATTGCAGTGATGTTTGGGAGAAATGGTCTTGCTCCACATTTCTCTACGGTTTGTTTTCTAGTCTTGCAGTTCTTGAAGTGTGTTGATAAGGTTCATATCTACCTTATGTTGAATTTTTTCATGGTTTGGTGCTCCACAAGTTGATTTATTGAGTTATAGTGTGTGGAAGATTATTTGAGTACACTAGGTGTGTTTGTTCTTCAAGTGGAAGTTGTTGCAAAGGAATTTGTTGAATTTTAGGGTGTTTGTGGAATATTCCAAATTCTGTTCAAGTGTTGTGTGTGGTTCACAAGTCATCTTTGGATTAAACAACATGTGTACTTAATTGTTTAATGGTGTTTACACTAATTACATATTTTCTTTAGTGATTATTGAAGCATGGTGTGACGTGTATGAGTGGATTTAGATCTGAGTTAAGGTATGATGTGGTCTGCCTTCATTCCTTTCCATCGCATGAATTTTTTGGTGTTGACCTAATTTGATTTTGCATGGTTGAGGTGCATAGCCAACCTTGGAGAATGTCTTCAAGGTTGAAGAAGGTAAAAATAAGTGTTGTGTCAATGGAGGATGTGTGTGTAGTAAGTATGATGCGAATTGCAAAGGTGTGGAGTGTGAGTTTATGAAGTGTAGTATGAGCTTCAATGAGTTAGACTATTGGAAGCAGTGAGAAGAAGGTGTCTACAATCTTTAGAGAGACTGTGAATGTGTTGGTAATGTTGTGGTGGAATTTTCTATTGCACTGAGATGGATTTCTCATTGTAACATTCTTCATTCTGTTCCAAGAATGGAAAGATTGAAGGTGTTGTCATTGATGTCAACTGGTCAATTGGTTATCAATTGATTGTTGTTGTCATTAGTGTCATGGATACATGTTATTGGTTGTATATGTCAAGGCTATTGAGAAAATTGTAATGAAGACATATTACAAGTGTTTCAGTGATTGCTTTGGGTTTTTCTCCAGATTTTCTCCTATATTTGTATGGTTCAAATATGTTAGTATTGGTTGTTGGAAGCTGCTGTATCCTAATTTTTGGCTGTTGATTCATTGTACAGTGTGAGTTGTGTTTACCATTTATGAACTATGGTGTGACGTGTATGAGTGGATTTAGATTTGAGTTAAGGTGTGATGTGGTCTGCCTTCATTCCTTTCCACCGTAGGAATGTTTTGGTGTTGACCTAATTTTATTTTGCATGGTTGAGGTGCATAGCCAACCTTGGAGAATGTTTTCAAGGTTGAAGAAGGTAAAAATAAGTGTTGTGTCAATGGACGATGTGTGTGTAGTAAGTATGATGCAAATTGCAAAGGTGTGGAGTGTGAGTTTATGAAGTGTAGTATGAGCTTCAATGAGTTAGACTATTGGAAGCAGTGAGAAGAAGGTGTCTACAATATTCAGAGAGACTATGAATGTGTTGGTAATATTGTGGTGGAATTTTCTATTGCATTGAGATGGGTTTCTCACTATAACATTCTTCATTCTGTTGCAAGAATGGAAAGATTGAAGGTGTTGTCATTGATGTCAACTGGTCAATTGGTTATCAATTGATTGTTGTTGTCATTAGTGTCATGGATACAGGTTGTTGGCTGTATATATCGAGGATATTGAGAAAATTGTAATGAAGACATATTGCAAGTGTTTCAGTGATTGCTTTGGGTTTTTCTCTAGATTTTCTCCTATATTTGTATGGTTCAAATATGTTAGTATTGGTTGTTGGAAGCTGCTATATCCTGATTTTTGGTTGTTGATTCATTGTATAGTGTGAGTTGTGTTCACCATTTGTGAACTATGGTTCTTTGTGTTTCTAGTTGAGGTCCAAGAGAAATATTGTTGGTCCATATTTCTCTTTGATGAAGTCTTATGACGTACGACTCTAGAGTTGAGTTATTTGATTGTATTGAAGATAATTTTGGTATCTGGAAAGTTCATGCTTAAGTGTTGTATGTGTTTTACACTAGTTTGGTCGGCCTTGTGTGAAATACTACTTTTGAAGTTGATGAAGCATGTTGATCTATTTGGGTCCTAATGAAGCTTGTGTTTGGGTTTCCCTCATTCTAAATCCACCCTAAAATGTTTTGGCACTGACCTAATTTGAATTTGAATTTAGATGGTCGAACTTGGATATGTTTCAAAGTTGAAGATGGTATAAATACATGATGAGTTCGTGGTGAAGCATATACAAGCGAAGAAGAGAGATAAGTGGAAAAGGAAAAGAGTAGATAGATGCAACATTGATGCTATCTAGTGAGTGTGTGCAATGCGAGTGTGGAAAATTAGTGCAAAGCCTTAATATTAAGTTTTCAGAAGTAGTGAGATAAAAGCGAACTTTATCATTCATGCATGTTTGCAAGTGATTGTGGTGGAATCCTTTGTTGCATTGGGATTGTCTTCTCTCTATAACTAGTCTTTTTTTTTCTTCCTTGTACCTTTGTGGTAGTAAGCCCTCCAAGTTGTTAGCCCTGTTGGACAGTGATTCCTTGTTCCAGACAAAGAGTCCTTATTTTGGCAGTGAGCCTTGTTTCACAGGTAGTGAACCTCTTGTAATTGGCTTTGATATTATCTATAGTGTGAGTTAATCCTCACTGTGGTTTTTACCTTATTGGGTTTTCCACGTAAATCTGGTGTATTGTGTTTATGTGATGGTTTTCAATTTCTGCACTAGTGTTCATTGTTTAATCTATTAAGCAACACTATGAATTAGTTCCAGTGATTGAATTAAAATATTAAATATATGACAACTAATTCACCCCACTCTTAGTTGTCCTATTCAACAATCGGTATCAAAGCTTGGTTCCTTGGTGAAGAGCTTAACCACTTGAGGAAGGTTTAGGATGGATGGCAAAATGATTTATGAGTATTAGAGGTTCAATGGAACTAAGTATGCTATCTGGAGTATTGTGGATATGATGTGGAGAGAGCTTACAAGAATCCTTACTCTCCTCCTGCTAATGGTTCAAGTACGCTTGATGAGATCAAAGCACATGAAGCAAATAATAAGGCAAAGTACATTTTGAAGAACAGTCTAGTAAATTATGAGTTGATTAAGGTTCAAAATCTAAAGACTACGAAGGAAGTCTGGGATGCTTTGGAAAGATCACATGAAGGTGATGAAAGAGTTAAAGAGGATAAATTATAGAATTTGGAGACACAGTTTGAGCTTCTACATGTCTGAAGATGAGAATTTTAAAGCTTATGTACAGGGATTGGATGAGATAGTGGCCAGAATGCGAGGACTTGGTGTTACTATAGATGAAACCAAAATTGTAAACAAGATTCTTAGAACTCTCCCTGATGCTTATAGTGAGAAGGTGTGTGCTATTGAACAAAGTATAGTTTATAAGACCTGTACTAAAGATCTGTTGTTGGGATTTTTAACATCTTATGAGATGAGGAAGCTGAGTCTAAGGAATGGATGCAAATCAAAGACTTCTTTTAAGGGGACAAAAGCTAAAGATCCAAATGAAGAAATATTTGATCAAATAGAAGCTAACTTTGTGAGAAGGATGAGGAAATGCTCTAGTAAGTATGAAGGTAAGTTACCCTTTAAATGCTTTAGTTGTGGAGAAATAGATCATTATGCTATAAGGTGTCTGGAAAGAGCTAAGAGGAATAAACAAAGATATGAGAAAGAAAAGAAAGGAAAGAAGATTAACAAAGCATATTATGTGAATGAGAATGCTATTATATTTGATGAAGATTCTAGGTATGAAGATCCTGATGAATGCTTGTTCTTGGCGAACCTACTTCTGCTAATTCTAAAAAATAGGTAAAAGAAAGCCCTTCGGAGAAGGAGATAAATGAAGGTACAATTATCCCTTCCCTACATGCTATACAAGAAAACAATTATTGGGTAGTTGAAAGTGGTTGTTCACATCACATCACTGGTGATAAAAGTAAGTTTTTTAAGCTTGAAAAATATGATGGAGACTTGGTTATGTTTGGAGATGATACTGGTGCTAAATTTGTGGGATAGGTTCAGTAAGTTTTGATGAGAAGCATAATACTGATGATGTCTACTACATGTTAAGGGTTTAAGGCATAATATTTTGAGTGTTGGGAAAATGTGCATTAAAGGATATGATCTTGTGTTCAAGGATGAGAGATGTGAGATCCAAAAAGGATCCAAAACATTGATTGTTACAGGAAAGAAATATGAAGGGAATATCTATCAACTAAAGGGTGTTGATGGATGATACTTTATGAATTGGATTAATGATAGTTGGCTATGGCATAGAAGAATGTGTCACGTGAATTTTGATAACTTGGAAAGGATTTGTGTTGTTCAGGCCATGATAAATTTACCAATAATTACAAAGCTTGTTAATGCTATCTGCAGGAACTATCAGTTTGGAAAGAAAGCAAGAAATCATTACAAATCGAAGGAACAGTCTACTATTGGACTACTGGATTTAGTTCATACAAACCTCTATGGTCCTACAAGAGTGAGAAATATACTTGTTGAAAGGTACTTTATGCTTTTAATTGATGATTATTCAAGATATACAGGGGTTACATTTCTTAGAGAGAAATCAGACGCATTAGATAGATTCAAGACATTCAAACCTATGCTTGAAAATGAAGTGAACTTGAAGATAAAATGCTTAAGGTTTGATAGAGGTGGAGAATTCACCTCCCATGAGTTTAATATGTTTTGTGAAGTGCATGGAATAAAGAGACAATTATCTGCTCTAAGAACTCCTCAGCATAATGGAGTTGTTGAAAGGAAAAAACATAATGGTTCAAGAGGTTGCTAGATCAATGATTACTGAGACTAGTTTACCAGAAGTTTACTAGAAAGAAGTTATTCATACTTTTTTTTATGTATTCAATCAAGTTCAAGCAAGAGAAAATAGTACAAAGACTCCTTATGAGTTATGGTTTGGAAGAATTCCTATTATTAAGTATTTCAAGGTATTCAAAAGTAAATGTTATATCAAAAGAGATGAAGAAAATTTAGGTAAGTTTGATGCAAGAAGTGATGAAGGAATTTTTCTTGGATATTATACTACTAGAAAAGCATACAAATGTTTCAATAAAAGACTGAGAAGGATTGTAGAAAGTTCAAATGTCAAGGTTGATGAGATAGTGAAGAATTCTATTGACATTGATGGATATGAATCTGATGAACCTGATCACGTAAGAATTGAAGAGATTGTGGAAGAATAGGAAAAGGATGTGAAAGAAGAGAAGAATGAACAAAATGAAAGAGAAGAAGATGTTCCAGTGATGTCACCTAAGACACCTAGATGTGTACAGAAGAATCATTCAGAAAATCAAATTATTGGAGATAAGACTAAAGGAGTATTGACTAGAAGCAGAGTTGATGCTAAAGTTAAATTGTGTTTACTTTATGAGATTGAACCGAAGACTATAAGTGAAGCATGTAAAGATGAACATTGGATGGAAGATATGAAAGAAGAACTTATGCAAATTGAGAAGAATCAAACTTCAGAATTGGTCAAAATTATTGGATCAAAGTGGGTATTCAAAAATAAGTTGAATGAGAATGGAGAAGTTGTTAGAAACAAAGCAAGGCTTGTGTGTAAAGGTTACTCACAGGTGGAAGGCATAGATTTTCAAGAAACTTTTTCTTTGGTAGAAATAATGGAAGCTCTAAGGATGTTCTTAGCATTTGTTGCTTATAAAGACTTTAAGGTCTATCAAATGGATGTCAAGTTAACATTTTTGAATGGTGAGCTAGATGAAGAGGTATACATGGAACAACCAGAAGGATTTTAGTTGTCATAGCAACTGAATATGGTGTGCAGATTAAAGAAAGATTTATATGGATTGAAGCAAGCTCCTAGAGCTTGGTATGCAAGGTTGGACATGTATTTGATTCAACAAGGTTTCAAAAAAGGTACAACGGATAGTAATATGTGTTTTAAGATTGAAAATGGAAAAATATTGATTGTAGTTGTGTATGTTGATGATATTATCTTTGGAGGAAATGCAAATATGTGCAATATGTTTGAAGAAGAGATTCAAATAGAATTTGAAATGCCTATGTTTGGAGCGATTAATTTCTTTCTTGGGCTATAGATCAATCGAATAGAGAAAGGAATCTTTATTTCACAGTTGAAGTATGTGAGAGAGATGTTGAAGAAGTTTGGAATGGATGTTTCAAAACCAACATGCACTCCTATGGTGATTGGTTGTAAATTGGGTAAAGATGATAATTCACTGAAGGCTGATCAAAGCAAGTATAGATCTATGATTGGTGGACTACTATATTTGACTGCTACTATACTGGATATTATGCATATAGTTTGTCTTGTGGATAGATTTCAAGAGGATCCTAAGGAAATACATGTTGTTGCTGTTAAAAGAATATTTAGATATTTGAATGGTACTCTAGATTATGGATTATGGTATCCTAGAGATACTGAATTTACTTTAAGTGCTTATACAAATGCAAATTAGGTTGGATGTGTAGATGACATAAAGAGAAGAAGTGGTGGTGCATTCTTTCTTGGTTACAAATTGGTGGCATGGTTGAGTAAAAAGCATGATTCAGTCTCCTTGTCTACTACTGAAGCTGAGTATATTGCTGCTACATCTTGTTGTACACAAGTTCTATGGATGAAACAAACATTGAAAGATATCATAGTGGTATGTGATGATCCTATTTCTATCTTCTGTGATAATACAAGTGCGATTAACATTTCAAAGAATCTTGTGATGCAATCAAGGACAAAGCATATATCTATCAGATATCATTTCTTGAGAGAGAAGTCCATGGAGAAAGAAGTAAAGCTTGGGTATGTTTCGATGAATGATCAGGTGGCTAATATTTTCATGAAGGCTCTTCCTAAAGATGCTTTTGAGTATCTCTAGGAGAAGTTAGGGGTTATTTCCCCTCCTTTCTTAAACTAGATGCATATGGAGATGCATCGATTCGGTGGATCTATCTTTTGTTTGGATTGATATTTTGGTGGCTACCTCTCAGGGGGATTAGGTAGTATCGGGTGTTGTGATTATGTATATTCTATTTTCTATGACAAAGGGGAAATCAATGTAAAATATCTTTTTCCTTTGCCATTGATGTCAAAGGGGGAGAAGAGGCATGTGAAAAAAGAATGTGAAAAGAAAAGAGAGAGAGGAAGCATGTGAAGAAACAAAAATGAATATCTTGAGAAGTGTATTAAGAGCTTGTATGTTATCTTTGATGGTTTTTCACATCATGTATTGCCATCAATGACAAAGGGGGATATTTTTGCAAGAATGGAAAGATTGAAGGTTTTGTCATTGATGTCAACTGGTCAATTGGTTATCAACTGATTGTTGTTGTCATTAGTGTCATGGATATAGGTTATTGGCTATATATGTCGAGGATATTTAGAAAATTGTAATGAAGACATATTGCAAGTGTTTCAGTGATTGCTTCGGACTTTGCTCTAGAATTGCTCCTATATTTGTATGGTTCAGATATGTTAGTCTTCGTTGTTGGAAACTGATATATTCTAATTTTTGGCTATTGATTCATTGTACAATGCGAGTTGTGTTCACTATTTGTAAATTGTGGTTCTCTATGTTTCTAGTTGAGATTTGGGAGAAATATTGTTGGTTTGGATTTCTCTTTGATGAAGTCTTATGACATACGGTTCAAGAGTTGAGTTATTTTGATTGTATTGAAGATAATTTTGGCATTTGGATCTATTTGGGTCCTGATGAAGTGTGTGTTTGGGTTTCCCTC
Organism: Sequoia sempervirens; assembly: GCA_007258455.2. Lineage (NCBI taxonomy): Eukaryota > Viridiplantae > Streptophyta > Pinopsida > Cupressales > Cupressaceae > Sequoia > Sequoia sempervirens. The sequence continues at coordinate 423,475,716 of VDFB02075321.1, read as the reverse complement.
ATTCTAATTCCACCCTAGAATGTTTTGGCAATGACCTAATTTGAAGTTGAATTTGGATGGCTGACTTTGGATATATTCCAAAGTTGAAGATTGTATAAATATAGGATGAGTTAGTGGTGAAGAAATATACAAGAGCGAAGAAGAGAGATAAGTGGAAAAGAAAAAGAGCAGATATATGTGACATTGATGCTATCCAGTGAGTGTGTGTAATGCGAGTGTGGCAGATCAATCTGAAGCCTTAATGTTGAGTTTCCAGAAGTAGTGAGCTGAAGGCGAACTTTATCATTCATGCATGTCTATGAGTGATTATAGTGGAATCCTTTGTTGCATTGATATTTTATTCTCTCTGTAACTAGTCTTGTTTGTATCTTTTTGGCAACGAGCCCTCAAGGTTGTTAGCCTTATTGGACAAAGAGTCCTTGTTCTAGACGGTGAGTCCTTATTTTGGCAATGGGCCTTGTTTCATAGGTAGTGAGCCTCTTGTAATTAGTTTTGAAATTCTCTATAGTGTGAGTTAATCCTCACCATTTTTTTTTCCCTTATTGGGTTTTCCACATAAATATGGTGTTATTGTGTTTATGTGATGGTTTTTAGTTTCTACACTAGTGTTCGTTGTTTAATCTATTAAGTAGTGTTAAGAATTAGTTCCGGTGATTGAATTAAAAGATTGAATTTGTGACAATTGATTCACCCCCCTCTTAGTTGTCTTGTTCAACACTTTCTTCTTTTTTGTAATCTAGTAGTGAGCCCTTCTTTCTTTTGGGCAGCGATCCCTCCGTTAATGAGCCTATTATATTCAATGTTGCAATTACTTTATATTGTGAGCTAATCCTCACCATGGTTTTTTCCTTCTCGAGTTTTCCATGTGTAATGTCGTAAAATTGCACCTATAATGACATAAATGTACACTCTTGGAAATGGTACAATTCCTCACTTAAGTTGGGAATGATAATGTTAAAATGAACTTAAGGTATACACATTCACATTGGATCTAGGGCCCTTTTAAGCTAAATAAACCTATCTCTGGCCTAATTTAGTGTTGTAAAGTATATTCATTTACTCCATCACATTAAATATAGGGCCTCTAGACCTAATGGTGCCTTAATCTAGTGTTGTAATATGTTGTACACATTCACATTGGATTTAGGGACCTTTTAAGCTAAATAAACCTAAATTTTCCTTAATTTGATGTTGTAAAGTATATTTATTTACACTTTCACATTGAGTTTTGGCCCTCTTGCATTTATGACATTTATATCATCTTTAATAGGCCCCTAAGACTCTATATTATGCATCTCGAGGCTTATTTCAACTGAAATCTCTACAAGATCAACAAATAATCAACAAATAGACTTAATTTCTTAACTCCTTGACACTTTCTCTCTCTAAAAAGGCCCTGTGGGACCCATATGCCAGCTTGGGCGTATGAGTACCACCTAGGTGGGACCCATATTCCACAGATGGCGTATGAGTCCCATTTGGCCCCTTTTTAGAGTTTTGAGCAGGAAATCAAGGTTTTAAATTGAAATTTTATGAATGTCAACCTCTAGGATCTAACAAATGGTAACTTGGATGGATTGACTATATAATCAAGGTATCAAATCATTATATCATATAAGCCTACATGATATCAAGTCAAGCACTCAAAAGTTAAGCATTCCAAGACTTTACAAGAGCACCAAGAGAGTTTACAATATCATTTCTAAGGCATTCAAGAGCATATTTCTTCATCAATTATTGTAGCTGTTCAAGATCCATCATCATGCCAAGATTATAAGGCATCAAGCATGTTGTTGAGCTAGTACTGTGATGTAGCATTGAAGATACAAGATCAACTACATGTACACAATACTAAAAACCATGGCTGAGCATAGATATCCAATCAAAATTCATATAGATTCACACATAAATCATGCATTAACCATCACAACATAATTATATTTCCATATACTTAAACCAAATTCAAGGTTTGCATAATAGGTATTTGTTAGAATTGGCTATGGCTGCCAAGACCTTCAGGCCAAATGGAAAGCTCAAGAGAGAGAATATGCATATGCAAATATGATTCAATTGATATGTTAAGTGTAATAGAAACCCCTTGGTTATAAAGCCAAGGTGAGATACAAGATGTCATAGGATTATGGCAAGTTTCTTAATCATATGACATGAGATAACTTATCACACTTACCTAGGTTCACATGTGTTACAAGTCAAGAGATAAGATAACAACTAATGACAACTAAAAACTTTTAGAAATATTCCTTCCTAGGACCTAAGTAAACCTAACATGTAAATAAGTCCCCTAGTAATGAATTAACTAAGTACAAGACTTTATTTACACCAACACCACCCCTTAAGTGCAACTTAGGGAGTAGCAGATTATTATGTAAATGACACAAAGATGCAAGGATGGGTCCTGACTACTAGTCCATGTTAGGTACCCATGTACAATGCAAAGAAATATCTCACAAACAAAGAAAAAGAGAAAACCTAGCGGGACAAAACTCCTCCCCAAAAGAGAGATGAAATATAAAAAAGAAATGATCTCATTGAAGAATGAGAAGCCCAAAACACCATGTGAGGAAAAATGCCCCCATAAGAGAGAAGTAGAAGAGAGACAAGACAACCCCCCCCTCAATGTTGAGTCTCCTACAATGATGGTAGAAGCTTGACATTGAATGTTGAAGATGATCTAATCTCACCGAACAATGTTCCTCCCCTTAGGAAGAAACAAAACCATGGATGTATGCAGGATTTCAAGAATATGGATGATGGATGATGTCTCTAAAGCATGCTCAAGTGTCTCCATGTCGATGCTGAAAGCTGACACAGTCCAAATAGACATTCTAGGCCACACTTGTGAAGAGGACAATTCAAAATCTAGTAGAGATGAATGTAGAATACAATCCAAAGACAAAGATATCCCCTCTAAAGACAAAGAAGTCTCCTCCAAATGATGTCCAAAATTATCCATAGTCATGTCAAACTGCAAAGAATGATCATGTAGACATTGAACAAGAGTGTCAAGGTGTTCCCTCACAACAACTGAAGAAGGATCTTCTCCATCAAAGAGAAGATGAATGTCATCAATGATGTCTCCTAAATCTGCAATATGAGACTCCACAAACAAGTTTGAAATACCTGTCAAGAAGCCATGCCAAGTAGCCAACATTGGAAGACGATAAATGTCCTCCTGCATTGAGTCATGAGGAACCAAAACTATCGAATCACAAGCATCATCAACTACAATAGTAGATGGAGGAGATGAAATGGATGACTCAAGAACTAGATCTGATGTGAGAAATTCCAAGTTCAAGAAGCCAAATTTCTCCTTTGAATCATGGTTCATACTTGAAGTGTGATCAACAACCGAAGGAACAAGGTCATCATTAGAATCAAAATATATAAAGGTATACAACCGCGATGAATGATCGACCATCCCAATAGAAATGATCTCTATCCAAGTCTTGAATGATGACTGAACAAGGTGTGAACTTTAAAATTCTCCCATCTCCACCATGTGTAATTTGATATATGGAAAGAAGATTGTTCATCAAATGAGGAACTTAAAAAACATCCTGGAAAGTGTTGTTCCCAAAAATAATAGATCCCTTCCTAATTACACTCATGTATGTATTGTTTCCCATCAAGATAGAAGACACAGTACAAGGCTGAAAAGAAGAGAATAAAGACTACAAAGATGCCATATGATGAGATGCTCCTGAATCTAGATGCCATCTCCTTGATCCATGACTTGAAAGAGCACAAATAACATGTCCCTTATATCCTGATGTAGATGCTTGACCTTTGTCCTTTATAGAATGTTATGAAGAAGAAAGAGGTGATTCAAACATTCTAGAAGGAAAATCAATGTGATTCCTTTTGAGAATATTTTTCAACTCATCAATATCCTTCTTATAACAATAGTGTTCTTCATGTCCATCCTTCTTTCAATATGCACAAGTAGGCCTCTCCTTAAATAATTCTCCTTTTGATTGAGTGAATTTTGATTCTTTATGTGGCTTTTTATTTTTCTTCTTTTGCTTCTTATCAAGATTCCTTGTTTCTTTATGTACCTTTGACTTACTAGCCATCAATTCATGTGACTTGGAAGACTTGATTAGACACATGTTCATTAACTTAACTTCCTCTTGGATTAGAAGATTTGCAAAGTCATCAAACTTAGGATCAACATGTGATGCTCCCATAGAAAGTCAATGGGTATGAAATCTAGAAACAAACACTGAATACTTAGGACCAAGCTTGGATAACACATTCAAAATCAATTGTAAATCCTCTTTATCAATGTTGCAATCTTTCAACTATGTTCTTAATTGCTCAACTTTGGAGATTTAGTCAAGGATATGGTCAAAACATTTAGGATCAAGATTCATCAAATCATTATCAATCTGATATCCCCTAATTTTATCTATTTTACCATACAAATTTTCAAAATTCTCCCATGCCTCTTTAGTTGTTTTGCATGATTCAATATGAAATTGTAAATCAAATGAGACTAATGAACATATGCATCCAAGTGTTTTCTCATGATCAGTCTCCCATTTTTCCAATTCTTTAGCATCAGTAGGTTGAGAAATGGTTTCCTTTAGATAACCTATTAGACCTTTTCCCATGAGATAGTTTTCAAGAAATCCTAACCATTACATTGCAAGTTTTAAATATCTCATAGTTTGACATTGGAGGGATCAGACACTTTGATCTCCCTTGAACTATGATGCATGAGTGAGAATCGATCATAATAGAAGGATCAAATTTTACATTTTTAATTCATTTCTATGAATGCTTATTGTTTTTGTACAGTAAATCATGATTTGAATGCTAATGTTTATGAATAATTCTATTAGCTTATATGAACATTTGGATATTCATTCCCTGTGAGGATGTGCTTTTCAGTGGTGTTTAATTCATTTTATTTTCATTGAATGATTAAGATTGTGTTGAGTCAATTCAACAAGCATTGGTAATCTAGTCTGTGAGCCATGATATTTATTGTTTGCCAATTTATTTCAGAGTTGAAGTTATTTCTTTAAATTTAAAGCATTTATCTTTGCATCTATCTCATGGCTATGCATATGTGTTAGTTTTCCTTTCTTGCTTTCTAGTCAAAAGCATACCCCATTTTATATATTTTTAAAAATCAAAATTATACCTGAAGAGGGAGTTGTACCTCAATTAAAATTTAGAGGAAGATTACCAGTGCAGTGGAAATCTCTCCAACTATTGTGAATTTATTGGTCCTTCTTGGGAATTATAGAGTCATTTCGTATTTAATATTGTAAAGGAAAAATCTGTTCACCAACATATTTTTGGTGACTCTACTGGGGACTATTTTGTAAAGACATTCATAAGTCACCTTATCCACATCATAATCAAAGATGGTGTTATCCCATGAGAATATATTTCATTTTTTGCAGCCAGGTCTTGATTTGGTTATGTCAGAACAAGAGGACATCATCTCTCAATTGAATATTTTTGTGCAATGGTATGGAAGGAGTGTGGCAGAATATATGAGCAATTTTTGTGATTGAAGAAGAAGAAGAACATTCACAACGCCCACCAAGACTTGTGGTTGAGACGTTTATAAAGATTGAGATCATGCATTATCCTAACCCACCACATTGGCCCAACCAAAAAAAATTACCACCAACCCAAAGAGGTCCACCTCATAATTAATTGAAAATCAAGACATTATCTTTTTAGAGATTGACAACTCTATCAAAAAAGAACCCTACTTCCTTACTTGCAATTTATTCTGATGGCCTCTTCATTATCACAACCCTGGGGAACCAATTTTACAACCTTCACACTATACAGTTACCCACCTATTCCAAAAGGATCAAGAGAGAAATTCCCTATATTCACTAGTGAAAATGAACAAGACCCTAAAGAGAACATACAGACCTTTTCTACTGCATGTTCTACTTTCAATTTTTTTGAAGAAAGTGTGATTGTTCAACTTTTCATTGCATCATTGAAAGGTCAAGCATCAAAATGGTACACGTGGCTCGAAAATGGATGCATTATTGACTATAATACTCTCAAAGGAAGTTTTCTTGAGATATTTGAGATTGTGGTTAATGTAGCAACTCGTATGAGGACCCTTTTCAATATACAAAGAAATTAAGGGGAAAGTGTCAGTGATTTTTTTGACAGGTTCACCAGAGCTTTGAATTGAATTACACACTCTAGTAGGCCTAGAAAGTCCAATTTGGTAGCTACCTTCATGCATGCCCTTCCTCCCAGATTTCATTTTGTCTTTAGAAGAAGGGACATATTTGATTTTGAAGCAGTAAAATTTGAATCCATCAGAATAGAAGAAGAATTGGTGAGGAATTGTGAATGTCTTGAAGATGAATCTCTCCCATGTTCAAGCCTCATTATGAGGGAAGTCCTAGTGTTTGAAGCAATGATGAACCACCTAGGGTTAACTCTTTAGACTTAAATGTACCACAAAAGGGAGAATCTTCTAACGTCCTTAGGATGGGAAATGGGGGCGAAGTTTATATTGAACTCTCAGGGCCAAAAGATGAAAAATTTGATGAATTAGAGGACCAAGAAGATTTATTTAACCATAGTGATGTGGGTGTTGATACCATGACAAAAAAGGATGTTGGGAAATCACCTGGTCCAAATATCCAAGCAACCAGAGTACCTTTAGAGTGGCCTATTCATATTACTTAGTGTGAAAGAGGGACTGAGGAAAATGATGTAGGAGAACTTGAAGTTCTATATTCCCTTGCTCTGGAGTTTAAGAAAAAAGGAGAAAATCCTACTCCTAAAAATGATATGCAGAAAGAAAGGAAAATAGGTTTAAGGACATGTAATGATGGGAATTTTTCCTTCGAAGTTTCTTTCAAAAAAAGAATATCAAAGTTTCACACAAAATTACAACTTCTAACAAAAGCCACATTTTTCTGCTTTGGAAAGCAAAGTGAGTAATTCTAGAAACACATTTGAGCCCTTGGTCCTTGTAGAGATTACTCTAAGCAATAAGTTGGATGCATTGAATATCAGGAATGAAGCGGCTTATATTTCTTCTTCATCAACCAATTTTCTCCCAAGTAGTTTAGTTGTCATCACTTGGATGATTCCTTTCAAGACTGATGTGACTGAAGGAACAAATAAAGAAATGGATTTGGATCTTTTCTTTTAGAAGTTGTTCTAGACATTCGAAGGGATGATGCAAGAAACCTCCCACTATGTAAGTCCTTTTTGTTTTCAATTGTTATTTTTAAATGTGTAGTTAAGACATGGTTTTTCCTCTCTTAGCCATCGTGGGTCGTACTTTTCCCAGCTTATCAACAACTATATTTAATTAATTTTGGTTTGTTCCATTGGTAGGATTTCTCCTACCATGTAAATAATTTTTTTTCTTTGGTCTTCCCACTTTTGGTTTTGGTTTGGGCCCATATTCTTGACTCTATTGCCCAATAGATAAGGAGTTGGTATCCCAAGTTTGAAGTTTGGGTTCATATATTTGTCCTTCATAGTCCTTGTCCTCAGTCAGAGCCAGTTGTTGTCGTCATTTTCAGTTAACCCTATCTAAAAAATATATATATCCCTCAAGGTATTTAGACAATTTAAAAATTTTCTTTTATTAGTCTTAAACTAAGTTCTCAGAATTGCATCAGACACTGACATGGTTTTAGAACTCTCTCTTCACCCAACAATCTTATTTTCTTGAGAATTCATGTATCAGTCTTTGTGATAAGTTGGCTAAAGGTCAAGTAGTTATTAAGAGGATTCTATCATTGAAGAAGAGAATTGAATGGACGAAGATCGAAGTAATTAAAGCTTGGCCCATTATTTCACAAATTTTTGAAACCTTTGTCGATTCCCAACATGGTTCTCAAAACTTATTCATTCCTGCCTTGGCCATGAAATAAGCCATGATTATTTCTCTAAGTTCTTTTCACAACAATGATGAGGCTTAATAGGAATATTATCAATAAGGTGGCATATGATCAGGTTTTCATAACAATGGCAGACTCTGAAGTATTCCAAGAACTTGCCCATAAATGAGTAACCAATGCATACAAGGCCAAAAATTGCTTCATTATTAAGGATGTATTTTTAGAAGAGAAAAGATGCTAGAAAAAAATGAAGATTTTCATCCATGAAAATTAAATCATTCACCATGAGTATAAAATGAAAAACTATAAGTGGTGAATATAAAAAATAAACAAAGGATTTCCAAGGCATTCTCATAACATAAATCATTTTAAAGACAAAAATATAGATATATAAATATATTTATCAATAAAAAATTTGTATTACATTACCAAAAAAGAGTGATTTCATAACACATGGTATTTAGATGTAGAGAGTGAAAATGAGAACTTTGATATCCTCGATTACTTCTTGCATGTGCTCTATCTTCGTAGGGGAGAAGAGCTTCTTGTTGAACTCGATGTTGTGGGAGAATGTTTCCATATTGTTTCTCTCCATACCAACACAAAGTAGGGAAATGCCTTGACCAACCCATTCATTGCACAATGCAGAAGCGGTGCAAATTACATCGCCAACTAGGCCCACACATAGATTAATGAAGAATCCTCTAAGGGGGTCTTCAAAACATAGTAGATAACACAGATGGACCATACACTCAATAACTCACAACCTTCATCGAAAACTCCTAGAGTTGTGACTATGTTATACAAGAAGTGCTCAAGTAGACTAGTATTATGGATGTGCACCTGGGACATGAATTGCTTGCCAATGATTTTATGGATTACTTCTTCCACATTGTTGAAAATCAAGAATATTTCTCTTAGTTGGTCTATCACCAACCTATGGATAGCATTACACTCGATAACCTCTATAACCAAAAAATCACTCTCCATAGCCAGTTCACTCAATGAACTCAACATAGAAATTAGCATTGTCCAGATGAGTAGTGGTGAAGTTAATTTATAGAGTGGTTGAGGAAAATTGGTAGAGATCACCAAGAAGCAATTAATGCTAAAAGTACACTCTAATTGATTTGAACTCAATTAACTCAAGCAAGGTGATGTGATGGAAAACTTGCAAGTTAGATTCAAATAGTGATGAAATTCTCTGCATTTAAAGAACCTGCATGAAATGATCTTAGGTGGCATACAACCACTCACTAGAAGTTAAAAGTTGCTAATATTTTGCATGAGGATAAGCCCCACGGTTTGCTTATAGCAAGCAATGATTCATTCTTTTGTCTTATCAATCGAGAGATGGGATGTAATCATAACCATCCTTAAAATTAGCAATTAATGGAGGTGTTGTCATAATCTGACAAGGTTAGTTAGTTTTTGGCCAACCTTTTATTCAGACAGACGACGGTTAGTGTCTAAGAATCAATTTTCAAGAAATCCTAACTGTTACATTATATATTTTAAATATTTCATATTTTGACAATAAAGGGGTCTAATGTTTTGATCCCCCTTGCACTATGATGCATGAGTAAGAATCAATCATAATAAAAGGATCAAATTTTGAAGTTTTAATTCATTGTTGTGAATGTTTATTATCTATGTGCAGTAAATCATGAGTTGAATGCCAATGTTTATGAATAAGTCTATGAGCTTAGATGAACATTTGGATATTCCTTCCCTGTGAGGATGCATTATTTAGTGGTGTTTAATTCATTTTATTTGTAGTGAGTGATTAAGATTGTGTTGAGTTGATTCAACAATCATTGGTAGTTTGGTCTGTGAGCCACGATATTTATTGTTTTCTAGTTCATTTTAGCGTTGAAGTTGTTTCTTTAAATTTAAATCATTTCTCTTCCCTTCTATCTCATGGCTATGAATAGGTGTTAGTTTTTCCTTTCCTACTTTCTGGTCAAAAGCATACCCCATTTTATATATTTTCAAAAATCAAAATTATAATTGAAGAGGGAATTGTACCTCAATTAAAATTTAGTGGAAGATAACCAATGCAATGGTAATCTCTCCAACTATTGTGAATTGTTTGGTCCTTCTTGGGCATTATAGATTCATTTTGTATTTAAAATTTGTAAAGGACAAATCTATTCACCAATATTGGGTAATTAAGGAAATACCTATAAATATGAATTTATTTTATCAAATTCAAATCCTAAGCAATCTAAGACTTCAAGAGATCAATCCTAAGAGAAAAGATTATTGTCAAGAAAATTGGAGAGCTGATTTATTAGACATATATAGCAACATTTAAGATCATATCATGACATCAATATTTATATGTGTTCATGCATGTTTTTGAGCTAACATTGTGATGTAGGTTTTGAGTTTTCAAGCATCAAATCAAGTGTTAATTGAAGCATCCAAACAATATATTTCAAGCAATATCCAATCCTTAGAGAGATGTGTTAGGCTTAAATCCTCTAAGGGAATCCATTAAAGGGTTTGGTGAGGTGTAACAAGCTTTGTTCATTCATCATTCCTTTTATTTATGATTTTATTTCATTATCAAGGTTTGATTACCAAAATAGGGTTTGACCAAGGCAAACCCTTATACACCAAAAGAAAACATTTGTATCTTCTATGTGTGTTTGCAGATTTGTAGGTGAAGAAGGATTGAAATTGGATCAAATTGTAATTTTGAAAAGTTCTCAAAGTTGTCAAGATACGAAAACTCGCCTATAGGTTTTATTTCCAACTTTTTGATAGTCAAACTTGGGGGAATCAAAGCCTTAGATTTGACATCAAAGGACTTGTTAGAACTATAAAAATCTGGTGTTTTACATGTTCATTTTACTCATAAATTTCTAGATTGGTCCTACCATGTGCATATTTCACCCATTTTCTGCCCATATAGCCCCTTTGAATCCATTGAGTCATGCATTTTTGCTAACATTTGTTTGCTGCAAGCTTATCGGCGTGACAATTTCTGGGTCTCCCCGATTCATTTTTCTGATAAAATGTCTGTGTTGCCTATTGACAAGACATTTTCTGTGTCACAACGATTGGAGTTTACTCATCGACAGTTATTGGCATGACTTTCATGCTGTTTCGGCGACAGGATGATACACATATCGGCAAAGATTTTAGTTCTCGGTGAAATGTCATAACGATATCTTCTTGTCTTGCCAACTCGCATGTTGAGGATTCTCTTTGGTCTAACACATTACCTTTGGTGGAAGGTCATAGCGATCTTCCTTTGTCTTTCTGACCACTGACAAAAAATATACCCTTCGGTGAGACTTATGATTCAATATATGATCTTGGTGAACCTATTGGGTCTTGCTGACAGTGTCAAAATTGATTTCTTTTGGCGGAGGGTTGGCTTTCTCTTGACAATCGTGTGTGCTTAGGGCTTTCAGTATAACAACATACTCTACATGAGGTCTCCCCAACAGTTGCATGTTACAGTGACATGCATTGGCATAAAGTTTCTGTCGGTGTGAGATTTGGTTTCTCTCGGTGATCTATATATATGCTCAGGATGCAATATCGACATAGGTCAAGATTATTGATATGATGTCTCAGTGAGTGACCTCCGATCTCACTAATGGAGCACAAAGGTGACCTTGTCGGCATAAGAAACATTTTGTCTTAGCGACACCTGAGGATGCTTGAGGTCTTTTGGTATAACAAGGTGCATTCTATATGATGTCTCATCGATAGTGGAAAGTCATAGCGACATGGGAAAAATGGACTCATCAGCAAGATAAAGCATGTGTCATGGCGAATCATAATGCATAAAGGACTTTCGGTGAGACATAATAATCTGCAAGAGGTCTACCCGACGTCATAAGGCTACATCGATGTAGATGAAGCGATGGGGGATATTTCGGTAAGAGTCTTCTTGTGTCTCAGCGAATGAAAAGCATGTAAAGGTATGCAATTCGGTAACACTTGAGGTGGTCTACAAGAGGTTTCCCCGATATCACAGGGCTATAGAAAAACACAAAGGGGACAAAGGGATACTTCTTGACTTCGGCATAGTGAACAAATGGTCACGGTGAAAGTAAATGACACAAAGAACAGAGGAACACAAAATGACTAACGATTGACGATTGAATTGCCTTCGACATACCTTCAAGATTGTCTTGGAAAATGGTTGGCAAATAAAACAAAGATTCAAATGTTGTGGGTTGACATGTGAGAATTTCATAATACCGTTGCTGGCCTACATGGATTTGCCCAAATTCTACGGTGGCCAACATGTGCTCGAAATGTTTTATTTTCTCAATGCTGGTGTATAAATATGCACCCCGATTGTAATTGAGATAAGATCTTATTTTAGATTAGAAACAGTAAGTAGAGATGGATACAGTAGAATAATTTTCTCATGTCAGAGACCATGGTGCATGTTTTCAAATGGCGATTTCAATGAAATTCAGCTGGTGTGGTAGTTTATTTTTGGTATCAATTGTATGTTGAGTTTATTGAAAAGTATGGCTAAATTTGTCTCATTTGACTCTTTTGGTTGTTTAAAACATTTATAGTTCTTGGTTTCAATACACATTGTTGTATGTCCCCATAAGCGATTAATCTATTGGTTCTCTCAGTGATTCAATCCTTTTGTTGATCCGCGATGTCAAGGAGGTTGTTTGGTTATTAAAGTGAGCAATAGTCATAATCACGCATTGTTGTAAGTTATGAATAAATCCTTATGCCTACAATTTGATTTCTGCGAATAAGTGCCCTCTTCTATTTCTTTTGACTCTGCCCAATGAAACCTTTGGTCTTTGCCAGTTTCATCATTTTAGTTCATTGGGTTTCTTTATGTCATTAATTAGCATTTTGGGTTTAGATCAGGGTGCTATCAAGTTTGATTTCATTTGTTCACTATCATCTTCCACTTGTGGATAAAGCATTTAGAGGGATAAATCATAAATTAAGTCTATTCATTCAAAAATTTTTGCTTTACAGGTTGGCAGCACTTGAAAGTGGAATGTTGAGTTCTCTGTGTATGTACTCTAAAGCATATCAAAGTTGAGCTCTGAGGGCGTTGACTGTGTTTTTGAGAGCTAACAAGACTACAAAAATAATTTTCAAAGCTTTGTATAGAAATCCATTCGCCCCTAGGAGAATATGTCCTTCAACAGAGCTTAAACCCACTTTTGGAGCTAGGTACATACTATCTTAACCTTCTTAGATCTATTGGTTAATGATTGTTTCTATCAATATTATCATAATACTTCATGTTTCAAGTGATAGATCTCATAAGTTTGATTGTTAATGCACTTTTATTCTTCTCCCAAAACTATTGTTCAATCATTTCTTTGATAACAAAGTTAAGGAAACATAGAGTCCAAACCCAAGGTTGACTCACCTTGAGGGTCGCAAGTCAATTCTATTCATTTGTGGCACTATAACTCTTCCTAATGAACATGGGAAAAGTGGATTTGTGGTTGGTGGTTGTGAGATTTGCTAACTATTCTACCAAGAATCTAATGACTAAAGGAAAGCAAAACCAGAAATATGAGGAAGAATAAATTATATTCCTCTCAAGAATGCAAAGCTATATTCAACTTGAGAATTGAGAATTACAAAGGAAATGCCTTGGTTATATAGGCCAAGGGGAGAGATGGATGCAACCAGATTATGACAAGTGTTGGCATCCTATAAGGTGTGACAACTCATGTCATTAAAGGCTCAACCACCTTATCCCTATGTAAAGTTAAGCTAGTGTGAAGAGGACTTTAGTGGAGAACTAGCTAAGAATGAACTAGTTAGATAAAGTACCCCTTTCACACTAACACCCCCCCTTAAGTGCAACTTAGGGAGAAGTATACAATGCAAAGATGAAAATATGGGTCCCAACTACTAGGCCTAATGAGGTACCCATGTACATAATAACCTATCAATGATAAAGAAGGAGAAAACCCAGTGGGAAAAAACTCCTGCCCATGAGAGGGTGAATGAAGAAGGTCTAAGTGACCCCCCCAGAAGAGATGTGTTGCACCCCCAAGAGAGACCGAAGATGAACATACTTGCTCTCAGTGAAAGGTTTGGTGAATATATCTACAACTTGATCTGTTGTAGGATAGTAGCGCAAATCAATGACCTACTCCTGAATCAGCTCCTAGAGAAAATGCATATGGATCTCGATGTGTTTGGTTCATTGATGATGGACCAGGTTCTTCGAGATTTGGATGGCGCTTTGGTTGTCATAATAGATGATTGATGGCTTCTAATAGGTGATACCAAGTTCAATGAGGATATTTTGAAGCCAAATAGCCTCAATGATGGCATTGACAGCCCCTCGATACTTAGCCTCAGTTGAAGAAAGAGCAATGGCATGTTGCTTCTTGCTCTGCCAACAAATGGGACTAGAACAATAGTGAAAACTGTAGTCGAATGTGGACTTGTGATCATCAATATCACCAGCCCATTTAGAATCTGTGTATCCTAGTAAGTCTGAACTTGTGTCTGTTGCATAGTGAATCCCATACCAATGAGTGCCCTGGATGTAGTGCAAGATGCGTTTGGCAGCTTTCCAATGAAGCTCATGTGGTTTTGTCATGAAGCGTGAAATAATGCCAACTGTAAAGGAAATTTCAGGGCAAGAACGAGTCAAGTAGATGAGGCTACTAAAAAATTGATGATACAGAGTAGCATCAACTAGGGGTGTGGAAAATTTGGCCTCAAGCTTAACTCCAAACAGAAAGGGAGTTGATGCAAGCTTACAATCAGCCATATGAAAATGTGACAAAAGATCAAGAGCATACTTGGGTTATGCAAGTGAGATCCTGGAAGAGGATTGAGTGATCTTGATCCTAAGAAAGTAGTACAAGAGACCCAAGTCAATCATGGAAAATTTGTCATGCAAAGCATTCTTCACAGTTGTGATGATGGATGAAGTGCTCCCAGTGACAATCAAGTCATCAACATAGAGAGCCAAGAAGAGAAGAGCATCCTCCTACCACAAGATGTAGACATTTGAATCTGAGTGGTATCTAGAGAACCCAATGGAAACAAGAAAGAGAGTCCATTGTGGCATACCCGGGAACATGGAGCCTATTTGAGGCCATGAGAGACTTCTTTGGTTCAAACCAATGAAGAATAATGAATGAATCCTTGTGGATGCTCCATATTAAGTTGTTGTGTGATCTGTGAAGAAGTACTCTTCATTCATTTGATGTACAACCCAACCGCAGGTTGTAAAATAGCAAGTAGCAGGAAATGGAGTTCATTTGCTTAGCGGGGAAAATGTCTTGAGTGGTCGATGCACAGTACTTGAGGAAACCTTTACAGCCTCTAGTGGTTCTTCTTATCAATGAGCCATCTGCTATAAATTTGGTTTGATAGATCCATTCTATAGACAATTCTTCCCTTGGGTGAGACAAGATCCCATGTTTATTTTTGCATTGAGTTGTATCTTCCATTCTGGAATCCCTCCAACAATGATCCTTCTTGAAATGACTGGATTTGAAGCTATGGCAATGTAGGAATTTGGGTGTCTTGATGTTATTGATTGGGTCCTCTATTGTATTTCAAGGATCTAACAACATCTCCTCTGAGACCTCAAGTGTTTGTTGAGCCCAATGAGGCATGGTAGGGGATGGACGAGTAGATTTCAAACTCTCTAAAGAGGAAGATGAAATCTCAAGATCAACTTGATGACTAGAGGAAGCTTGAGGAAAATCCTTGATGTTAGAATCTTCTAGATCCACTATGCAGGAAGGAAGAGTAGAGGATGAGGTAGAAGAGATTTCCTCAAAATGCACACTACACTTAATGAAGAGATCATGTGTTGTAGGATCCATTAGCCAATATCCTTTGACACGATCAGGGTAACCAACAAAGATATAAGGATGACTCTAAGGTTCCAAGGCCTTATGCTTCTCTAAAGGAATATGTGCCCATGTTGGGGAGCCAAAAACTCTAAAGTTCCCCACAACAAGTTTCCTACCACACCAAGATTCAAAGGGAGTAATGCCCTTTAATTCCTTATGTGGAACTTTGTTCTGGATGTGAGCAACATAGTTGATAGCTTCTGCCCAATATGTAGGTGCAAGGGAGTGAGCATGGATCATGCAACCAACCATCTCTTTGAAGGACCTATTTTTCCTCTCAACTACACCATTTTTTGTGGTGTGTAGGAAATAGTATGTTGAAGATCAATCCCTTATAAGTACATAATTGCTCAAATTGATGGTTCACATATTCTTTGCCATTATCTGTGTGAAAATTTTTGACACACTTTCCAGATTGCTACTCAACACAAGCCTTAAACTCTTGAAATCTATCAAAGACTTCTCCTTTGTTTCAAAGAAAGTAGACCCATGTGTATTTGGAATAGTCATCAATGAAGGTGAGAAAATAATGAGCCTTATTGAAACATAATGATGGAAAAGGACCCACCAAGTCACTATGAACCAATTCAAGGACTTCTAAATCCCTTCAAGCCTTCCCTTTGTCAAACTTGTCCTCAAGATGTTTTCCCAAGGCACAACCTAAACATACACCATCAAAAAAATTGATTTGAGGAAGACCCGTGACCATATTCTATTTTCTAAGTTGTTGAAGATAGCGGTAGTTGAGATGGCCAAACCGTTCATGCCATAGTTTTCTTGCAACATTTGAATGGGTGAGAAATGCACTGAAATGTGAATCAAGTACAAAATGAGAGAAATCATACAAGCGAGACTCATGATTGGCCTTACCGACTGCAAGGACTGCATTATCTTCAAGATTCTTGGTGCTGAAATAATTTGGAGTGAATTCAACTTTTCTACCATTCTAAGTGATTTGGTAGATAGAGAGAAGGTTATCTGACAAATCAGGCATGTAGAGGACATCCTCAAATGTACCATTTCCAATATCAATTGAACCCTTCCCAATTACATCCACTAGAGAATCATCCCCAATGAGAATGTGGGGCACATAACAAGGCTCCAACAAAGAAAAATGTTCTTTAATAGAACCCATGTGATGTGATGCACCTGAGTCAAGAATCCACTGTTGTGAAGAATCAAGAAGAGCAACAAGTGCAATTGCTTTCCCTTTACCTAATTTTGAAGGAGTAGAGGATTGTTGAGCAACAAAACAGATTAATGTTGTTATTTTGATGCTAACTCATTGATCTACTTCTTATGACAAGAATGTTCCTCATGACTAGGTTTCTTGTAGTAGCTGCAAGTTGGTTGCTCCCTCTTTTGAAAATTCCCCTTTGAAGAGGAGGACTTGGAGTAAACTTTTGTTGTTGAAGATGATTGTGCTTGATCTCTTTGTGACTTCTTCTTGAACTACTTATGTTTGTTGTTAGGTTTCCTTGATTCTTTATGACCCTTTGGTTGACCAGCCATCAAAGCTTGTGAGTGTAAAGTCTTAAGAAGACCCATTGAAAGAAGCTTACCTTGTTCTTGCATCAACATTTCAGAAAATGAAGCAAAAGAAGGTGTAGTGAATGTGGATCCCATTGTCAACCTATGAGTATGAAAGCTAGAAACAAAACCTGCAAATTCAGGTCCAAGTTTGTTTAGAGTGTTATAGACAAGTTGAATGTATTTCTTCTCTAAGCCACATGATTTACATTGTGCTGTCAAGTCATTTCCCTTTGTTACATAATCTTGGATGTTATCAAAAGGATTTGGATCAAGACTCATTAGATCGTTGTCAATTTGATAACCACAAACTTCATTAGTTGTACCATAGAGATTTTTTAATTTTTCCCATGCATCATGTGAATCTTTACAGTCTTGAATTTGAAACATGATGTCAAGAGAAACTAAACTCCTTAGACAACCAAGAGCTTTTGTATGTTCAAACATCCAGAGTAGTTTTTCCTTATCATTTGTGGGTTCAATTACCTTCTTCTCAACATTAGGTGTATATCCTAGTTGCATTAAGGCGTTCCATGCATTTTGATGCCATGTGTTGTAGTTGTAGGGTGTGAGAAATGGAAACTTAAATGTACCCATAGTGAAGGAAAAACATAGCACAAAGTATAAGAGAGGTTAAAGAACAAAGACAAAGACCCCTTCTTTCAGTCAAACAACCCCTAGAAAATGATTTGGCATTTTATATTTAGTGCGATTCACAGGATGTTTAGTTTCCAATGCTTACACAATTCCTCAAAAGAAATGACATGTACGAAAGTATACAATTAGTAAAATTTTAGAAAAAATAAGCGTCAATGAAGTACCACGAGAAAATCATGCACTTTAAAAAAGAATCAACTCGATCAGGGTTGTATGCAAGTTATACAACTTTGAAGTTTGCAAAATGAGAACAGTGAAGAGTCGTCCCTGAGAATCAGCAATTTTTGAAAAATATGTGCACCAAAATCTAAAACCATCCTCACCAATGCGTAGATCAAGAAAAATTAGCCCAAATAAAAAAAACTTGCATTGAAGACAAAGGTTGGGAGCTTGGTTATATCAACTTTCAAGTTGGCCTTGAAAAAATAATGCATCAACAGGAGGGCTATGAAAAACTTCCACCAACCTTAGCAGAACTACCGCCAAAGTTAGTAATCCACTAAATTTAGATGTCAGTCGGCTATTTTAGAACTTCACCAAATAATTTTAAGTTACCTCCAATTTAGCTCTTTGCTAATTGCTTTGCCAAATTTGGCGAAATTGAGATTTTTATATTTTAAATAAAATAAAATAAAAAATAAAATAAAAAAAACACTAAAATAATAAATATCATCAGAAGCAAAATAAATGGGACTCACTTTTATAGAAAGTTGTAATAATTAAGACTTTTTAAAAAATAAAAAAAGTGGGTAGGTTTTAAATTTATTAAAAAAATTTTCAATTAAAAAATATTAAAAATTTATTAAAACCCACTTACACATTTTAAAAGGATTCGTTGAAAAAGAAATGGGTTTTAATAAAAGCATTAGTGGAAGCTTAAAAAAATAAATAAATATTTTAAATGTTAAAATACTAAAAATTATAAAGCATTATAAAAATGAATTGGCGGTTTGAAATAGCTGAGAAAATTCGAGATACTATCACGGCGCTTGTGTGAAAATCAAAAAAAATTGATTTTTTTTGTTTTTAATTTGATTTTGTTTTAAAAATCAAATGATATATTAAATAAATACAAATTTTTCAATTTTAAAAATCAAAATATATATCTAAAGATATTTTTGCAATTTATTGTACAAAATAAAAAATACATATCTTGAAAAAAATAAATAAATAAAGTATTTTATTTTAAAATAAAAATATTATTTTTTAAATTAATTTGTTCATGGGGTTGGACAATTTTTTTTTTGCCTTACCTGGCAATTTTGTCCAAAATTGACGTTTTCACAGTCAATTTTATGGTTTTTGGGCCTTCTGAGCACGATGGCAAGGTCAGATTTGACCCAAAATGCTCTGAAATGATGGCTCCTTGCTGGATCTGACAATGAACGTCTCGCTTCAAATTGTTGCAGATTTGGCCTCCGATGTCCATTTTAGGCAAAATAAAGGGCAGCTATGAATGTCTCAGCTACTTTGGACTCAATGGTGAGCTCAAAATTTCTCCAGGAAGCTTCAAAAGACCTGTAACTGACAATTCAATGCATGAAACCCCCCATAAACTAATATTGCTCACACCTTTCTGATTCTCCATATCATCATACGATGCAAGAGCATACTCAGTTTTTTAAAAACAACTCTACACTCTCAAATTTCCTAAAGGAATGCTAACCCACAACTCAAATTTGGCTCTGATACCATGTGAGATTTGCTAACTAGCCTACCAGGAATCTAATGACTAAAGGAAAGCAAAACTAGAAATATGAGGAGAAATAAATAGTATTCCTCTCAAGAATGCAAAGCTATATTCAACTTGAGAATTACAAAGGAAATGTCTTGGTTATATAGGCCAAGGGGAGAGATGGATGTAACCAGATTATGACAAGTGTTGGCATCCTATAAGGTGTGACAAATCATGTCATTAAAGGCTCAACCACCTTATCCCTATGTAAAGTTAAGCTAGTGTGAAGAGGACTTTAGTGGAGAACTAGCTAAGAATGAACTAGTTAGATAAAGTACCCCTTTCACACTAATAGGTGGACACCCCCTTTTTCTTTTGGCATAGGTCCCTCATTTTTTATGTCTACCTATTTCATCCCCTCCATTTCCCTTTGTTTCAAATGATAATGCAATAGCAGTATGCTTCTTGCATGACCATGCAATTAGACCAAAACCAAGGTAAAAGAAAAAGCCAAAAGTACACTTTTGATCATTGACATCACCAGCCCAATTTGAGTCAGTGAAGCCCACAATCTAAGAGGCTCTTGATGTATAATGAATGCAAAAATGTTTAGTTCCCTGAATCTACCACATCATTCTATTGGAGGCCTTCCAATGACTCTCATGAGGATCTTAAGAGAAGCAAGACAAGGCCAACCGCAAATGAAATATCAGGATGACTATGTGTCAAGTACAATAGATTTCCAACCAACTACCAATACAAGGTAGGATCAACTATAGGAGTAGTGAAACTAGTAGATAGTACAATACCTAACTGAAAAGGTGTGGGGTCAAGCTTGCAATCAACAATTCCAAATCTCTAAAGAAAATATAGAGCATAATTCTATTGGAAAATGAAGATCCACTCAGAAATTTGATGAACCTAAAGACCAAGGAAGTAATGCAAAAGGACAAGGTTGGTCATATCAAAATGCTCCATCAATGCTTGTTGAGTACTCTGAATCATGGAAGTGGAACTCCATGTGAGAATTAAATAATCCACCTAGAGTGTAAGAATGAGAAGATCCTTTCCACATTCGAGTATAAACTATAGGATCAAAATGGCAATGGGCGGACCTAGAAGCAAGCAAGAAGTTATTCATCTTCTCATACCAAGCCTAAGGGGCCTATTTGAGACCATACAATGAACATTCAAGCTTGAAAATAAGTGAAGAGTCCTACACAAAACCGAGTTGTTGCTCCACATAAATCTCCTCATGAAGATCCCCATGCAAGAAAGCACTCTTCACATCCATCTGATACACTAACCATCCCTAAGATGTAGCTATAGCAAGGACAAGATGAATAGGATCCATCTTGGAAATAGGAGAAAAGGCCTTGGAATATTCAACTCCCTCAACCTATGCAAACCCCTTTGCTACTAAATAGGCCTTGTACTTTTCAATGGAACCATCAACTGCATATTTGGTATGATACACCCACTTGCACTGAACCAACTTTCTTCCCTTAGGAAGAGGTACAAGATCCCAAGTATGATTCTTCATCAAAGAAGAATACTCCTCATCTATAACACTATCCCACTCAAGAATACCAAAAGCATTTGAAAACTTCTAAGGATTATCCGAAATGGCATGACTCAAAAGAATGATACCTGAAGTCTAATAACAAGTGTGGCAAGTGTTTTCAGGATCACCAAAAAGAGGACTAGCCTCCTCAAGAGTATTACAATCCCATCATGTCCCAGTGGATGGATAGGAGGAGGTGGATCGAGACCATCATCAAAATCTTCCTCAAGAAGCAAAACATCCTCAATTGAAGAATATTTTGTAGGTTATAATGAAGAATAATTTGAAGGAGGATCCATTTGTGTGAAAGAATAAAAAAACTAAACATCAAGATTAAAATGAACCTCTCGTGTGTTAGGATGAAGTAATTTGTATGCCTTCACATCCTCATAATAGCCAACAAAAATGAATTGTTTACTCTTCTCCATTGATTTACGTCGACCATCTAGAATGAATGCTCAAGCATCACTATCGAATAATCTAAAGAAGGATACATTAGGATTATGATGGGACCAAGCCTCCTCAGGGGTCATATTCTGCACTGGCTTGTGAGGCATATGATTTTGAATATAATTGGCACAATTGACAACTTCGACCCAAAATGTTGGAACCATGGACCGAGACTGAATCATACAATTGGCCATCTACTATAAAGTCTTGATCTTCCTCTCCACCACACCATTCTATTGAGGAGTGTAAGGAACTATTTGCTAATGAAGAATACCATACTCATTCTAAAAATCCTAAAATTCTTGATTGACATACTCCCCCCATTATTTATGTGTATCCATTGAAGATAAAAACATGGCTACTTCTCCAAAAATGCTTTGAAGTTCTTGAAGGAGGTGAGAATCTCACTCTTTAACTTCAAAAAATAGACCCATGTGCATTGGGAAAAATCATTAATAAAAGTGAGCACATACTTAGCCCTTGAAAAAGGAGTTGGAAAGGACATGAGATGACTATGAACCAACTCAAGGGGTGTGGTTTCACATATAGCTTGACCCTTAGGAAAAGGATCTTGATGTTGTTTTCCCAAAACACGACCTTCACAAAAACCATCTATGCAAGAGATCTTTGGAAGACCAACCACTAAGTTATGTGTGTGCATCTGTTGAAGATATCTATAGTTCAAGTGCTTGAATCTTTCATGCCAAATTTTTCTCATTGAATCAACATGAGCAATTAAACATGAACCCATTGAAGACTGAAAGCCATCAAAATGATACAAATGGTTCTCATGATCAACTATCCTTGTAGCAACAACCTTCTCAGGATTCTACAACTGTCTAATAGTTATATTTTGTGGAATAAACTCAATAGTGTTTCCATCTCTAGAATGAAAAATCTAATATGTAGAATAGTAGATTCACTGAAATATCAGGAACAAGAAGAACATCCTTAATGCAACCATCTATTATCTAAATGGAGCCTATCCCTAAAATTGGAATTTGTGAAGAGTTGCCAGCTACAATCTAAGAATTAGAGGTATGAGCAATGGAATCAAGAAGATCATGTGAATTGTTCATGTGATGTGAATCACCTGAATTAAGAATCCAACTATCAGTAAATGAATGCAAGGCATGTGCTAAAAGAGCTTTCCATTTTCCAATGGAAGAAGAATTAGGCACTGAAATATTATGTTCCCTCATAGCTTCCTCCAAGGCCTCTAGTCTCTTGAAACAATGAGACTCATCATGCATAGTTTTTCCATAAAATAAACAAAATTATCCTTTCTTTTTCTTATACTTGGAAGAAGAATCTCTAGAGGTAGAAGAAGAAGGAGGTGGAGTGGACTTTTGATTGTTCTTCTGCTTTGTCTTGGAGGAGACTCACTACTTGAAGGTGATTTTTTCTTAGGCTTCTTCTTATTCTTTCCTTTACCTTTAAAAGATTGAGCTATTGTTGGGAATAGGATGCCATTTAATTGCAATCCTAAACATTATTTATTTCATGTATCTCCTAAGTCCTTGGAAAGTGTTCTCAAATACTAGGATTAGAAAGAGATTAATTTTGAATGAAATAATCATGTTAATTGACATTTGTAATTAATTCTAAATGTTAGGAGCATGTGAGGGTGTCCAAGATGAGTTCCTAAATAATAGGGGCACATGGGGTGCCCACATGGTAGGTGACACTCACCTTGAGTATAGTTAACGATTTGGAGTAAGAGATAACACTTCTGAATGCATGTAAATATTCTAGGAGTTAGGGTTTGATGTTTACATGCATGAAGGTTAGTTTAGTTCAGTTCAGTTCAGTTATGGTTTATTTATCTTCAGCTGGTTTTAGTTGAATGCTAGTTGACTTCAGTTAACTTGGAATGCATGACTAATGACTTGAGTTGCATGACAAATAACAGGTGACTTCCTTTAGTTAACAAGGGATGACCATTCTTGCATGAATGGTGGAGAGAGATGTTTCAGTTAACAAAAAATGAATTGGACCCACTTTGGGTGCCCAAGTTGGCTTCTTGGAATTAACTCCTTTGTATGTTAAGATATTTCAGAAGGCTGAGTTAAGTGGGCCCACTCTTGGGCACCTACTTTGAGGATAAAGCCTTGAAGATATTTACAGAATAAAGGTTGAGTTACTACTTCAGTTTGGGATGCCCAAATGGATGAAGATGATGATTTGGAATTGTTCTTCATGGTTAAACTCTACTTGGAAGAGATAGGTGTATCTTTTAGGAGATAGGGATTGAGCTTTGTAATTGTAACTCTTTTGGAGTTTACAAAGTTGTTTATTGCCTATATATCAAGGCAAGTTGGAGAGAGTTTGGTATTATTTTATTGCAGGTTGTGAAGAAGATTGGTTGAAGGAAGAAGAAGCATCTCAAGGAAGGATTGGAATTATTGTAATCTTATTTTGAGATTAAATAATACATTGATTCTTGGTGGATTTTTTTCTTGAGAGGGTTTCTCCATGGTATATGTTGTGTATCTTTCCAATATCCTATCTAATTCTTCTACAACTTTTTTCTTCATTCTACAAATGATAAAATGAATTAATTAGATAATCACCCACAAAGAATATGTAACAAAGGAAAGCATATTTAGATCAGCAATCTTAAATTTTTACAAAGTATTAAGCTAAGGAAACACCTCAAATTTCAAAATTTGGCATTAGAGCTGAGGTTGGGTAGAGTATTGGGATTCCTTTCTCTTAAAAGATTGGAGGTTCTTTGGCTGTAGTGGGAGCTTTTACTATTTTTTGTTATTGCTGATTTTGGAAAATAAGTTTGTTACAAGAGGTATATATTCTTGCTTTAGAGGATGTTTATCATGTGTCATTGAGAGCTTGGATTCATAGGTTTTGTGTAAGCTTATGACATAAATGTGGTTTTTATTATGTGCATCATGATGCCATGGGATTGCTCAGTATCATGGTTCAGTGGGAGCATTTGGAAATGAAGTGGATTCTTGGTTGTACGATGGTTTCATCATTATGTCATGACATACTCTTGATTAGTGTTTTAGAGTTGTGGCATGGTACATGTTATGATAATTTTGATCATTTGGAAATTTCTAAAATTCCATATGCTTTTGATAGAGATGGTTTGATGTTTATCTTGTTGCCATGTATAGCTTAGTATCACAGTTCAATGGGAGCTTTGGTAGGATATAGTGATCTTCAGGAAGAGGATGGTAGTCATGATGCCATGTGTGATTGGGTACCATGATTCAATGGGAGTTGTTGGTAGTGATGTGGATACATCATTGGTACGCTTATCTTCAGGTGATTGGGGATATGTTTTCTTGGTTTAAAGTGGTTGCTATTATTACATGGTTTACTCTTGTTGCATTTAGAGTTTAGCATGGTTCTCTTAACACTGGGATGTTTATGTGTCTTATGGTGCATGTGATCTCCTAGGAGGAGATGGTTAGATCATGGATTCCATGTTTACGTTCAAGATTGGAGCTTTGACATTGATCTTGTGTAGTTCTCTTAAGTATTGGGTACATTAATCATTTTCTTGATTACTTCATGAATTGGTTGGTTACAGGTTCTCATGGATACTTGGAGAAATAGGTGAGGCTTGAGTTATCTTATTCTAAGAGATATATGTTGGAATAGTTACTAGCAAGAAAAGTTATTTTCAATAGAAAAGACTGAGGAGCCTACACCTTGGTTGAACGTGAGTTCAACACACTCAGCGGTTTCACATGTCTCCAAAGAGGTAGTTTGGATACAAAGACTTGGGAAAGGTATTGGCTTTAATTGCAAGTAATTTAAACTTGAATGTGATAGTTAGAGGGCTATGTGTTTAGTCAAATCTCCTATGTATCATGCTCGTACTAAGCATGTTGATGTTAAGTATCACTTTGTGTGAGAAATGATTGAGAGTGGGAAGGTATTAATTGAGAAAGTTGACACTTTAAATATTGTTACAAATTATCTTATGAAACCAGCTCCTCAAGATGAGTTCTCTTGGTTTTAATCATTTGCTTGGAGCTTCATGATTATGCAAGTTGCATTTGAAGTTGGGATGGATTGATTAGTTGGTGCAAGAAGGCCATTGGCCTTGAGTCATGTACTTGAATTATAATAATATTCCTTGTTTAGAATAATTGCAATGTATAGTGTCAAGTGGGAGAATGTTGGGAATAGGATGCCATTTAATTGCAATCCTAAACATTATTTATTTCATATATCTCCTAAGTCCTTGGAAAGTGTTCTCAAACACTAGGATTAGAAAGAGATTAATTTTGAATGAAACAATCATGTTACTTGACATTTGTAATTAATTCTAAATGTTAGGAGCATGTGAGGGCATCCAAGATGAGTTCCTAAATAATAGGGGAACATGGGGCACCCACATGGTAGGTGACACTCACCTTGAGTTCAGTTAAATATTTGGAGTAAGAGATAACACTTTTGAATGCATGTAAAGATCCTAGGACTTAGGTTTTGATGTTTACATGCATGAAGTTCAGTTCAGTTCAGTTATGGTTTAGTTATCTTCAGTTAGTTTTAATTGAATGCTAGTTGACTTTAGTTAACTTGGAATGCATGAATAATGACTTGAGTTGCATGACAAATAACAGGTGAGTTCCTTCAATTAACAAGGGATGACCATTCTTGCATGAATGGTGGAGAGAGATTTTGTAGTTAATAGAAAATGACTTGGACCCACTTTGGGTGCCCAAGTTGGCTTCTTGGAATTAACTCCTTTGCATGTTATGATATTTTAGAAGGATGAGTTAAGTGGGCCCACTCCTGGGTGCCTACTTTGAGGATAAATCCTTGAAGATATTTACATAATAAAGGTTGAGTTACTACTTCAGTTTGGGACGCCCAAATGGATGAAGATGATGATTTGGCATTGTTCTTCATGGTAAAATCTACTTTGAAGAGATAGGCATACCTTTTAGGAGATAGGGATTGAGCTTTGTAATTGTAACTCTTTTGGAGTTTACAAAGTTGTTTATTGCTTATATATCTCAAGCAAGTTGAAGAGATTTTGGTATTAGTTTATTGCGGGTTCTAAAGAAGATTGGTTGAAGGTAGAAGAAGCGTCTCAAGGAAAGATTGGAATTATTGTAATCTTATTTTGAGATTAAATAATACATTGTTTCTTGGTGGAGTTTTTTCTCGAAAGGGTTTCTCCACGGTATATGTTGTGTATCTTTCTAATATCATGTCTAATTCTTCTACAACTTCTGTCTTCATTCTACAAATGATTAAATGAATTAATTAGATAATTACCCACAAAGAATATGTAACAAAGGAAAGCATATTTAGATCAATAATCTTAAAGTTTTACAAAGTATTAGGCTAAGGAAACACCTCAATTTTCAACAGCTATTAGAGCTTTATTCTTAGAACTAGGAAGAGAACCCATCTGAATTAACTTGTCCTACTCCCTAGTAAGACACTCACAAAACAACTCAAAAGAGGGAATTTTATAATCTTTCCCCATGACATCCATAATACAATAGAAAGTAGAAGAGAACACTTGATAAGGGCCTCTTAGCTTAGATAGAATCAAGAAGATACATTCATCATCATATTTATCGTGCCCATATCCTTTTAATTGTGACAAACTCATTTTGAATTATGTAAGAAAATCTTGAATAGAAGGAAATGCATTTGGAGAGAGTGATTGTAGATCCACTTCAAGTTGCAAGATTCTAAGCTAATTGAATTGACCATACAATGTTGCAAGTTTATCCCAAACATCCTTAGGTTTTTTGCACTCTGCAATATGAAACAATAAATTATTAGATACATATAGGCCAATGAGCCCTTTTGCTTCATCCATTTTACATCTATAGGTAAATTTTTCATATTCTCTTGTGAATTCAAGTTTTTGTGCTTCTAACATTTTCCATAAACTCTTATATTATAATAATTGAGTCATTTTTAGCTTCCATGTATGATAATTGTGTGGAGTGAGTGGCTTAATTTGCCTTAGATCTACCATGTTGGAAAAAAAAACACAAAGAGAAAGAAGATAATGTGGTACTTAAATTGTGCCTTTCACCCCACGTAATGTATTATAATTGAATTTTCAACCCCCCAACAAATTACAATGAAGAAATTTTGCAATTTGTACAAGTGACAAGCTCAAATCAACCATTTATAACACACGGTGATTTTTGCAATTTTTGATAAATGGCTTATAAAAAACTGAAAATAGAGATTACAAACAGACTCCTTGCATTTTTTTGAGCAATTTCAAAAAAAAATTTGCCAAACTTTGACTTTGTATATAAAAATTATGCTAGTTGCAAGTAATAAATTTAAGTGTACATTTAGCCTAAAAAACTAGCAAAAAAATGAAAAAATTAGAAAAAATCACTTGTATCATTGCAAATTTTGTCAAACCAACTTTCAAATGATATATCATTTCTAGAAAATTGTTCCTCTAGCGAAAATTTATGCAAAATTTTTAAAAAGGCCTATTTTAGGCTAAAAAGTGGAGCCCTAGTGGCTCCCTAGGTGGCGTTTCTAGTGGCAATGGTCGTTCAGTAGTGGACTAGTAGTTAGGGAATGGAGATTTGGCAGTGGTCTGCAAAAAACCTTGGCGATTAAAAAATTATATCGTAGTTTTTTATTTATTTATACTGTGGTTCATTTGGTCACTTAATGACAAGCTCCATGGGCCCCTAAGGCCGTGGTCCACAACCTTAAGGCCGTGAGCGAGGTGAATACCATGAGTGCTATAAAAACACTAAACTTGAGTGTTATGAGTGCTTAGCTTAAGTGTAATGGTTAATAAAGCACTATAAAAATATTTAATAATTTTTTTAAAAAAAATTATGTGACAAGCGTGTTGATGGGTGATTTTGCACTTTCTCAACACAAGCAACACACAAGTATGCTACCTCTCTTGAAAGGTAATTTTTGCAACTAAGTTTTAGAAATCACCCCAAGGTCTCTCGGGAGTCGGTCATGACAATGCTTGGAATAGTTCAATTGGTTGATGTGATTTGCTGGCAATCACAAAGGCCATTTATGTTTCACTAAGCACAGAGGGAATTAGGTCTGCAAATGGAGTTTATGAATTCTAGAAATGGATGAATAGTTGCTGCAAGTTTAGAACAAGCTAAAACTCTATTTTATTTATTGGGTTTAAATTTATAATTGTAATATAGGGTGATTCGCTACTCACGAGTTCTCTTCATTTAGAGAGCCTCATGGGGTGAACTTCCCTATATTACCTCAATGGAACAACGACGAGAGTTTTAGAATTTGAAAGAGCAGGGCATGGAGATTTTATGGATGGATTGATGAGCTCTCAACCAAAGGACGTCAACACAGAACACAAACGACAGAGCAACTCGCTGGCATCCCAAAGGCACGTTGGTGTCTCATATAGACTAGAGATCGAGTTTATCACAGGAAATGCCTAAATGATTGCTGGCAAATAGATTACTAAGAATTGACAAAATGCAATAAAGTAACATAAAGTAATAGAAATGAAATGAAG
Source organism: Sequoia sempervirens (assembly GCA_007258455.2). Lineage (NCBI taxonomy): Eukaryota > Viridiplantae > Streptophyta > Pinopsida > Cupressales > Cupressaceae > Sequoia > Sequoia sempervirens. Next base: position 423,446,630 of record VDFB02075321.1, on the reverse strand, counting down.
AGAAGTAGAGATGATAAGGAGAAGAAATGAAAGACTTACGACTGTATGAGTGATGAAGCTTCCAGCTTGTGAGTGTCTTCAATACCTACACACAAGAGAAAGAGAGAAATTGTTGGGTGGCTATATAGGGGCCTGCCTTAGTCAAACCTCATTTTGGTGTTCCCACCTCCACAAACAACTAGATAGATAGAGAGAAAAGTAGAAATGAAGTAAAGAGCACTTAAAGCACTACAAAATAGTGTTATGCTACTCAACCAAGTAATAGAGGAGAGGAGTGAAAGCTTACCACCTCCACCAAGAGCACTCAAGGCTAATGGGGGAGAAAATGAGAGGAACTCAATCCTTTGCTGCAATGGTGTTCTATTCCACACTTGCTCTACTGAAGTGGAGTGTTGATGTTGCTACTATGAAATGTAAAGTGTTTGGAGATTGAAGAGATGGTGAAGAAGCTGCTTAAATCTTATGGAGAGATTGCGAAGCTTGTGAATGAAGTGAAGTTCTTATAAGATGTGAGGGGATTTCTAGAAGATCATAGAAGATCAAATGCATATGGAAGGAGTGATTTTGAAGGGGAGATGAAGAAAACAACCATATTTGGGTTGGTCGGCTGAGGAGGGTGTTGCAAATCAACCCCCAATGGGAAGTGTAACACCTCTGCAGGCTCTAGACATAGGAATTTGTCAGGGATATAAGTGCGCCATGCAGATGTCTACAAGTCATGTGAGTGTCCCTAATAGAAACTCCTCCACCAAAGCTCAAAAAAGGTGCCAAGAGTGATGCAAGCAGCGCGCTTAGGTGGAATTAAGCCTCTGAACTTGGTTTTCTAAGGTGGATGAAGGAAAAAAGTGGATTTGCACATGGGGTGCAAATTCGCTCTTATACAATAATGATGTTGGAACTTTGTTTTAACTTCAGTTTCAAAGAAATAGCAAAAGGGAAAAAGGGTTAGAAGTTTCCTAGACCTGCAACTAATGTTGAACAGTAACAATGGAGGATGCTATAATGGACAAACTTCCCAAAACTAGGTTCCACTTAACCAAGGATAGTCCATAGTCTCATGAAACTAGTGCAATCTTCTAAGGTCTGTAGATTTTCAAACCATTCATTCACCATTAAAGAATGAATAACAATTGAACTTAAGCACAAAAATGTAAATGATGCTTAGAATAATTTGATACAACAATTTATTAGCAATAAACAATAAAAAGTATGAGCTTGGAAGACATCAAGCACCATAGCATTCTCACCATTAAAGTATATCATACACTAACAAATAAAAGTAACTTAAATCTAGAATAACAAAGCTAAAATCTAATCCTTGGAGATAGAATCATGCACACATGAGAGCAATACATAAGAAACCATCAAAACAATGCTTTTCTCATATATTTTGTTGAAGCATGTCTTTGCAACAACTCATCTCTCTCTTTGAAAATGAGAGGATGCTCGTATTTATAGTTTTCCAAAAAAAAAATGAATGGAAAAGATTCATTTACATTATGTGGCTCAAATTCATTTTACATTAGGGTTTCACCTACCCCCAATATATGTCAATATAAAATAGACCCTTTTGTCTTTTCCCTATTTTGTCTTGTAGTCTATTTTGTCTTGTAGCTACTTTTGTCTTTTAGTTACTTCCAACTTTTATAGCTATGTTGTAAAATATTCATCATCTATAACTAGATTTCCAACATTCTTTTGGAGAGTGGCATACTCCATGAACTTCCCAATCATAGCCTGAGGCTTGTCCCATTCTGCAAAATCTATCTTGGCTATTCAAAAGGCGATTCCCTTGAGGTCACTTAGTATTTCCTCATGATGCTTCACAAATTTTTCTCCCACCTTTACCATTTGTTTTGACTCTGAGAAAGCCCAGGTAGAAAATCCATAAAATTGACCGACAGTGTGTTGCCATCTCCTTGCTCTACGCGCTTGAGAAATTAATGCTAGAACTTCCTCAGATCTATTTCTAAAGTGAGCACCTCATAATTCCACCAATGAAATGTCCATAACTACCTTTCTCAACTTAAGGGTATGTAGCTAATCATCAAGCAGGTCATGGTCTTCCTTTGGCAATGCCAGTTCTTTTTCCTTGACCCCTAGAGACAGCTTCAGGATGCATTGTAGCTTGGGGTACGTAATCTTGTAGAGCTCCAAGAAGTCCTTGCATGTATCAACCTCTGGCTCAATTATCTTTTTGAGGGCTAAAAAGTGATTATACGCCCTGACGACATAATGGATGCCCTTGTTTCCCTTGTTAGCCATCCTCTTGAACTAATCTGCAGTGGACTTAGTCCTTTTTTAAATCTTTTCCATTTTATTCAGCTCCTCCTTGGAGAGGAGAGTAGGCACAAATGGTTTCGCTAGAGCTTCTTCTTCTGTGCACATCCACTGTTGGATGTAAGCATTGAGGTCTGCCACTTGTGATTTTATCTCTTCTTTGGTGGATTGGTCCTTATTCATCTATTGTATGATGGTGCAAACTAACCCCTGAAGGTCATCCATATTTTTCTCTCAAGTTGTTGGGCCTAAGTTAATTATAGATATTTGGTAATCTTTCCCTTGTATAGCACTTGAATCTTTTCCTACTATCAGGGTAGCAATTTGTAGTGTCCTATATCCAGAGGCATCGATCGTGATATGAGAGCGGATCTTAGGCTTCTTTTGCTTCCAAGTCCTCATTTGAGCTCTAGCCAGAATGGCCTCCAATCTTTCCCTAGGATCAACAACTGTGGGAGCATTCTTCTTTAGTTGTTGTTCTAGCCAGGCAGGAACCTCTATTTTACCCTTTAGTGATTCATGATCACCTTCCTTTTCTTTGTCCTTCTAAGGCTCATCCTCCTCATCACTAGGAGCTTCTTCATCCTACTTTTCTTCCTCATTTAGCTCCTCTACTAGTGTGGCTTTCCCTTTATCGAGGTCAATGATCTCTACATTCTCTTTGGAAACATTCTCTTCTAAATGTGCCCCTTTTTTTCCTTTGGGCTAATCCTCAATACTCCTTTCTGGGGACTTGTTGCCTTTCTCCTTATCTTCTTTTGTTCAATTCCAACATTTTGGTTAGCCTCATAGCTTGTTTATGGTGCATTTTATTCTCCTTCTTTATCTTTCTCTTCCTTCCTTTTTGGAAGTACTTCTTGCATTAGGCCCTTATCTTGGCTAGTTCATGGAGGCTCTTCAAGTATCTCCAAATCCAAATTCACTTCTATCTTCACTACCTCGAAGCAGAGCTCCTATGGGTGTGCATATTCTTTTGGTTCCTAATCTAATGTTTCTACCATGTAGTGGTCATCGAGCTCTTCCTCCTCAGAGTTTTTTGGTGCTTCTTCATTAGAAGCCACTTTTTCCAGGTTTATATTCAATCCTCCCTCTGGATGTTCAAAATAATCATCTCAATCAGAATCCTCAGGCTCATCAACTATATTCTTTGCAGCCTCTTTATGTCACTCTACATTAAGCCTTTATATTTCTTTTGAGATCTACATTGTGGCCTCTATAGCTGGAAACTCAGTAGGTGGTAGGGGAAGAGGCAAGGCAACAAAAATTTGAGCCATTAGAGCTTGGACCTTTGGGTCAAGGATTACCTTAGAGAGCTTAGGTGGTACATTTTGTATATAGGCTGCGAAGGCATGTGACAAAGTAGGAGGTACCATGGCAGTTCTTGATATTGTGGGAAGTAAAGTAAAGATGGAAGGTAGTGGAGGAGGAAGCGAGGAGGATGATAGTGGAGAGGTAGTCAAAGAGGAGGATTCAAGTGTTATTATCGGAGCAGTCGACGAAGCAGAGGTGAGGTGGACTAAGATGTCCTTAGTGGGTAGAGATGAGATGGGTAGAGCCCTAGAAGGGGAAGGTGGAGGAGTGGCGATGACATTAGCAGTGGGAGTAGAAGTGGTAGGTGATGAGCATGGCTACTTAGTTTCTTCTTTCTCTTTAGGTCAAGGATCCTCCTCTTGAATAGTAGGAATTTTGAGCACAAATGTCCCCATTCTCTTTTCCCTCTTTGATGGTCTCCCTTCAGTCATCTTTCTAGATTATCCCTTATGTTTAAACTTGCGCTTAGATGTATCTTTCCTCTTCTTAGACCTTGTGACCATAGTGGGGACTTGGGAGCTTCGCTTGATGAACCAGTGACTACGCCACTATCAATTTCACTTTCAAGGTTGTCCTCGAGCTCGCCATATGTCAATTCTACACCTTACTCTTTGAGTTGAACTATTTGTGCATCCACCCATTGTCTTGTTCTATGCTCAATGGGTTGGGTAAGAATGTCGAGGCCAGTGACCTCTTCCTTGTTCCAATCAATAATAGGTAGGGGCATCTTGACCATGATATGGTATCTCTCACCCACAATGTTGTCTTCCTCAAATATCTTGTCAGGCACTAGAAATAGATTGATGGATTTTACAAACTGAGTGATCATCCTCTTATAGTTCTGCATCCATACCTCTTTATCATCATTGTATTTGGACCAAAAGTATTCAATGTGAGGTCAGTGGGCATATTTCTACTTGACCCACTTCTTCAAATTTTCATGAGGGTCTATTCTTCCTTAGTCTATGCGAAGGTCCAAGTTATATTATGCTAACTCCTTGTTTGAATATTCAACACATTGGGTGGTGGGGCAAGGGTACATCCCTTGTCTAAAGGTTAGGGGATATGGAACTCCAACTTTGTGCTTATCAGTTAATAAGGTATGGGAAGGCTGCAGCTACCGAGAAACCTCTAACAAGATGATCTAGTCATTGGGGTACTGTGGTAACCGGTAGGGCCTTCCTGAGAGCCCTTCTACTCTAATGTAGGTGAAATTTGGGAATTGGATGAAAAGATACCCAAATCCATTTATAAAGGCCTCTGCGTTGTGTGATACCATTCTCTCAAAGTATCCTCCCAAGAGTTTGATTATGTGCCTGATGAAGGCATCATTCACTCTTATGTATTCTCTTTTAAAGTTCTTGTAATGCAATTGAGGATAGCTGTCATAAAATTTGAGCTCTCCCTTCCTCATCACCAATGTTCTTGCACAAAAGAGTCCCTTGTATAGAAATTTCTCTTCAAGGAGGTAGACTAGATATGATGTCTTTTGGACTTGTCGTTGCACCAAAAGATTGACATATCAATGCCCGATACAAGCTTCGGTTAAGAACCATAGGAGGTAGTTAGACCATGTCACAAACCCAAGCACTTAGTGTTGCATGGAAGACCAAGGGTCACACCTTGTAGAAATCCCCCCCCCCCAACACAAGCGTGGGGTTTGATCCTATGACCAACTCTGATACCCATTGTTGGACTTGTTGTTGCACCAAAAGATTGACCTGTCAATGCCTGATACAAGCTTGGTTAAGAACCACAAGAGGCGGTTAGACCATGTCACAAACCCAAGCACTTAGTGCTGCAAGGAAGACCAAGGGTCACACCTTGCAACAATGTCATGTAGAACTGAGATGTCTTGTTCATGGCTAGGAGCTGGTTGTGAAAGTTATCACTTATTATTTTGGCCTAGTGGAACTTTCTTTCACCTCAGTTTATTTCTTCAATAAAGCAGAACATCCATTCTTTAAAGAATGAAATAGTTAGTAGGCCCATTACTCTACTCAAGAGAGTAACCAGATTGTGGTATCCCTTGAAGAAATAACTTCTGAATAGATTCTAAGGCACTTTGTTGGTGCTGCCCTCTTGTCTTTTAACCGGTGCTATTTGATCATTCTCTTGCATCCAAGAGGGTCATGTTTCCACACATTCTAAGCAAATTCTTTCTATGTTTCTTCCATCTTATTGAATGTTGGGATGTTGAATGTCCTACCTATAGACTTAGCAGAGAATTTTGCTAGCACGCTTCCTTCTTTATCAATTATTTTTTGGCTACAGTGGTAACACTCCTGGCAGGGAATGGCCAATTTTGGAGGAATCAAGGTAGGAGGGAAGCCAACTGCCTTTACAAGACCACTTCATTTGATCCTTCATGCATCTTCTGTGGTAGGTTTGACCATCAGTGTTTGCTTGAATTTATAAATATTTAAGTGTCTGAGGTCTGTATCTGACACTATGTCCTAGATGGAGGAAAGCTTGGAGGTGCACTCCACCCCATGGAATTGAATGTCCTACCTATAGACTTTGTGGGACATTTTTCCCTTTCCTAAATGGGAAGCTTTGGAATTTAGGAAAGGGAAAAATGTCCCACAAAGTCCATAATGCAGGAGGACATAGGCGACTGACCATGAGATAGCGACAACGAGTAGATGGATCTCTGATGACAACCACCCGCATAGGTTTTCCCACATGCACACTTTAGATTTGGTGTTTTACTCCAAAGTCCTTGAAGTTAGAAGAAGACTGAGAGTGCAAAGTCCATGTTGTGAGACAACATGGAAACCCTATTGTTAAACAGTAGCAGTCGGGTGGTGGTGAACCACACAAAGCAGCCGGAAGAGAAGCTAAGACTTGCCGAATTTCAAAAAGTGTTGGGCTTGGTTCATTCATGGAAACAATATAGACAGGGCCCGCAATGTGGGATGGCATTAGGGTTTTTCTACTGATCAAATAGTGATGGGATGGGGGCTACCTATAGGTGGAATCCCGCATGGGGATTCCCACATGGGTCACAAACTTAGCTGTTTTCTTTAAGATTTTCAAGCATTGATAAGGATGATGGGGGAAATAGGGTGGGCCGCATGGGTGTTCTCATTGTTTGAAGAACAACAAGAGTAGAACAGGGTTTCGCATGAGTGCAAACAAATGGATTAAATCACTTCAATAGATTTTTGAAATGTTGGGTGGAATGCAAGCACATATCGAGAGTTTGAGAGGGTTTGGTGGAAGGCCACGATGAACTAGGGTTTGATTTTTTGAAGAATTTAACATTTACAAAACCCTAACCTATAAAGAAAATGTTTTTTTAGGTTTAAACACAAACTTACTTGGAAACAATGCGGATATCCAAAGAAATCCTGGCTCAAATCTACTGTAGGATCTTGTGCAGGTGGCATCTCTATCTTCTCCTCTTAAAGTTCAAATCGTAGGTGGGGCACTTCTATTTATAATTAGATCACTATTAATGGTGTGCATTAATTATAGGTATGGCAAGTAACTAGGTTGATGGCATGAAAAAACTTGAGTTGGTGCGGCCGTTTGGTCAAGACCCAAGCGGTCAATGTTGATGTGGGACCTACCATGCGGGTGGACTCCTAGAGTATTCTTCTAGGTAGCGTCGAAGAGATAGCTAAATTCCACAAGAGGATACTTGCAAATGTGGGTCTGTGAGGCTTGGTGGAAGCAACGGTGAAAGGCACAAGGAAACCCACAAACTTAAATCTGGAAGGGAAAAAGACTTAGCAAATTTTGGATAGGTGATTTTGGTCAAATTGATTTTGATGACTTTACTACATGTGACCAATCCAAGCTCAGAAATAGGGGTATGAAAAATGAGTCAAAAGTGAAAATGACCTAAGAAAATGAGAATGGAAAGGGGGGGTCCTAGGTCCGAACAAGGTGCGTGTGCTATAGGCACAAAAAATGGCGACTCCATTGGGAGAACGCTCCTGAGTGTTCCAAGAGTAAGAACTCATTTGGAACCTAGAATCTTTGGATTCGTAGACCAGAAGCTAGTTTCCTCAAACAAACTAAAGACTTAAAGGAGGATGAAATCCTTGGTTGAATCAAATCATGAAACATCTCAGAAGTATGTGCAGTGAGTTTATTCCCCTCCCTTAGAGACCATAAAGGACTGCAACCAATCAACCAAGGTAAGCTACGTAGGTTATCTGACCCCAAAAGTAACTTGGTCATTGCTCCACTGCCAACTAGGCATCCATAGCCTTGATAGAGTTGTTGTTGTGATCCCCATGAACATTTCTCTATTGCTAGCCAAGCGTCCATAGCCCCAATAAGTTGCTCGCACACCCACACAATCATTTTTTTTTAGTATTTTATTTTCATACTCTTTTTCTCAACTGCATAAGCACTAAAGCTTATAGTGGGCTTATAGACCATAGTGGTCATTGGATCAGACTTAAGATTTTTCACTTGCTTAAGTGCCACGATAGCTGTCATATAGGTCATGAGAATAATTAAAGTGTATATCATGTGTTATCGAAAATAAGTGTGAAAGGATTTAAACAAGTGTTCCACCTAGGGTTAATCCATAGTTTAGGTGGGAAAACCCATTTCACAGAAGCGAATAGGGCTCATAGTCACTGATGAAGACTTACCCAAGGAATGAAAGGGGTGTGCAACAAAGGAAGCCCTCTGATGAGGCCAAGAACAACCATCACATCAAGATTGGAAAACACCCTTATCAAAAATGAAAGCCAGGAAAGAGATCAAAAGTGAAGTGAAAGGAAAAACAACAAAGAAAAATACCTACTCTAACTATATACAACTTTATACAAAGGATGGTGAGCTCTAAAAACTCAGGCAAGGAAATAATGCTTGAGGTACTGCCCATTGAAAAGCAATGGGACATCCTCTTTGATTAACATTTTGAGATGAAAGCCATTATCTCCTAAGATTTTAGAAATTTGAAAGGGGCCAAGCCATAGCTTGTCAAATTTATCATGTCCCCCTTTCTTTTCATGGGCCTTGTCCCAACATAGGACCAAATCTGCAATCCTAAAAGCCTTAACTTTGGCTCTATGATCAAACCATCTCACTACTATGCCCTAGTGTTTGGTGAAGTTTTCTATTGCTTGGGTATGGAATTCTTCTAAATGAAGGAGCTCAGCTAAGCAAACCTCATTGCATTCTCTCTCCTCATAATAAGTATTGATGAATTGAAGTGTAGGGATTTTGAGGTGGACTGGGAAAACATGCTCTAGACCATAAACGAGTATGCCAATCTTTCAGGTTCTTATCAAGTAGCTTTCAGATGACAATCAACAAGTTCTTATTGGTAGATTCGGCTAAGCAGTTTCCTTGGGGATAATAGTTGGATGAGAACTTGAGGAAAATCTTGTAGTCAAATTCCCAACTAGCAAATTCAAGAGATGAAAATGCGGGACCATTATCACAAATAAGAGAAAACAGGAAACCAAAGCGATTTATAATAAAACTTTCATGAAAATTTATAACTAATTTAGATGTGCATTTTCTACAAGCAATCACTTCAATCCATCTAATGCAATAATCAGAAGTAGTTAGAATATACATGTGGCTTTTAGAGGATGGTGTGGTGATGGGACCAAATAAATAAAACCTCCACTGAGCAAAGGGTCTTACCTCAACGATTAGTTGTAACAAAACAACAATGTACCTTTCCCTTGTGGCAACAGTCTGATAGACGTGAGAGGATCTGACATGGTTGTATGAATCCTTAAACAACATCAGCCAATAGTACCCAACCCATAGGATCTGATAAGCGGTTGAGGGGATGGATCCACGACATATTTTGAACTTGTCATGAAACTTTTTTAATGCTTGGGCTACTTTAGCCTTTCCTAGACATCTAAGATAAACTACTTCATGGTTCTTCTTGTATAATATAGCTCCCTGTAGCATGTAGGTGTTACTCTTCAAATTTAAAGCATGTTTTTGTACTCCTTGCAGTCAGGGTGGACTCTTGTTATTTAGTAGATAAAAGATAATTTCATTATACCATTCTTCTAGGGAAACATCCTCCAACTGATATTGCTCCACTGTGAGCTCGAGACCTATTTCTGCCATCGTGCAAGTGAGGGATTTTCCACAAACCAGCTTCATAGGGTGAATCTCCTTGTCCTATTCTTGTAGTAGTGTGACCCATTTCACTCTTCTTTCCCCTAACTCATTTTGCATTAACAAGGTCTTCATAGCTAGATCCAAACAATGGCGAATACTTTATTGCTTAGGGTGTAATGACAAAATTTCTTAACTTTGTGAACCAAGGCATATGCCTGCTTCTCAATATTATGATAACACAATTCTACATCATTTAATGGGGCACTCATAAAAGTGATGGGGTGCTCATTCCCGTCATCATCCTTCTGCATTGACATGCTAGCTCATGAGTGATCTGAAGCAAAAGAATAGACGTAGAAGGGCTTCAAATAGTCTGGGCTGACAAACACTAAAGAATATGCAATATCCCTCTTAATTTCTTTGAAAGCCTATTTAGCCTCCTGTGTCCACTCTACTTTGGCAACTTGCTTGAGCATGGCATTCAATGGCTTTACTATTTCAGGGAACTATAATAAACTTTCTGACGAAGTTAATCTTTCCAAAGAAAGACTTCATTTCCTTTTTGCTACCTGGAGGCTGCATTTTCAATATGGCATGTATTCGCTCTAAGTCCATGGAGATTCCTTTTTTTGAAATTACATGTCCTAACAGCTTTCCTTCAGCCACCTTGAAGATGCATTTCTTCAGGTTTAGCGAGATGCCAAACTCTCTGCATTTTTGAAAAACCTTGTACAAGTCGAAGATGTGGTCTCCTCTTTTATTTGAGAACATAGTTAGATCATCCATGTATATAATGATGCAATTTCCAATAAGATCCTTGAAGGATATGTCTGTGGCACGCTAAAATGTCACACTTGTGTTGATCAATGCAACCAAAATCCTTCTATATGCAAACATCCCCCACTTTGTGGTGAATGTCTTCTTGTGTCTATCTTCAAATTGCACCATCACTTGATTATATCCTGAATAGTTGTGAAGAAACGACATCATCTGGCACCCATTTACAACTTGTAGTACCTCATCCAAAGAAGGCACTAGATAATTATCCTTCTCAGAAGCTCTATTTATATTTTAGAAATCCATGCTTAATCTGATTTCTCCATTCTTTTTTCTGACCATAACCAAATTTTCCACCGATGTGGAGTGCCTGACCAGAAAGATAATTTTCGTTTAGAGCATCTTTTGCACTTCCTTGAAGATAATGTTTGATTTTGTGGATGTGTTGCTAATATGTGGTCTCCATTAATGTCAACACTATTAGTATTTGGTGTATTAGAGGCTGTATATGTCGAGGATATTGAGAAAATTGTAAAAGAAAGTGTTCCAAGTTCCTAGTGGAACTATGCAAGTCATGAAGGCGTCTTGTTCTTTACATTGAATTTTAGCTGCTGTGGACTAAAGGATTTTCTGTTGAGTGCATCTACATCATCTACCAAAAATTTCAGAGGTCTGCGTATAGATTTGATCATGTTGTGGTCTGACGGTATTTATGTGGTCTCTATCAATGTTCTTGAGTGAAGTTAGTGTGATTCTAGAAATCTCAATTGCTACGGATGTTTCTCTATTATTTCTTGGTGCTCCTGGATGTTTCTAGATCGTTCTCTATCTTTGTGGTATGTCCACATTGATCGATGTGCTCGTGGTCAGAAATTTTACCTGCATATGTTCGATTTTTCTTATTCTTGGACGACATGTTGGTGGTAGCGTGTTGTGGATCTTTGAGGAGGAATTAATTGAAGTATTTATGTGTTGGAGTTGTTAATTTGGGTCCCCACTATGTTGTGGCTGACCTTGGTGGATTCACATTGAAATTTTATTTGTAAATTTGGGCCAACATTTAAAATATGTTTTATTTTCCTAGCCGACAAAGCTATTGATGAAATCTCATGTAGAGGATCTATAAGAGTGATTTTTTCATCAGTTTAGTGGGTGGAAAAAGGTGCTTCATGTGTTGGGTGTGATCTTATGTGTGTATGTGTGAATATCATTTGATTGCAGAGCAGATTGTGAAGAAGATTGAGCAAAGTGTGAAGTATTTTGTGAAGGATTTTTCTATGCTTAATTGGAACTATAATCAGGCTTGTGCAGAAGGTAATTTTTTAGTTCATACCCTCTGGATTTTAGTCCTATTTTGTATTGTTGGGTAGTGAGCCTCTTTTGTAATTGAGCAGTGAGCTCTAGGAAGTATGCCTGAATGCATGTGCATTCCCCTTTATTCATTCCATTGTAATTTTAATAGGGTATAATCTTGTGGACTAACATCCACCATGGTTTTTCCCCTAACAGGGTTTCCACGTAAAAAAATATTGGTGTTCTCTGTCTCTCGAATGTGTTAATTGTTTATGGTTAATAGCTTATTCATCAGATCTGAGATAAAGTTAAGTAAAGTTTGAAAAGTTTATCATTCTGTAACAATTGATTCACCCCCCCTCTCAGTTGTATGTCCTTTTTTTTCCAACAATTGGTATCAGAGTAGGTTCCTCTAAAGAAATCTAAAAGCTTGAGGTTATCCGAGATGGCAACATTCAAGGACAGTCCAAGATTTGATGGAACTAACTACTCACTGTGGAAAGTTAGGATGCAATGTCACCTAAGGTTTATTAGTGAAGCCTACTAGAAGATTACAAAAGATCCATATGTTATTCCTTAGAATGGTCCCTCTGCTGCTAATTAGATCAAAGATGTTGAAAACAATATTAGGGATATTGAAGCTTTAGTGAGTGCTCTGACAGACTTGGAGATGGATAATGTGGGAGGATTAGAGATAGCTCATGAGATTTGGACAAAGATAGAAAATTTGTATGAAGGAGATGCATAGGTGAAGATGGCTAAGCTATAGAGTTTAAAAGGAAAGTATGAGAATTTGAAGATGGGTGAAGATGAAAATATCACTTCTTTTATGCAAAGAGTAAATGAAATAGTGATGGGTATTACATGTGTCAGTAGTTCTTTGGATGAGGATGAAATTATGGATAAGATACTCAAATTATTACCTCCCTCCTACAAAGTGAAGGCCCACGCCATTGAAGAGCTCAGATCGGTAACAAAGATGTCAAAAGACACACTGGTTGGTAAGCTTGTTGCTTTTGAATTAAATGAATTTGGTAAATCTGTTCTAAGAACTAAATCAGCATTCAAGGCTACTATATCCAGAAGTAACAAGCAAAGATATGGTTTGGGAGAATGTTCCAAAAAGATATCCAAGTATGATGAAGAATTGAAACTGCTTGAAGATAAATAAAGAGAGGTAGAAGAATTGGAAGCATTGATTGTAAAGAAAGAAGGCAGAGGAAAAGGTAAGTATGAAGGAGTGTTACCTATTAAATGTTTTCCATGGAGTAAAATAGGTCATTTTGCATCAAGATGTCCTAAAATAGTTCCTAGAACTAAGTCTAACAAGTCTAGATTCTAAAAGAAATGTTACTTTACTGAAGGAGTGACTGATGATGAGTTTGATAAGGATAATGGAAATGAAGATGAATGGGTTTTCATTGCTACTGAATCTACTAAAGATGAGAAAGCTCTTGTGGCCTAAGTTGAAGAAAAGGATGAGTGGGTTATTGATAGTGGCTGCTCACATCATATGACTGGTGATAAAAATAAATTTGTAAGTCTAGACAAGTATGATGGTGGTATTGTAAGATTTGGAGACAACAATGCTGGTGTGATTCATGGCAAAGGTTCTATTTGTCTGGGTGGTAAGGATAACGCTGATGATGTTCTTTATGTTGAATGCTTTAAGCACAATCTTTTGAGTGTTGGACAGATGGTGGGCAAAGGTTATGATCTACAATTCAAAGATTGAAGATGCAAGATACGTGGAAGTTTTGGCAACATGATTGCTATTGGTAAATAGACAAAGGGTAATATTTTTCACCTGAATACTGCTAATGGGAGTTGTTTAATTGCTCAAGTAGATGAAAGTTGGTTGTGGCACAAGAGGTTGTGTCATGTAAATTTTGATAACATTGTCAAGGTAAGTTCCACTCAAGTAGTAAGATATCTACCTAAGTTAGTGAAGCCCATTAACAATATTTGTAAGGAATGTTAGATGGATAAACAAACTAGAGTCTCCTTCCAGAGAAAACAATTTCATTCAAATGACTTGCTGGAGCTGCTACATACTGACCTCTTTGGTCCCTCTAGAGTCAAAAGTATTCATGGAGAAAGGTAATTTATGTTCATCATTGACAATTACTCTAGAATGATATGGGTTTCCTTCTTAAGAGAAAAATGTGAAGCATTGAAAATTTTCAAAAGTTTCAAGGCTATGACAGAAAATGAAAAAGGTCTGAAAATCAAGTGTTTGAGATATGAAAAAGGTGGTGAGTTCACCTCCAGGGAGTTCAAATCTTTTTGTGAAGAACATGAAATCAGAAGATAGTTATCTGCTCCCCGAACCCCTCAACAAAATGGAGTTGCAGAAAGAAAGAATAGAACAATTTTGGATGCTGCTAGAACAATGATGATAGAAGGAAATGTGCCCCAGAGCTATTGGAGTGAAGCTATAAGCACTACTATGTATACTTTAAATTGGGTAAATGTTAATGGCAATTTTGGTAAGACCCCTTTTGAGCTATGGTTTGATTACAAACCTACTGTTAAATATTTCAAGATCTTTGGAAGCAAATGTTATATCAACAGAGATGATGATATAGGAAATTTTGATGCAAGAAGTGATGAAGGAATATTTTTAGGTTACTCTACTAAGAGCAAGGCCTATCGATACTATAACAGAAGACTGAGAAAGATGGTTGAGAGTGCAAATGTCAAAGTTGATGAGGATTCTGTCAAATTATCCAGATATTGTGGATATGATTCAGATGAAGACAATACAAAGAAAGGGAAGAATGTTCAAACACATAATCAACTTCAAATTGTGCCAATGTTCCATATGTTCTGTTAAAGCAACCTCAATTCATTATGGTAAATCAAGTAAGTTAGGAAGTAGAGACAAGTGCAAGTACATAAGGAATATCAAAAGAATCAAAAGTTCCAAAAAATTTCAAAACTCCAAGGTATGTAAAGCTAAATCATTCTGAAAGCCAAATTATAGGAGATAAGAATAAAGGAGTGCAAACTAGAAGAAAGAATGTAGAAGAGTACTGCTTGATTTCCAAGATTGAACCTAAAAATGTCACTGAAGCCTACCAAGATGAACAAGCTGAATGAACAAGGTGAAGTGGTTTGGAATAAAGAAAGACTGGTATGTAAAGGGTATTCTCAGATGGAAGGTGTTGATTTTGAAGAAACTTTTTCCCCTGTTTCCAGAATCGAAGCTGTTAGATTATTTCTTGCTTATGCTACATACAAGGACTACAAAGTCTATCAGAATGATGTGAAGTCAACATTTCTTAATGGAGAACTAGAAGAAGAAGTATACATTGAACAATCAGATGGATTTCAGCTAACTAACAAGGAAGATATGGTTTTTTGCCTAAAGAAAGCTCTATATGGACTTAAGCAAGCCCCCAAAGCTTGGTATGCTAGATTGGAAAAATACTTACTGAAGCTTGGATTCACTAAAGGTACTATTGACAACATGATGTAGGAGCATCCAGTGGTGTAAGGGCAATCTTGCATCACCCAAAAATAGTTAAATTACAATTTTCTCAGTTTTTAGACGCTTTTACATTTTTGGATACCCTTTTCATCATAATGAAATTCCCAATTTATGGTTTTTATTTTCTATTCCTGGGTTAAAAGATATTACAGTTTTAGTTTCCCAGATTTGCACCTGAAAATCTTCCAAGTTAGATTTGAGGTGCTTAGAGTTCCCAGAATGGCCCAAAACTTTTTAGAATGGGTGTAGCAAATTTCAAGCGCATTATTGACTTCAAGGCCTTTCCAATAGTTCAAACAGTTAGTGAATTGGAGTCTCGGATCAAAAGTTATGGCCCAGGAAAGTTGGTGCACTTTCTAGAAGATACAATTGTAAATGTTCTTTTAAAATTTGAACTTCAAGTTGTAATTTTTCAGCGCCAAACTGCCTAAACTCAAATTTGAATGTTTTTTTGGCTCCAAACTAAAGAGGAGCTCTATTTATGGGCGGGTTTCTAATTTTTGGGTAAATTTTTGGGGACAAGCTCACATATTGCGAAAGGGTGATTCTATAGCTTTCTATAACTTGCATGTGTTGTAGAACTTGGGGATTTGAAATCCTCTGCATGTAAGAAGCTTCATTTTCTGAATAATAAAATTATTCTCTTGTTTGTGGGTTATTTTCTAAGTATCGGGCTGCACCCTCATCAAGTGGTATCAGAGCGGGTTCTCTTGAGCTTGTGGACAGATCGCTGATCGTGAGACAGTTCACATCAGGACCGTGGTTGTGGGTCAAGGTCAAGAAAGGTGCCTCCAAGAGTGATTCCTAGTAGGCATGGTGGTGCTAGAGGTGGTCGAGGCGGCATAAATTCCGGTGGAAGAGATGCACTGGCAGCCCTCCAAAGACAAATTGATGCGTTATAGGAGTAGTTGAGAAGAGGGTTAAACCTGAGGGAGGAAAGTGAGGATGAAGGAGAGGAAGAAGGTTCAAATATAGAAGAGGAAGAAGAAGCAATTGATCAAGACCAAATGCAGCTAATAAGGGCCATTTCAAAGATCAAGAAAAGACCCAGAGTAGAAATCCCCAGTTATTCCGAAAGTTTGAACCTGGAAGAGTTGATCTACTAGATCAACAAGCTAGAAGAATATTTTGAGTATAAGGAAATAGAGGACCCATATTAGGTTAAGTTTAGAAAAATGAAGCTAAAGGGCCATGCCAGTATTTGGTGGAAAGAGGTCCAACTTGAAAGAAATCAAAGAGGAAAAGGAAATATCACCAGATGGGATCACATGGTAGAGAAACTTAAGAAACAATTCATACCAGTGGACTACGAGTTAGATCTATATAAGAAATTGCAAGGGTTGAAGCAAGGAAGTAGATTTGTGAAAGAATATATTGAATATTTTCACAAGATAATTATCAGAACGGGCCACACAGAGGCCAATAAGGAGAAGGTAGCCGAATATCTTAATAGGTTACAACTGAGCATTCAAGAGGAGTTAAGCCTAGTCAGAATGACCACCATTGAGGATGTGTATCAGTTTGCTCTTAAGGTGGAAGAGAAGCTAAACAAAAGATTTGATGGCAAGCAAAAAGGATGAGGAGGTCAAAGTGGAAGGGGCAGTGGAAAACCTTCAGGAAGCCAAAATGATGATGAAAAGAAAAGTGAAGATGTGGGTACCAGCCGAAGCCAAAGGAATGACAACTTCTACCGCCGTCGTGATCAAAATAGTGGTGATCAAATAGGTAGAGGATGAGGGAGATATGGAAAAGGATCTGGAAGAGGTGGTTTCAAAGGAACATATTTCTAGTGTGGTGAAGGCCATCGAGCCTATGAATGTCCACAACACCAAGGAAGGGTAGACAAAAGGCCAAAAGGTTTTGGAAGGGTTGCACATGTAGATGAGGAGGCCCAATTTGAACATTCTGATGATGCTGAAAGGGGAGAAGCCCTAGTGATTATGGTGCAGGAGCACCCAAGGCTTTCAAAGAGTTGTTCAAGAACCAGGAGAGTGCAAGGGTCAGGAGGGATTTCCAAACAAATCAAAACATAAATTATGATGTATTGAAGCCTATAATGGCATTTGAGATGAATAAGTGTAATGAGGGTGTTAAAAGTTTCAAGATTCCTGATAAGGAATCCAGTCAAAATGCAATGTAAGGGGCAAAGTATGTTTTAAGGGATTTGTTTAAATTATCTTAGGCTTTGAATAGGTTAAATAAGCTTGGATATTAGATATCCAATGGTCTTTAGGTGATAATTATTAATAAATCTCAAGATTGTTATTTTAGAATTTCAAATTTTGTTTGGGCGGGAAAGTAGTTTTTTGAGTTTTAATCACTTTTATGCAACTTAATCAATACCAAACGGTTGGATCAGTTGGGGAAAGGATATACAAAGCCAAAATAATCATTTGTACGGAGGTTGGGCGTTTGGAGCAAGTACTGTACGGACTTTTTTTCTGGAAATAGTGAAAAAACACAGTTTTTGGCACTTTTATGGTGTTTTTTTGTTAAATACTTGATCTCTATTGAATCTATGTCCAGTAGGATGCTTTAGGAGTTTGTATTTACATATTTTAACACCATTGAAGGCTCTGAAAGCAGTGATAATTACTTTCTTTGCATTTTATATTGACTGTCCTAAAAAAGAACACAGATTTTTCACTAATTCTGAGGTTTTTCATGGATGATTGATCCATTTCAAGGTAGAATGCTGCTGTGACCTGTGAAATGGATTATTCCTAACATGTATCATACAGATTTAACCAACTAATGTGCAGGAAGGAAGAATATCAGGGTGTACACCAAGTTGTCAAAGGGAAAAGTGCTTGAAGATGGAGGCTAGGGTGTAGCAGCAAAAGATCTGCCTTAATGAGGGGCATGTTTTTGAGTTTGGATCAACTAAATATGTTGTCCTAATGGTGTAGAG
>VDFB02075321.1:423399990-423428408 GCA_007258455.2 Sequoia sempervirens | reverse complement strand
AATTTTTATATACAAAGTCAAAGTTTGGCAAATTTTTTTTTGAAATTGCTCAAAAAAATGCAAGGAGTCTGTTTGTAATCTCTATTTTCAGTTTTTTATAAGCCATTTATCAAAAATTGCAAAAATCACCGTGTGTTATAAATGGTTGATTTGAGCTTGTCACTTGTACAAATTGCAAAATTTCTTCATTGTAATTTGTTGGGGGGTTGAAAATTCAATTATAATACATTACGTGGGGTGAAAGGCACAATTTAAGTACCACATTATCTTCTTTCTCTTTGTGTTTTTTTTTCCAACATGGTAGATCTAAGGCAAATTAAGCCACTCACTCCACACAATTATCATACATGGAAGCTAAAAATGACTCAATTATTATAATATAAGAGTTTATGGAAAATGTTAGAAGCACAAAAACTTGAATTCACAAGAGAATATGAAAAATTTACCTATAGATGTAAAATGGATGAAGCAAAAGGGCTCATTGGCCTATATGTATCTAATAATTTATTGTTTCATATTGCAGAGTGCAAAAAACCTAAGGATGTTTGGGATAAACTTGCAACATTGTATGGTCAATTCAATTAGCTTAGAATCTTGCAACTTGAAGTGGATCTACAATCACTCTCTCCAAATGCATTTCCTTCTATTCAAGATTTTCTTACATAATTCAAAATGAGTTTGTCACAATTAAAAGGATATGGGCACGATAAATATGATGATGAATGTATCTTCTTGATTCTATCTAAGCTAAGAGGCCCTTATCAAGTGTTCTCTTCTACTTTCTATTGTATTATGGATGTCATGGGGAAAGATTATAAAATTCCCTCTTTTGAGTTGTTTTGTGAGTGTCTTACTAGGGAGTAGGACAAGTTAATTCAGATGGGTTCTCTTCCTAGTTCTAAGAATAAAGCTCTAATAGCTGTTGAAAATTGAGGTGTTTCCTTAGCCTAATACTTTGTAAAACTTTAAGATTATTGATCTAAATATGCTTTCCTTTGTTACATATTCTTTGTGGGTAATTATCTAATTAATTCATTTAATCATTTGTAGAATGAAGACAGAAGTTGTAGAAGAATTAGACATGATATTAGAAAGATACACAACATATACCGTGGAGAAACCCTTTCGAGAAAAAACTCCACCAAGAAACAATGTATTATTTAATCTCAAAATAAGATTACAATAATTCCAATCTTTCCTTGAGACGCTTCTTCTACCTTCAACCAATCTTCTTTAGAACCCGCAATAAACTAATACCAAAATCTCTTCAACTTGCTTGAGATATATAAGCAATAAACAACTTTGTAAACTCCAAAAGAGTTACAATTACAAAGCTCAATCCCTATCTCCTAAAAGGTATGCCTATCTCTTCAAAGTAGATTTTACCATGAAGAACAATGCCAAATCATCATCTTCATCCATTTGGGCGTCCCAAACTGAAGTAGTAACTCAACCTTTATTATGTAAATATCTTCAAGGATTTATCCTCAAAGTAGGCACCCAGGAGTGGGCCCACTTAACTCATCCTTCTAAAATATCATAACATGCAAAGGAGTTAATTCCAAGAAGCCAACTTGGGCACCCAAAGTGGGTCCAAGTCATTTTCTATTAACTACAAAATCTCTCTCCACCATTCATGCAAGAATGGTCATCCCTTGTTAATTGAAGGAACTCACCTGTTATTTGTCATGCAACTCAAGTCATTATTCATGCATTCCAAGTTAACTAAAGTCAACTAGCATTCAATTAAAACTAACTGAAGATAACTAAACCATAACTGAACTGAACTGAACTTCATGCATGTAAACATCAAAACCTAAGTCCTAGGATCTTTACATGCATTCAAAAGTGTTATCTCTTACTCCAAATATTTAACTGAACTCAAGGTGAGTGTCACCTACCATGTGGGTGCCCCATGTTCCCCTATTATTTAGGAACTCATCTTGGATGCCCTCACATGCTCCTAACATTTAGAATTAATTACAAATGTCAAGTAACATGATTGTTTCATTCAAAATTAATCTCTTTCTAATCCTAGTGTTTGAGAACACTTTCCAAGGACTTAGGAGATATATGAAATAAATAATGTTTAGGATTGCAATTAAATGGCATCCTATTCCCAACATTCTCCCACTTGACACTATACATTGCAATTATTCTAAACAAGGAATATTATTATAATTCAAGTACATGACTCAAGGCCAATGGCCTTCTTGCACCAACTAATCAATCCATCCCAACTTCAAATGCAACTTGCATAATCATGAAGCTCCAAGCAAATGATTAAAACCAAGAGAACTCATCTTGAGGAGCTGGTTTCATAAGATAATTTGTAACAATATTTAAAGTGTCAACTTTCTCAATTAATACCTTCCCACTCTCAATCATTTCTCACACAAAGTGATACTTAACATCAACATGCTTAGTACGAGCATGATACATAGGAGATTTGACTAAACACATAGCCCTCTAACTATCACATTCAAGTTTAAATTACTTGCAATTAAAGCCAATACCTTTCCCAAGTCTTTGTATCCAAACTACCTCTTTGGAGACATGTGAAACCGCTGAGTGTGTTGAACTCACGTTCAACCAAGGTGTAGGCTCCTCAGTCTTTTCTATTGAAAATAACTTTTCTTGCTAGTAACTATTCCAACATATATCTCTTAGAATAAGATAACTCAAGCCTCACCTATTTCTCCAAGTATCCATGAGAACCTGTAACCAACCAATTCATGAAGTAATCAAGAAAATGATTAATGTACCCAATACTTAAGAGAACTACACAAGATCAATGTCAAAGCTCCAATCTTGAACGTAAACATGGAATCCATGATCTAACCATCTCCTCCTAGGAGATCACATGCACCATAAGACACATAAACATCCCAGTGTTAAGAGAACCATGCTAAACTCTAAATGCAACAAGAGTAAACCATGTAATAATAGCAACCACTTTAAACCAAGAAAACATATCCCCAATCACCTGAAGATAAGCGTACCAATGATGTATCCACATCACTACCAACAACTCCCATTGAATCATGGTACCCAATCACACATGGCATCATGACTACCATCCTCTTCCTGAAGATCACTATATCCTACCAAAGCTCCCATTGAACTGTGATACTAAGCTATACATGGCAACAAGATAAACATCAAACCATCTCTATCAAAAGCATATGGAATTTTAGAAATTTCCAAATGATCAAAATTATCATAACATGTACCATGCCACAACTCTAAAACACTAATCAAGAGTATGTCATGACATAATGATGAAACCATCGTACAACCAAGAATCCACTTCATTTCCAAATGCTCCCACTGAACCATGATACTGAGCAATCCCATGGCATCATGATGCACATAATAAAAACCACATTTATGTCATAAGCTTACACAAAACCTATGAATCCAAGCTCTCAATGACACATGATAAACATCCTCTAAAGCAAGAATATATACCTCTTGTAACAAACTTATTTTCCAAAATCAGCAATAACAAAAAATAGTAAAAGCTCCCACTACAGCCAAAGAACCTCCAATCTTTTAAGAGAAAGGAATCCCAATACTCTACCCAACCTCAGCTCTAATGCCAAATTTTGAAATTTGAGGTGTTTCCTTAGCTTAATACTTTGTAAAAATTTAAGATTGCTGATCTAAATATGCTTTCCTTTGTTACATATTCTTTGTGGGTGATTATCTAATTAATTCATTTTATCATTTGTAGAATGAAGAAAAAAGTTGTAGAAGAATTAGATAGGATATTGGAAAGATACACAACATATACCATGGAGAAACCCTCTCAAGAAAAAAATCCACCAAGAATCAATGTATTATTTAATCTCAAAATAAGATTACAATAATTCCAATCCTTCCTTGAGATGCTTCTTCTTCCTTCAACCAATCTTCTTCACAACCTGCAATAAAATAATACCAAACTCTCTCCAACTTGCCTTGATATATAGGCAATAAACAACTTTGTAAACTCCAAAAGAGTTACAATTACAAAGCTCAATCCCTATCTCCTAAAAGATACACCTATCTCTTCCAAGTAGAGTTTAACCATGAAGAACAATTCCAAATCATCATCTTCATCCATTTGGGCATCCCAAACTGAAGTAGTAACTCAACCTTTATTCTGTAAATATCTTCAAGATATTCTGATTAACTTAGTTTGAAGATTCCAATATACAGATATCTATGAGCAATTTATACCCAAAGTGGGTCCAATTCATTTTGTTAATCAAACATCTTCCACCATTCATAAGAATGGTCATCCCTTGTTAACTAAAGTGAAGTCACCATATTTGTCATGCAACCTCGTCATTAGTCATATTCTAAGTTAACTTGAAGTCAGCATTCACCAAAACCAGTCAAGATAAATAAACCATAATCAACCGAATCGAATTCAATTAACCTTCATGCATGTAAACATCAAACCCTAACTCCTAGAATATTTACATGCATTCTATGTTATCTCTACTCCAAACGTTAACTATACTCAAGGTGAGTGCTCACTACCATGTGGGCACCCAGCCCCTAATATTTAGGAACCCACTGACCAACCCCACCAGATGAGCTTACGATAGGCTATCACTAGAAGAGAGGATCAAAATGGCATCCTATTCCCAACAATAGCTCAATCTTTTAAAGGTAAAGGAAAGAATAAGAAGAAGCCTAAGAAAAAATCACCTTCAAGTAGTGAGTCTCCTCCAAGACAAAGCAGAAGAACAATCAAAAGTCCACTCCACCTCCTTCTTCTTCTACCTCTAGAGATTCTTCTTCCAAGTATAAGAAAAAGAAAGGATAATTTTGTTTATTTTATGGAAAAACTATGCATGATGAGTCTCATTGTTTCAAGAGACTAGAGGCCTTGGAGGAAGCTATGAGGGAACATAATATTTCAGTGCCTAATTCTTCTTCCATTGGAAAATGGAAAGCTCTTTTAGCACATGCCTTGCATTCATTTACTGATAGTTGGATTCTTAATTCAGGTGATTCACATCACATGAACAATTCACATGATCTTCTTGATTCCATTGCTCATACCTCTAATTCTTAGATTGTAGCTGGCAACTCTTCACAAATTCCAATTTTAGGGATAGGCTCCATTTAGATAATAGATGGTTGCATTAAGGATGTTCTTCTTGTTCCTGATATTTCAGTGAATCTACTATTCTACATATTAGATTTTTCATTCTAGAGATGGAAACACTATTGAGTTTATTCCACAAAATATAACTATTAGACAGTTGTAGAATCCTGAGAAGGTTGTTGCTACAAGGATAGTTGATCATGAGAACCATTTGTATCATTTTGATGGCTTTCAGTCTTCAATGGGTTCATGTTTAATTGCTCATGTTGATTCAATGAGAAAAATTTGGCATGAAAGATTCAAGCACTTGAACTATAGATATCTTCAACAGATGCACACACATAACTTAGTGGTTGGTCTTCCAAAGATCTCTTGCATAGATGGTTTTTGTGAAGGTCGTGTTTTGGGAAAACAACATCAAGATCCTTTTCCTAAGGGTCAAGCTATATGTGAAACCACACCCCTTGAGTTGGTTCATAGTCATCTCATGTCCTTTCCAACTCCTTTTTCAAGGGCTAAGTATGTGCTCACTTTTATTAATGATTTTTCCCAATGCACATGGGTCTATTTTTTGAAGTTAAAGAGTGAGATTCTCACCTCCTTCAAGAACTTCAAAGCATTTTTGGAGAAGTAGCCATGTTTTTATCTTCAATGGATACACATAAATAATGGGGGGAGTATGTCAATCAAGAATTTTAGGATTTTTAGAATGAGTATGGTATTCTTCATTAGCAAATAGTTCCTTACACTCCTCAATAGAATGGTGTGGTGGAGAGGAAGATCAAGACTTTATAGTAGATGGCCAATTGTATGATTCAGTCTCGGTCCATGGTTCCAACATTTTGGGTCGAAGTTGTCAATTGTGCCAATTATATTCAAAATCATATGCCTCACAAGCCAGTGCAGAATATGACCCCTGAGGAGGCTTGGTCCCATCATAATCCTAATGTATCCTTCTTTAGATTATTCGATAGTGATGCTTGAGCATTCATTCTAGATGGTCGACGTAAATCAATGGAGAAGAGTAAACAATTCATTTTTGTTGGCTATTATGAGGATGTGAAGGCATACAAATTACTTCATCCTAACACACGAGAGGTTCATTTTAATCTTGATGTTTAGTTTTTTTATTCTTTCACACAAATGGATCCTCCTTCAAATTATTCTTCATTATAACCTACAAAATATTCTTCAATTGAGGATGTTTTGCTTCTTGAGGAAGATTTTGATGATGGTCTCGATCCACCTCCTCCTATCCATCCACTGGGACATGATGGGATTGTAATACTCTTGAGGAGGCTAGTCCTCTTTTTGGTGATCCTGAAAACACTTGCCACACTTGTTATTAGACTTCAGGTATCATTCTTTTGAGTCATGCCATTTCGGATAATCCTTAGAAGTTTTCAAATGCTTTTGGTATTCTTGAGTGGGATAGTGTTATAGATGAGGAGTATTCTTCTTTGATGAAGAATCATACTTGGGATCTTGTACCTCTTCCTAAGGGAAGAAAGTTGGTTCAGTGCAAGTGGGTGTATCATACCAAATATGCAGTTGATGGTTCCATTGAAAAGTACAAGGCCTATTTAGTAGCAAAGGGGTTTGCATAGGTTGAGGGAGTTGAATATTCCAAGGCCTTTTCTCCTATTTCCAAGATGGATCCTATTCATCTTGTCCTTGCTATAGCTACATCTTAGGGATGGTTAGTGTATCAGATGGATGTGAAGAGTGCTTTCTTGCATGGGGATCTTCATGAGGAGATTTATGTGGAGCAACAACTCGGTTTTGTGTAGGACTCTTCACTTATTTTCAAGCTTGAATGTTCATTGTATGGTCTCAAATAGGCCCCTTAGGCTTGGTATGAGAAGATGAATAACTTCTTGCTTGCTTCTAGGTCCGCCCATTGCCATTTTGATCCTATAGTTTATACTCGAATGTGGAAAGGATCTTCTCATTCTTACACTCTAGGTGGATTATTTAATTCTCACATGGAGTTCCACTTCCATGATTCAGAGTACTCAACAAGCATTGATGGAGCATTTTGATATGACCAACCTTGTCCTTTTGCATTACTTCCTTGGTCTTTAGGTTCATCAAATTTCTGAGTGGATCTTCATTTTCCAATAGAATTATGCTCTATATTTTCTTTAGAGATTTGGAATTGTTGATTGCAAGCTTGACCCCACACCTTTTCAGTTAGGTATTGTACTATCTACTAGTTTCACTACTCCTATAGTTGATCCTACCTTGTATTGGTAGTTGGTTGGAAATCTATTGTACTTGACACATAGTCATCCTGATATTTCATTTGCGGTTGGCCTTGTCTTGCTTCTCTTAAGATCCTCATGAGAGTCATTGGAAGGCCTCCAATAGAATGATGTGGTAGATTCAGGGAACTAAACATTTTTGCATTCATTATACATCAAGAGCCTCTTAGATTGTGGGCTTCACTGACTCAAATTGGGCTGGTGATGTCAATGATCAAAAGTGTACTTTTGGCTTTTTCTTTTACCTTGGTTTTGGTCTAATTGCATGGTCATGCAAGAAGCATACTGCTATTGCATTATCATTTGAAACAAAGGGAAATGGAGGGGATGAAATAGGTAGACATAAAAAATGAGGGACCTATGCCAAAAGAAAAAGGGGGTGTCCACCTATTAGTGTGAAAGGGGTACTTTATCTAACTAGTTCATTCTTAGCTAGTTCTCCACTAAAGTCCTCTTCACACTAGCTTAACTTTACATAGGGATAAGGTGGTTGAGCCTTTAATGACATGATTTGTCACACCTTATAGGATGCCAACACTTGTCATAATCTGGTTACATCCATCTCTCCCCTTGGCCTATATAACCAAGACATTTCCTTTGTAATTCTCAAGTTGAATATAGCTTTGCATTCTTGAGAGGAATACTATTTATTTCTCCTCATATTTCTAGTTTTGCTTTCCTTTAGTCATTAGATTCCTGGTAGGCTAGTTAGCAAATCTCACATGGTATCAGAGCCAAATTTGAGTTGTGGGTTAGCATTCCTTTAGGAAATTTGAGAGTGTAGAGTTGTTTTTAAAAAACTGAGTATGCTCTTGCATCGTATGATGATATGGAGAATCAGAAAGGTGTGAGCAATATTAGTTTATGGGGGGTTTCATGCATTGAATTGTCAGTTACAGGTCTTTTGAAGCTTCCTGGAGAAATTTTGAGCTCACCATTGAGTCCAAAGTAGCTGAGACATTCATAGCTGCCCTTTATTTTGCCTAAAATGGACATCGGAGGCCAAATCTGCAACAATTTGAAGCGAGACGTTCATTGTCAGATCCAGCAAGGAGCCATCATTTCAG
This sequence comes from Sequoia sempervirens, assembly GCA_007258455.2. Classification (NCBI taxonomy): domain Eukaryota; kingdom Viridiplantae; phylum Streptophyta; class Pinopsida; order Cupressales; family Cupressaceae; genus Sequoia; species Sequoia sempervirens. Next base: position 423,419,973 of record VDFB02075321.1, on the reverse strand, counting down.
AGCATTTTGGGTCAAATCTGACCTTGCCATCGTGCTCAGAAGGCCCAAAAACCATAAAATTGACTGTGAAAACGTCAATTTTGGACAAAATTGCCAGGTAAGGCAAAAAAAAAATTGTCCAACCCCATGAACAAATTAATTTAAAAAATAATATTTTTATTTTAAAATAAAAATATTTTATTTATTTATTTTTTCAAGATATATTTTTTTTTAAAAAAAATAAATTGGTAAAAAAATATCTTTAGATATATATTTTTGATTTTTAAATTGAAAAAATTTGTATTTCTATCATATATCATTTGATTTAAAACAAAATCAAAATTAAAAAAACAAAAAAATCAATTTTTTTGATTTTCACACAAAGCGCCAGTATCTCGACCTTCGGGCCATTTCAAACTGCCAATTCATTTTTTATAACGTTTTTATAATTTTTTAGTATTTTTAAATATTTAAAATATTTATTTATTTTTTTAAGTCGACCAACAGTTTTTATTAAAACCCATTTCTTTTCAACGAACTCTTTTAAATGTGTGTATGGGTTTAATAAATTTTTAATATTTTTTAATTAAAATTTTTTAACAAATTTAAAACCTACCCACTTTTTTTTATTTTTAAAAAGTCTTAATTATTACAACTTTCTATAAAAGTGAGTCCCATTTATTTTGCTGATGATATTTATTATTTTAGTGTTTTTTTTAATTTAATTTTTATTTTATTTTATTTAAAATATAAAAATCTCAATTTCGCCAAATTTGGCAAAGCAATTAGCAAAGAGCTAAATTGGAGGTAACTTAAAATTATTTGGTGAAGTTCTAAAATAGCCGACTGACATCTAAATTTAGTGGATTACTAACTTTGGCGGTAGTTCTGCTAAGGTTGGTGGAAGTTTTTCATAGCCCCTCTCCGTTGATGCATTATTTTTTCAAGGCCAACTTTGAAAGTTGATAACTCAAGCTCCCAACCTTTGTCTTCAATGCAAGTTTTTTTTATTTAGGCTAATTTTTCTTGATCTACACATTGGTGAAGTTGGTTTTAGATTTTGGTGCACATATTTTTTAAAAATTGTTGATTCTCAGGGACGACTCTTCACTGTTCTCGTTTTGCAAACTTCAAAGTTGTATAACTTTTGCATACAACCTCGGATCGAGTTGATTCTTTTTTTTTAAAGTGCATGATTTTCTGTGTACTTCACATTGACGTTTATTTTTTCTAAAATTTTACCAATTGTATACTTTCAGCACATGCTCATTTCTTGAGGAATTGTAAAAGCATTGAAATCCAAACATCTGTAACTGCACTAAATATAAAATGCCAAATCATTTTTCTCTAGGGGGTTATTTGATTGAGTAAAGAAGGGGGGTCTCTTGTTCTCTTTGTGTTTGAAACTCTCCCATACTTTGTGCTCTATTTTTCCTTCACTATGGGTACATTTAAGTTTCCATTGCTTACTCCCTACAACTACAACACATGGCATCAAAATGTATGGAATGCCTTAATACAACTAGGATATACACCTTATTTTGAGAAGAAGGTAACTAAACCCACAAATGATAAGGAAAAACTACTCTAGATGTTTGAACATACAAAATCTCTTGGTTGTCTAAGGAGTTTTGTTTATCTTGATATAATGTTTCAAATTGACGCATGTAAAGATTCACATGATGCATGGGAAAAACTAAAAACTCTCTATGGTACAACTAATGAAGTTTGTGGTTATCAAATTGACAATGAACTAATGAGTCTTGATTCAAAGTCTTTTGATAACATCCAAGATTATGTAACAAAGGTCAATGGCCTTAGAGCACAATGTAAATCATGTGGCTTAGAGAAGAAAGAAATTCAGCTTGTCTATAACACTCTAAAAAAACTTGGACCTAAATTTGCAACTTTTGTTTCTAGCTTTCATACTCATAGGTTGACAATGGGATCTACATTCACTAGACCTTCTTTTGCTTCATTTTCTGAAATGTTGATGCAAGAGAAAGCTAAGCTTCTTTTAATGGGTCTTCTTAAGCTTTCACACTCAAAAGCTTTGATGGTTGGTCAACCAAAGGGTCATAAAGAATCAAGGAAACCTAACAACAAACAAATGCAGTTCAAGAATTCACAAAGAGATCAAGCGCAACCATCTTCAACAACAAAAGTTTACTCCAAGTCCTCCTCTTCAAAGGGGAATTTTCAAAAGAAGGAAAGACCAACTTGTAGCTACTGCAAGAAACCTGGTCATGAGGAACATTCTTGTCATAAGAAGCAGAAAAATGAGTTAAAGCATCTTCTCAAAAATAACAACATTAATCTGCCTTCTTTTGTTGCTCAACAATCCTCTACTTCAAAATCAGGCAAAGGGAAAGCGCATGCATTGGTTTCTATTACTGATTCTTCAAAAGAGTGGATTCTTGACTCAAGTGCATCACATCACATGGGTTCTAGTAAAGAAAAATTTTCTTTGTTGGAGCCTTGTTCTATGGCCCACATTCTCATTGGGGATGATTCTATAGTGGAAGTAATTGGGAAGGGTTCAATTGATACTAGAAATGGTACATTTGAGGATGTCCTCTATGTGCCTAATCTATCAGCCAACCTTCTCTATGTCTACCAAATCACTCGGAATGGTAGAAAAGTTGAATTCACTCCAGATTTTGTCAGCATTAGAAATCTTGAAGATAATAAACTCCTTGTAGTTGGTAAATCCAATCATGAGTCTCGCTTGTATGCTTTCTCTCATTTTGTACCTAATTCATATTCAACTGCATTGCTCACCCATTCAAATGTTGTGAGAAAACTATGGCATGAGCGGTTTGGCCATCTCAACTACCATTATCTTTAGCAACTCAACAAATAGAATATGGTCATGGGTCTTCCTCAAATCAATCTTTTAGATGGTGTATGTTTAGGTTGTACCTTGGGAAAACATCCTGAGGAGAATTTTGACAAAGGGAAGGCTTGGAGGGCTTCAAAATTCCTTGAATTAGTTCATAGTGACTTGGTAGGTCCTTTTCCATCATTATCTTTCAATATAGCTCACTATTTGTTCACCTTCATTGATGAATATTCTAGATACACATGGGTCTACTTTCTTTGACACAAAGGAGAAGTCTTTGATAGATTTCAAGAGTTTAAGGCTCGTGTTGAGAAGAATTCTAGAAAGTGTGTCAAAATTCTCCGCACTAATAATGGTAGAGAATATGTGAACCATCAATTTGAGAAATTTTGTACTCTTGAAGGGATTGATCTTCAACATACTATTTCCTACACACCACGACAAAATGGTGTAGCTGAGAGGAAAAATAGGTCCCTGAAAGAGATGGTTGGTTGCATGATCCACGCTCACTCCCTTTCACCTACATATTGGGCAGAAGCTATCAACTGTGCTACTCACATCTAGAATAGAGTTCGGCATAAGGCATTAAAGGGCATCACTCCCTTTGAAGCTTGGTGTGGTAGGAAACCTATTGTGGGGCACTATAGAGTTTTTGGCTCCCTAGCATGGGAACATATTCCTTCAGAGAAGTGCAATGTCTTGGAACCTCTGAGTCATCCTTGTATCTTTGTTGGTTACCTTGATGGTGTCAAAGGATATCAGCTAATGGATCTTGAAACACATGATCTCTTCATTAAGCGCAGTGTGCAATTTGAGGAAATCTCTTCAAACTCCTCCTCTACTCTTCCTTCCTCCATAGTGGTTTTAGAGGATTTTGAAATTGAGGATTTTCCTCAAGCTTCCTCTAGTCATCAAGTTGATCATGAGATTTCATCTTCCTCTTTAGAGAGTTCAGAATCTCCTCCTCCATCCCCTACCATGCCTCATTGGGCTCGCCAAACACTTGAGTCTGTAGGAGATGTTGTTGGGGATCCTTTAAATACAAGGAGGACTCAATCACAACATCAAGACATTCCAAATTCCTACATTGCCATAGCTTCAAATCCATAGTCATTTCATGAAGCATCTGGTATTGTTGAGTGGGATTCTGCAATGGAGGAAGAGTACAACTCTTTAATGCAAAATAAAACATGGGATCTTGTTCCCCTACCCAAGGGAAGAAAACTGGTTCAGTGTAATTGGATCTATCAAACCAAATTTATAGCAGATGGCTCAGTTGATAAGTATAAAGAACGACTAGAGGCCAAAGGTTTCTCTCAAGTACCAGGTATCGACTACACTAAGACATTTTCCCCTGTTGCCAAAATGAACTCCATTTCCTTGCTACTTGCTATTTCTACAACTCATGGTTGGGTTGTACATCAAATGAATGTGAAGAGTGCATTTCTTCATGGAGATCTACACAAATAACTTAATATGGAGCATCCACAAGGATTCATTCAATATTCTTCATTGGTTTGTAAACTAAAGAAGTCTCTCTATGGCCTCAAATAGGCTCCACAAGCCTGGTATGCCACAATGGACTCCTTTCTTCTCTCCATTGGGTTCTCTAGATGCCACTCAGATCCAAATGTCTACATCTTGTGGTAGGAGGATGATCTTCTCTTCTTGGCTCTCTATGTTGATGACTTGATTGCCACTAGGAGCACTTCATCCATCATCACAACTGTGAAGAATGCTTTGCATGAAAAAATTTCCATGACCGACTTGGGTCTACTGTACTACCTTCTTAGGATTGAGATCACTCAATCCTCTTCTAAGATCTCACTTGCACAACCCAAGTATGCTCTTGATCTTTTATCATGTTTTCATATGGTTGATTATAAGCCTATATCGACTCCCTTTCTATCTGGAGTTAAGCTTGATTCCAAATGTTCCACACCACTAGTTGATGATGCTTTGTATTGTCAAGTTTTTGGTAGCCTCATCTACTTGACTCATACTCACCCCAACATTTCCTTTGCAATTGGCATTATTTTTTGCTTCATGAAAAAACCACATGAGCTTCATTGGAAAGCTGCCAAAAGCATCTTGCACTACATCCAGGGCACTCATTGGTATGGGATTCACTATGCACTAGACACAAGTACAAAATTTCTGGGATACACAAATTATGATTGGGCTGCTGATATTGATGATCACAAGTCCACATCCAACTATAGTTTTCACTATGGTTCTGGCCCCATTTGTTGGCAGAGCAAGAAGCAACATGCCATTGCTCTTTCTTCAATTGAGGTTGAGTATTGTGGGGCTGCCAATGTTTCCACTAAGGCTATTTGGCTTCACAATATCCTCACTAAACTTGGAATCACCTTTCAGAAGCCATCAGTTATCTATTGTGACAACCAAAGTTCCATCTAGATCTCGAAGAACCTGGTCCATCATCAACGAACCAAACACATCGAGATCCATATGCATTTTCTTCAGGAACTGATTCAGGAGTAGGTCATTGATTTGTGACATTGTCTTATAGCAGATCAAGTTGTAGATATATTCACCAAACCCTTCACTGAGAGCAAGTATGTTCATCTTCAATCTCTCTTGGGGGTAAGGCACATCTTTTCTAGGGGGTCACTTACACCTTCTTCATTCACCCTCTCATGGGCAGGAGTTTTTTCCCACTGAATTTTCTCCTTCTTTATCATTAAGAGGTTATTATGTACATGGGTAACTTATCAGGCCTAGTAGTCAGGACCCATATTTTCATCTTTGCATTGTATACTTCTCCCAAAGTTGCACTTAGGGGGGGTGTTAGTATGAAAGGGGTACTTTATCTAACTAGTTCATTCTTAGCTAGTTCTCCACTAAGGTCCTCTTCACACTAGCTTAACTTTACATAGAGATAAGGTGGTTGATCCTTATATGACATGAGTTGTCACACCTTATAGGATGCCAACACTTGTCATAATCTGGTTGCATCCATCTCTCCCCTTGGACTATATAACCAATGCAATTCCTTTGTAATTCTCAATTCTCAAGCTGAATATAGCTTTGCATTCTTGAGAGGAATATAGATTATTTCTTCTCATATTTATGGTTTTGCTTTCCTTTAGTCATTAGGTTCTCGGTAGGCTAGTTAGCAAATCTTACACCACCAACCACAAATCCACTTTTCCCATGTTCATTAGGAAGAGTTATAGTGCCACAAATGAATAGAATTGACTTGCGACCCTCAAGGTGAGTCAACCTTGGGTTTGGACTCTATGTTTCCTTAACTTTGTTATGACATAAATGATAGAACAATAGTTATGGGAGAAGAATAAAAGTGCATTAACAATCAAACTTATGAGACCTATCACTGGAAACATGAAGTATTATGATAATATTGATAGAAACAATCATTAACCAATAGATCTAAGAAGGTTAAGATAGTATGTACCTAGCTCCAAAAGTGGGTTTTAGGCTCTGTTGAAGGACATATTCTCCTAGGGGCGAATGGATTTCTATACAAAGCTTTGAAAATTATTTTTGTAGTCTTGTTAGCTCTCAAAAACACAGGCTGAATGCCTCAAGAGGCTGCCAATCTCTTGATATGCTTTAGAGTAACAGACAAGGTCAAGAGAACTCAACATTCCACTCTTCAAGTGCTGCCAACCTAGGCAGGTGTACCTTTTTGAATGAAGTAGACTTAACTTATGATTTATCCTTCTAAAATGCTTTGTCCACAAGGGAAGATGATAGTGAACAAATGAAATCAAACTTGATAGCAATCTTCTGATCTAAAACCTAAAATGCTTAATTAACAGATATAAAGAAACTGAATGAATTCAAATGATGAAATTGCAAAGACCAGTGCCTTATTGGGTATGCAGAGTCAAAAGAAATAGAAGAGGGCAACTTATTCTGGCAGAAAATCAAATTGTAGGCATATGATTTATTCATAACTTGTATAAACAATGCAGGATTATGACTACTAAGCTCTACTTTAATAATCCAAATGAATCTTCCTGATTACTGTGATCAACAAAAAGGATTTAATCTCTACTTGAGAGAACCAATAGATTAATCACATAGATACAACAAATGTGCATTGAAAAACTGAACATAAACTTGTTATGTCAGTTTAAACAACCAAAAAGAGTCAAAATGGAGACAGCTTAGCCATACTTTTCAATAAACTCAACATACAATTGATACCAAAAATAAACTACCACACCAGCTGAATTTCATTGAAATCGCCATTTGAAAACATGCACCATGGTCTCTGACATGAGAAAATTATTCTACTGTATCCATCTCTACTTACTGTTTCTAATCTAAAATAAGATCTTATCTCAATTACAATCGGGGTGCATATTTATACACCAGCATTGAGAAAATAAAACATTTCGAGCACATGTTGGCCACCGTAGAATTTGGGCAAATCCATGTAGGCCAGCAACGGTATTATGAAATTCTCACATGTCAACCCACAACATTTGAATCTTTGTTTTATTTGCCAACCATTTTCCAAGACAATCTTGAAGGTATGTCGAAGGCAATTCAATCGTCAATCGTTAGTCATTTTGTGTTCCTCTGTTCTTTGTGTCATTTACTTTCACCGTGACCATTTGTTCACTATGCCGAAGTCAAGAAGTATCCCTTTGTCCCCTTTGTGTTTTTCTATAGCCCTGTGATATCGGGGAAACCTCTTGTAGACCACCTCAAGTGTTACCGAATTGCATACCTTTACATGCTTTTCATTCGCTGAGACACAAGAAGACTCTTACCGAAATATCCCCCATCGCTTCATCTACATCGATGTAGCCTTATGACGTCGGGTAGACCTCTTGCAGATTATTATGTCTCACCGAAAGTCCTTTATGCATTATGATTCGCCATGACACATGCTTTATCTTGCTGATGAGTCCATTTTTCCCATGTCGCTATGACTTTCCACTATCGATGAGACATCATATAGAATGCACCTTGTTATACCAAAAGACCTCAAGCATCCTCAGGTGTCGCTAAGACAAAATGTTTCTTATGCCGACAAGGTCACCTTTGTGCTCCATTAGTGAGATCGGAGGTCACTCACTGAGACATCATATCAATAATCTTGACCTATGTCGATATTGCATCCTGAGCATATATATAGATCACCGAGAGAAACCAAATCTCACACCGACAGAAACTTTATGCCAATGCATGTCACTGTAACATGCAACTGTTGGGGAGACCTCATGTAGAGTATGTTGTTATACTGAAAGCCCTAAGCACACACGATTGTCAAGAGAAAGCCAACCCTCCGCCAAAAGAAATCAATTTTGACACTGTCAGCAAGACCCAATAGGTTCACCAAGATCATATATTGAATCATAAGTCTCACCGAAGGGTATATTTTTTGTCAGTGGTCAGAAAGACAAAGGAAGATCGCTATGACCTTCCACCAAAGGTAATGTGTTAGACCAAAGAGAATCCTCAACATGCGAGTTGGCAAGACAAGAAGATATCGTTATGACATTTCACCGAGAACTAAAATCTTTGCCGATATGTGTATCATCCTGTCGCCGAAACAGCATGAAAGTCATGCCAATAACTGTCGATGAGTAAACTCCAATCGTTGTGACACAGAAAATGTCTTGTCAATAGGCAACACAGACATTTTATCAGAAAAATGAATCGGGGAGACCCAGAAATTGTCACGCCGATAAGCTTGCAGCAAACAAATGTTAGCAAAAATGCATGACTCAATGGATTCAAAGGGGCTATATGGGCAGAAAATGGGTGAAATATGCACATGGTAGGACCAATCTAGAAATTTATGAGTAAAATGAACATGTAAAACACCAGATTTTTATAGTTCTAACAAGTCCTTTGATGTCAAATCTAAGGCTTTGATTCCCCCAAGTTTGACTATCAAAAAGTTGGAAATAAAACCTATAGGCGAGTTTTCGTATCTTGACAACTTTGAGAACTTTTCAAAATTACAATTTGATCCAATTTCAATCCTTCTTCACCTACAAATCTGCAAACACACATAGAAGATACAAATGTTTTCTTTTGGTGTATAAGGGTTTGCCTTGGTCAAACCCTATTTTGGTAATCAAACCTTGATAATGAAATAAAATCATAAATAAAAGGAATGATGAATGAACAAAGCTTGTTACACCTCACCAAACCCTTTAATGGATTCCCTTAGAGGATTTAAGCCTAACACATCTCTCTAAGGATTGGATATTGCTTGAAATATATTGTTTGGATGCTTCAATTAACACTTGATTTGATGCTTGAAAACTCAAAACCTACATCACAATGTTAGCTCAAAAACATGCATGAACACATATAAATATTGATGTCATGATATGATCTTAAATGTTGCTATATATGTCTAATAAATCAGCTCTCCAATTTTCTTGACAATAATCTTTTCTCTTAGGATTGATCTCTTGAAGTCTTAGATTGCTTAGGATTTGAATTTGATAAAATAAATTCATATTTATAGGTATTTCCTTAATTACCCAATATTGGTGAATAGATTTGTCCTTTACAAATTTTAAATACAAAATGAATCTATAATGCCCAAGAAGGACCAAACAATTCACAATAGTTGGAGAGATTACCATTGCATTGGTTATCTTCCACTAAATTTTAATTGAGGTACAATTCCCTCTTCAATTATAATTTTGATTTTTGAAAATATATAAAATGGGGTATGCTTTTGACCAGAAAGTAGGAAAGGAAAAACTAACACCTATTCATAGCCATGAGATAGAAGGGAAGAGAAATGATTTAAATTTAAAGAAACAACTTCAACGCTAAAATGAACTAGAAAACAATAAATATCGTGGCTCACAGACCAAACTACCAATGATTGTTGAATCAACTCAACACAATCTTAATCACTCACTACAAATAAAATGAATTAAACACCACTAAATAATGCATCCTCACAGGGAAGGAATATCCAAATGTTCATCTAAGCTCATAGACTTATTCATAAACATTGGCATTCAACTCATGATTTACTGCACATAGATAATAAACATTCACAACAATGAATTAAAACTTCAAAATTTGATCCTTTTATTATGATTGATTCTTACTCATGCATCATAGTGCAAGGGGGATCAAAACATTAGACCCCTTTATTGTCAAAATATGAAATATTTAAAATATATAATGTAACAGTTAGGATTTCTTGAAAATTGATTCTTAGACACTAACCGTCGTCTGTCTGAATAAAAGGTTGGCCAAAAACTAACTAACCTTGTCAGATTATGACAACACCTCCATTAATTGCTAATTTTAAGGATGGTTATGATTACATCCCATCTCTCGATTGATAAGACAAAAGAATGAATCATTGCTTGCTATAAGCAAACCGTGGGGCTTATCCTCATGCAAAATATTAGCAACTTTTAACTTCTAGTGAGTGGTTGTATGCCACCTAAGATCATTTCATGCAGGTTCTTTAAATGCAGAGAATTTCATCACTATTTGAATCTAACTTGCAAGTTTTCCATCACATCACCTTGCTTGAGTTAATTGAGTTCAAATCAATTAGAGTGTACTTTTAGCATTAATTGCTTCTTGGTGATCTCTACCAATTTTCCTCAACCACTCTATAAATTAACTTCACCACTACTCATCTGGACAATGCTAATTTCTATGTTGAGTTCATTGAGTGAACTGGCTATGGAGAGTGATTTTTTGGTTATAGAGGTTATCGAGTGTAATGCTATCCATAGGTTGGTGATAGACCAACTAAGAGAAATATTCTTGATTTTCAACAATGTGGAAGAAGTAATCCATAAAATCATTGGCAAGCAATTCATGTCCCAGGTGCACATCCATAATACTAGTCTACTTGAGCACTTCTTGTATAACATAGTCACAACTCTAGGAGTTTTCGATGAAGGTTGTGAGTTATTGAGTGTATGGTCCATCTGTGTTATCTACTATGTTTTGAAGACCCCCTTAGAGGATTCTTCATTAATCTATGTGTGGGCCTAGTTGGCGATGTAATTTGCACCGCTTCTGCATTGTGCAATGAATGGGTTGGTCAAGGCATTTCCCTACTTTGTGTTGGTATGGAGAGAAACAATATGGAAACATTCTCCCACAACATCGAGTTCAACAAGAAGCTCTTCTCCCCTACGAAGATAGAGCACATGCAAGAAGTAATCGAGGATATCAAAGTTCTCATTTTCACTCTCTACATCTAAATACCATGTGTTATGAAATCACTCTTTTTTGGTAATGTAATACAAATTTTTTATTGATAAATATATTTATATATCTATATTTTTGTCTTTAAAATGATTTATGTTATGAGAATGCCTTGGAAATCCTTTGTTTATTTTTTATATTCACCACTTATAGTTTTTCATTTTATACTCATGGTGAATGATTTAATTTTCATGGATGAAAATCTTCATTTTTTTCTAGCATCTTTTCTCTTCTAAAAATACATCCTTAATAATGAAGCAATTTTTGGCCTTGTATGCATTGGTTACTCATTTATGGGCAAGTTCTTGGAATACTTCAGAGTCTGCCATTGTTATGAAAACCTGATCATATGCCACCTTATTGATAATATTCCTATTAAGCCTCATCATTGTTGTGAAAAGAACTTAGAGAAATAATCATGGCTTATTTCATGGCCAAGGCAGGAATGAATAAGTTTTGAGAACCATGTTGGGAATCGACAAAGGTTTCAAAAATTTGTGAAATAATGGGCCAAGCTTTAATTACTTCGATCTTCGTCCATTCAATTCTCTTCTTCAATGATAGAATCCTCTTAATAACTACTTGACCTTTAGCCAACTTATCACAAAGACTGATACATGAATTCTCAAGAAAATAAGATTGTTGGGTGAAGAGAGAGTTCTAAAACCATGTCAGTGTCTGATGCAATTCTGAGAACTTAGTTTAAGACTAATAAAAGAAAATTTTTAAATTGTCTAAATACCTTGAGGGATATATATATTTTTTAGATAGGGTTAACTGAAAATGACGACAACAACTGGCTCTGACTGAGGACAAGGACTATGAAGGACAAATATATGAACCCAAACTTCAAACTTGGGATACCAACTCCTTATCTATTGGGCAATAGAGTCAAGAATATGGGCCCAAACCAAAACCAAAAGTGGGAAGACCAAAGAAAAAAAATTATTTACATGGTAGGAGAAATCCTACCAATGGAACAAACCAAAATTAATTAAATATAGTTGTTGATAAGCTGGGAAAAGTACGACCCACGATGGCTAAGAGAGGAAAAACCATGTCTTAACTACACATTTAAAAATAACAATTGAAAACAAAAAGGACTTACATAGTGGGAGGTTTCTTGCATCATCCCTTCGAATGTCTAGAACAACTTCTAAAAGAAAAGATCCAAATCCATTTCTTTATTTGTTCCTTCAGTCACATCAGTCTTGAAAGGAATCATCCAAGTGATGACAACTAAACTACTTGGGAGAAAATTGGTTGATGAAGAAGAAATATAAGCCGCTTCATTCCTGATATTCAATGCATCCAACTTATTGCTTAGAGTAATCTCTACAAGGACCAAGGGCTCAAATGTGTTTCTAGAATTACTCACTTTGCTTTCCAAAGCAGAAAAATGTGGCTTTTGTTAGAAGTTGTAATTTTGTGTGAAACTTTGATATTCTTTTTTTGAAAGAAACTTCGAAGGAAAAATTCCCATCATTACATGTCCTTAAACCTATTTTCCTTTCTTTCTGCATATCATTTTTAGGAGTAGGATTTTCTCCTTTTTTCTTAAACTCCAGAGCAAGGGAATATAGAACTTCAAGTTCTCCTACATCATTTTCCTCAGTCCCTCTTTCACACTAAGTAATATGAATAGGCCACTCTAAAGGTACTCTGGTTGCTTGGATATTTGGACCAGGTGATTTCCCAACATCCTTTTTTGTCATGGTATCAACACCCACATCACTATGGTTAAATAAATCTTCTTGGTCCTCTAATTCATCAAATTTTTCATCTTTTGGCCCTGAGAGTTCAATATAAACTTCGCCCCCATTTCCCATCCTAAGGACGTTAGAAGATTCTCCCTTTTGTGGTACATTTAAGTCTAAAGAGTTAACCCTAGGTGGTTCATCATTGCTTCAAACACTAGGACTTCCCTCATAATGAGGCTTGAACATGGGAGAGATTCATCTTCAAGACATTCACAATTCCTCACCAATTCTTCTTCTATTCTGATGGATTCAAATTTTACTGCTTCAAAATCAAATATGTCCCTTCTTCTAAAGACAAAATGAAATCTGGGAGGAAGGGCATGCATGAAGGTAGCTACCAAATTGGACTTTCTAGGCCTACTAGAGTGTGTAATTCAATTCAAAGCTCTGGTGAACCTGTCAAAAAAATCACTGACACTTTCCCCTTAATTTCTTTGTATATTGAAAAGGGTCCTCATACGAGTTGCTACATTAACCACAATCTCAAATATCTCAAGAAAACTTCCTTTGAGAGTATTATAGTCAATAATGCATCCATTTTCGAGCCACGTGTACCATTTTGATGCTTGACCTTTCAATGATGCAATGAAAAGTTGAACAATCACACTTTCTTCAAAAAAATTGAAAGTAGAACATGCAGTAGAAAAGGTCTGTATGTTCTCTTTAGGGTCTTGTTCATTTTCACTAGTGAATATAGGGAATTTCTCTCTTGATCCTTTTGGAATAGGTGGGTAACTGTATAGTGTGAAGGTTGTAAAATTGGTTCCCCAGGGTTGTGATAATGAAGAGGCCATCAGAATAAATTGCAAGTAAGGAAGTAGGGTTCTTTTTTGATAGAGTTGTCAATCTCTAAAAAGATAATGTCTTGATTTTCAATTAATTATGAGGTGGACCTCTTTGGGTTGGTGGTAATTTTTTTTGGTTGGGCCAATGTGGTGGGTTAGGATAATGCATGATCTCAATCTTTATAAACGTCTCAACCACAAGTCTTGGTGGGCGTTGTGAATGTTCTTCTTCTTCTTCAATCACAAAAATTGCTCATATATTCTGCCACACTCCTTCCATACCATTGCACAAAAATATTCAATTGAGAGATGATGTCCTCTTGTTCTGACATAACCAAATCAAGACCTGGCTGCAAAAAATGAAATATATTCTCATGGGATAACACCATCTTTGATTATGATGTGGATAAGGTGACTTATGAATGTCTTTACAAAATAGTCCCCAGTAGAGTCACCAAAAATATGTTGGTGAACAGATTTTTCCTTTACAATATTAAATACGAAATGACTCTATAATTCCCAAGAAGGACCAATAAATTCACAATAGTTGGAGAGATTTCCACTGCACTGGTAATCTTCCTCTAAATTTTAATTGAGGTACAACTCCCTCTTCAGGTATAATTTTGATTTTTAAAAATATATAAAATGGGGTATGCTTTTGACTAGAAAGCAAGAAAGGAAAACTAACACATATGCATAGCCATGAGATAGATGCAAAGATAAATGCTTTAAATTTAAAGAAATAACTTCAACTCTGAAATAAATTGGCAAACAATAAATATCATGGCTCACAGACTAGATTACCAATGCTTGTTGAATTGACTCAACACAATCTTAATCATTCAATGAAAATAAAATGAATTAAACACCACTGAAAAGCACATCCTCACAGGGAATGAATATCCAAATGTTCATATAAGCTAATAGAATTATTCATAAACATTAGCATTCAAATCATGATTTACTGTACAAAAACAATAAGCATTCATAGAAATGAATTAAAAATGTAAAATTTGATCCTTCTATTATGATCGATTCTCACTCATGCATCATAGTTCAAGGGAGATCAAAGTGTCTGATCCCTCCAATGTCAAACTATGAGATATTTAAAACTTGCAATGTAATGGTTAGGATTTCTTGAAAACTATCTCATGGGAAAAGGTCTAATAGGTTATCTAAAGGAAACCATTTCTCAACCTACTGATGCTAAAGAATTGGAAAAATGGGAGACTGATCATGAGAAAACACTTGGATGCATATGTTCATTAGTCTCATTTGATTTACAATTTCATATTGAATCATGCAAAACAACTAAAGAGGCATGGGAGAATTTTGAAAATTTGTATGGTAAAATAGATAAAATTAGGGGATATCAGATTGATAATGATTTGATGAATCTTGATCCTAAATGTTTTGACCATATCCTTGACTAAATCTCCAAAGTTGAGCAATTAAGAACATAGTTGAAAGATTGCAACATTGATAAAGAGGATTTACAATTGATTTTGAATGTGTTATCCAAGCTTGGTCCTAAGTATTCAGTGTTTGTTTCTAGATTTCATACCCATTGACTTTCTATGGGAGCATCACATGTTGATCCTAAGTTTGATGACTTTGCAAATCTTCTAATCCAAGAGGAAGTTAAGTTAATGAACATGTGTCTAATCAAGTCTTCCAAGTCACATGAATTGATGGCTAGTAAGTCAAAGGTACATAAAGAAACAAGGAATCTTGATAAGAAGCAAAAGAAGAAAAATAAAAAGCCACATAAAGAATCAAAATTCACTCAATCAAAAGGAGAATTATTTAAGGAGAGGCCTACTTGTGCATATTGAAAGAAGGATGGACATGAAGAACACTATTGTTATAAGAAGGATATTGATGAGTTGAAAAATATTCTCAAAAGGAATCACATTGATTTTCCTTCTAGAATGTTTGAATCACCTCTTTCTTCTTCATAACATTCTATAAAGGACAAAGGTCAAGCATCTACATCAGGATATAAGGGACATGTTATTTGTGCTCTTTCAAGTCATGGATCAAGGAGATGGCATCTAGATTCAGGAGCATCTCATCATATGGCATCTTTGTAGTCTTTATTCTCTTCTTTTCAGCCTTGTACTGTGTCTTCTATCTTGATGGGAAACAATACATACATGAGTGTAATTAGGAAGGGATCTATTATTTTTGGGAACAACACTTTCCAGGATGTTTTTTAAGTTCCTCATTTGATGAACAATCTTCTTTCCATATATCAAATTACACATGGTGGAGATGGGAGAATTTTAAAGTTCACACCTTGTTCAGTCATCATTCAAGACTTGGATAGAGATCATTTCTATTGGGATGGTCGATCATTCATCGCGGTTGTATACCTTTATATATTTTGATTCTAATGATGACCTTGTTCCTTCGGTTGTTGATCACACTTCAAGTATGAACCATGATTCAAAGGAGAAATTTGGCTTCTTGAACTTGGAATTTCTCACATCAGATCTAGTTCTTGAGTCATCCATTTCATCTCCTCCATCTACTATTGTAGTTGATGATGCTTGTGATTCGATAGTTTTGGTTCCTCATGACTCAATGCAGGAGGACATTTATCGTCTTCCAATGTTGGCTACTTGGCATGGCTTCTTGACAGGTATTTCAAACTTGTTTGTGGAGTCTCATATTGCAGATTTAGGAGACATCATTGATGACATTCATCTTCTCTTTGATGGAGAAGATCCTTCTTCAGTTGTTGTGAGGGAACACCTTGACACTCTTGTTCAATGTCTACATGATCATTCTTTGCAGTTTGACATGACTATGGATAATTTTGGACATCATTTGGAGGAGACTTCTTTGTCTTTAGAGGGGATATCTTTGTCTTTGGATTGTATTCTACATTCATCTCTACTAGATTTTGAATTGTCCTCTTCACAAGTGTGGCCTAGAATGTCTATTTGGACTGTGTCAGCTTTCAGCATCGACATGGAGACACTTGAGCATGCTTTAGAGACATCATCCATCATCCATATTCTTGAAATCCTGCATACATCCATGGTTTTGTTTCTTCCTAAGGGGAGGAACATTGTTCGGTGAGATTAGATCATCTTCAACATTCAATGTCAAGCTTCTACCATCATTGTAGGAGACTCAACATTGAGGGGGGGGTTGTCTTGTCTCTCTTCTACTTCTCTCTTATGGGGGCATTTTTCCTCACATGGTGTTTTGGGCTTCTCATTCTTCAATGAGATCATTTCTTTTTTATATTTCATCTCTCTTTTGGGGAGGAGTTTTGTCCCGCTAGGTTTTCTCTTTTTCTTTGTTTGTGAGATATTTCTTTGCATTGTACATGGGTACCTAACATGGACTAGTAGTCAGGACCCATCCTTGCATCTTTGTGTCATTTACATAATAATCTGCTACTCCCTAAGTTGCACTTAAGGGGTGGTGTTGGTGTAAATAAAGTCTTGTACTTAGTTAATTCATTACTAGGGGACTTATTTACATGTTAGGTTTACTTAGGTCCTAGGAAGGAATATTTCTAAAAGTTTTTAGTTGTCATTAGTTGTTATCTTATCTCTTGACTTGTAACACATGTGAACCTAGGTAAGTGTGATAAGTTATCTCATGTCATATGATTAAGAAACTTGCCATAATCCTATGACATCTTGTATCTCACCTTGGCTTTATAACCAAGGGGTTTCTATTACACTTAACATATCAATTGAATCATATTTGCATATGCATATTCTCTCTCTTGAGCTTTCCATTTGGCCTGAAGGTCTTGGCAGCCATAGCCAATTCTAACAAATACCTATTATGCAAACCTTGAATTTGGTTTAAGTATATGGAAATATAATTATGTTGTGATGGTTAATGCATGATTTATGTGTGAATCTATATGAATTTTGATTGGATATCTATGCTCAGCCATGGTTTTTAGTATTGTGTACATGTAGTTGATCTTGTATCTTCAATGCTACATCACAGTACTAGCTCAACAACATGCTTGATGCCTTATAATCTTGGCATGATGATGGATCTTGAACAGCTACAATAATTGATGAAGAAATATGCTCTTGAATGCCTTAGAAATGATATTGTAAACTCTCTTGGTGCTCTTGTAAAGTCTTGGAATGCTTAACTTTTGAGTGCTTGACTTGATATCATGTAGGCTTATATGATATAATGATTTGATACCTTGATTATATAGTCAATCCATCCAAGTTACCATTTGTTAGATCCTAGAGGTTGACATTCATAAAATTTCAATTTAAAACCTTGATTTCCTGCTCAAAACTCTAAAAAGGGGCCAAATGGGACTCATACGCCATCTGTGGAATATGGGTCCCACCTAGGTGGTACTCATACGCCCAAGCTGGCATATGGGTCCCACAGGGCCTTTTTAGAGAGAGAAAGTGTCAAGGAGTTAAGAAATTAAGTCTATTTGTTGATTATTTGTTGATCTTGTAGAGATTTCAGTTGAAATAAGCCTCGAGATGCATAATATAGAGTCTTAGGGGCCTATTAAAGATGATATAAATGTCATAAATGCAAGAGGGCCAAAACTCAATGTGAAAGTGTAAATAAATATACTTTACAACATCAAATTAAGGAAAATTTAGGTTTATTTAGCTTAAAAGGTCCCTAAATCCAATGTGAATGTGTACAACATATTACAACACTAGATTAAGGCACCATTAGGTCTAGAGGCCCTATATTTAATGTGATGGAGTAAATGAATATACTTTACAACACTAAATTAGGCCAGAGATAGGTTTATTTAGCTTAAAAGGGCCCTAGATCCAATGTGAATGTGTATACCTTAAGTTCATTTTAACATTATCATTCCCAACTTAAGTGAGGAATTGTACCATTTCCAAGAGTGTACATTTATGTCATTATAGGTGCAATTTTACGACATTACACATGGAAAACTCGAGAAGGAAAAAACCATGGTGAGGATTAGCTCACAATATAAAGTAATTGCAACATTGAATATAATAGGCTCATTAACGGAGGGATCGCTGCCCAAAAGAAAGAAGGGCTCACTACTAGATTACAAAAAAGAAGAAAGTGTTGAACAAGACAACTAAGAGGGGGGTGAATCAATTGTCACAAATTCAATCTTTTAATTCAATCACCGGAACTAATTCTTAACACTACTTAATAGATTAAACAACGAACACTAGTGTAGAAACTAAAAACCATCACATAAACACAATAACACCATATTTATGTGGAAAACCCAATAAGGGAAAAAAAAATGGTGAGGATTAACTCACACTATAGAGAATTTCAAAACTAATTACAAGAGGCTCACTACCTATGAAACAAGGCCCATTGCCAAAATAAGGACTCACCGTCTAGAACAAGGACTCTTTGTCCAATAAGGCTAACAACCTTGAGGGCTCGTTGCCAAAAAGATACAAACAAGACTAGTTACAGAGAGAATAAAATATCAATGCAACAAAGGATTCCACTATAATCACTCATAGACATGCATGAATGATAAAGTTCGCCTTCAGCTCACTACTTCTGGAAACTCAACATTAAGGCTTCAGATTGATCTGCCACACTCGCATTACACACACTCACTGGATAGCATCAATGTCACATATATCTGCTCTTTTTCTTTTCCACTTATCTCTCTTCTTCGCTCTTGTATATTTCTTCACCACTAACTCATCCTATATTTATACAATCTTCAACTTTGGAATATATCCAAAGTCAGCCATCCAAATTCAACTTCAAATTAGGTCATTGCCAAAACATTCTAGGGTGGAATTAGAATGAGGGAAACCCAAACACACACTTCATCAGGACCCAAATAGATCCAAATGCCAAAATTATCTTCAATACAATCAAAATAACTCAACTCTTGAACCGTATGTCATAAGACTTCATCAAAGAGAAATCCAAACCAACAATATTTCTCCCAAATCTCAACTAGAAACATAGAGAACCACAATTTACAAATAGTGAACACAACTCGCATTGTACAATGAATCAATAGCCAAAAATTAGAATATATCAGTTTCCAACAACGAAGACTAACATATCTGAACCATACAAATATAGGAGCAATTCTAGAGCAAAGTCCGAAGCAATCACTGAAACACTTGCAATATGTCTTCATTACAATTTTCTAAATATCCTCGACATATATAGCCAATAACCTATATCCATGACACTAATGACAACAACAATCAGTTGATAACCAATTGACCAGTTGACATCAATGACAAAACCTTCAATCTTTCCATTCTTGCAAAAATATCCCCCTTTGTCATTGATGGCAATACATGATGTGAAAAACCATCAAAGATAACATACAAGCTCTTAATACACTTCTCAAGATATTCATTTTTGTTTCTTCACATGCTTCCTCTCTCTCTTTTCTTTTCACATTCTT
>VDFB02075321.1:423377293-423399890 GCA_007258455.2 Sequoia sempervirens | reverse complement strand
CATGAATGAGGTACTAAAAGAATTTATGGGAAGTTTTGTTATTGTGTATTTAGATGATATTTTGATTTTTAGTAAGACATTGGATGAGCATCTGATGCATATTCAAAGAGCCTTTGAGAAGCTAAGAGAAGAGAAATTGTTGATTAATCTAAAGAATTGTAGTTTTGTGAAGAGGGAGTTAGTGTACTTGGGGTTTGTTGTCTCAACAGAAGGTCTCAAGATGGACCCAAAGAAGGTGAAGGCTATTATAGAATGGCCTAAACCAAGAATTACTATTGAGGTGAGATCTTTTCATGGTTTGGCTAGTTTTTATAGAAAGTTCATTAGAAACTTTAGTAGTATTTGTGAACCCCTGACTGAAACAATGAGAGGGGATAGAAAAGAATTCAAGTGGAGCACTGGAGTGGCAAAGAGTTTTGAACTGTTGAAACAGGAGGTAATAGAGCAACCTGTTCTAGCCCTCCCAGATTTCAACAAGGTGTTTTAGGTGGATTGTGATGCTAGTGGTTGTGCCATTGGAGTAGTGTTGAGCCAAGAAGGTAAGCCCATTGCCTATTTTAGTGAAAATTTAAATGATGCCAAGAGAAAGTATTCTGTATATGATCAGGAATTTTATGCAATAGTTCAAGCATTAAAGGAATGAAGACATTATTTGTTGTTGAAGGAATTTGTTCTATATACTGATCATTAGGCCTTGTAGTACCTAAATAGTCAGGAAAAATTAAGTTAGAGGCATATGAAATGGGTAGAATTTTTGCAGAGTTATACCTTTGTTTTGAAACATAGGAGTGGGAAGTCAAATAGGGTTGCATATGCGTTAAGTAGGAGGCATACATTGATGAAAAAGATGCAAATTGAAGTGGTTGGATTCAATGAACTCAAGACACTGTATGCAGAAGATCCTGATTTTGCAGAGGCTTGGAAAGCTTGCAAGGAACCTATTACAGTGGACAGGACAAGGTGGCTGGATTTCATAATCCGGATGGAATGTTATTACTTAAGGGAAGTCAATTGTGTATCCCGAGGAGTTCCATGAGGGAGAACCTGATAAAGGAGAAGCATAGTGGAGGAATGGCAGGACATTTTGGTCGAGATAAGACCATTGCCATTATTAGTGAGCATTATTATTGGCCTTAGTTGTCACAGGATGTGAAGAAGTTTGTACAAAGCTGCAAGGTATGTCAGATGGCTAAAGGAGTGAGCCAGAATACAGGCTTATATCAGTCCTTTCTTGTACAAGAGAGGCCATGGGAGGATATAAGTATGGACTTTGTTCTTGGTTTTCCAAGGACACAACGAGGGAATGATTCAGTCTTTGTGCTGATTGATAGGTTTTCAAAGATGGCACATTTCATTCCATGTTAGAAGACCCATGATGCAGTCCACATTGCTGACTTGTTCTTCAAAGAGGTGGTGAGGCTACATGGCCTTCCAAAGAGTATTGTTTCAGATCGTGACACCAAATTTGTGGGGTACTTTTGAAGGACCTTGTGGAAGAAGCTGAAGACAAAGTTGAAGTTCAGTTCTGCACACCATCCACAAACAGACGGGCAGATAGAGGTTGTTAATAGGAGTCCGGGTAACATACTAAGATGGTTGGTAGGAGATAAACCCAATGGATGGGACTTGATCTTACCCTAGGTAGAATTTTCTTTCAAAAATTTTGTCAACAAAAGCACTGGTAGATTACCATTCCAGATTGTGTATGGAGGTAGCCCTAGTACAGCTCCAGAATTGAGGAAGATGGACGAAGAGAAGAAAATAAGTGTTGAGGCCGAAGATTTTGCAAAACACATGAAGGATATACATGAGAAGGTAAGAGAACATATTAACAAGATGAATATGTAGTATAAGGCTAAGGCAGATCAGAAGAGGAGGTATAAGGAGTTTCAGATTGGTGATGAAGTGATGGTCCACTTGAGGAAAGAAAGGTTTCCAATGGGAACATATAACAAATTGAAGATGAAGAAGTTTGGTCCCTGTAAAATTTTGAAGAGGTATGATTCAGGGAATGCATATGAGGTAGAGTTGCTGGATGGATTCAACATTTCCCATGTGTTCAAAATTTTAGATTTGATAGAGTATCATGAAGGTGGCGCAGAGGAAGTACCAATGATGGAACAGTGTGGGATTCTAGCACCTACTTCAGAAAAGGAGGAGATTGAAGAAATCCTGGATAGTCATGTGGGAAGGAGTACTAGGAACAGGCAGTATGAAGAATATCTTGTGAAATGGAAAGGAAGGTTTGTTGAAGATTCATCCTAGTTGCCTAAGGCAGAGGTTCACTATTTGGGTTTTTTCCTCAACCATCTAAGACGTGACGGGTCACTTCTCAAATTACCTTGGGTGTCTAATGCAGGAGCATCCAGTGGTGTAAGGGCAATCTTGCATCACCCAAAAATAGTTAGATTTCAAGTTTCTCGGTTTTTAGATGCTTTTAAATTTTTAAATACCCTTTTTGTCATAATGAAATTCTCAATTTACGATTTTTATTTTCTATTCCTGGGTTGAAAGATATTGCAGTTTTAGTTTCCCAGATTTGCACCTAAAAATCTCTGAGTTAGATTTGAGGCACTTAGAGTTCCCGGAATGGCCCTGAAACTTGCTGAAATTAGTGTAACGGATTTTGAGTGCGTTATTGACTTTGAGACCTTTCCAACGGTTCAAATGGTTCACGAATCGGAGTCTCAGATCAAAAGTTATGGCCCCGGGAAGTTGGCGCACTTTCTAGAAGATACAATTGCAAATGTTCTTTTGAAATTTGAATTTCAAGTTATAATTTTTCAGCATCAAACCGCTTAAACTCAAATTTGAATGTTTTTTTGGCTCCAAACTAAAGTGGAGCTCTATTTATGGGTGGGTTTCTAATTTTTGGGCAACTTTTTGGGGACAAGCTCGCATATTGCGAAAGGGCGATTCTATAGCTTTCTGTAACTTGCATGTGTGTTAGAACTTGGGGATTTGAGATCCTCTACATGTAAGAAGCTTCATTTTTTGAATAATAAAATTATTCTTTTATTTGTGGGTTATTTTCTAAGTCTCGAGCTGTGCCCTCATCACAACAACTTATATTTCAAATTGGATCATGATAAAGAGTTAATTATAGAAGTCTTTGTTGATCACATCATTTTTGGAGGAGATGACAATCTATGTATGAAGTTTGCTAATGAGATAAAGGATGAATTTGAAATGAGTATGATTACACAGATTAAGTTCTTTCTAGGATTGCAAGTGACCCAGTTAGACAAGGGGATATTCATATCTCAGTCCAAATATGTGAGAGAGCTACTGAAGAAATTTGGGATGGAAGAATCAAAGCTTGTTGGTACTCCCATGGTGACAAAATGTAAGCTAACACAAAATGATGATTCTCCTAAGGTGAATCAAACTAGATATAGGTCAATGATCAGTGGATTGCTTTATTTAACCCAAACTAGACCAGACAAGGTAGAAGTGAGCTCTACGGTGAATTTCTTTAAGTTGGTTAACAACAAAGGCTAGAGGGTACTATCCGCTTGGGCTAATGCATCAATAGTCTAATTCTTGCTACGAGAGATCAACCGGATATTGAATGCATGTAAACCTTCTATAAGATCACATACCCTGTGTCTATATTTTTCTAACCTTCTATCATAACAAGAGTATAGTTTGCTTGTTTCACAACTAGCTTACAATCACCAAAGACTTGCAACATTTTGACTTTCTTTCTCAATGCCATTAGGAGTCCATAAACTAATGCCTCATATTCTGCTACATTATTTTTGCAATAGAATTGTAATCTAGGGGTAGAAAAATACGTCTTACCTGTGGGACTGATGAGCTCAAAGCTGACTCCTGCTCCTTGCTTGGACTTGGATCCATCAAATCGCAACATCCACAACATGGAGGGACTCTTTCCTTTGAAACTATCAAGGAAAACCTCCTTTTCTGATTGCTTTTTTATTTTTGTATCCCAAGAGGTTTGTTCTCCCTTAAGCCAGTCTTGATCGTGTTGTTCTCCCGCGACCACTTTTGGAGTGATCTGCCCTTTGATATGCTCCATTGTTGTTTGCAATAAGTAGCATTTGAACTCAAAATGGGTTGTGTTGTGCACTCTACACCAGCTAGGGAGCAACAACTCCTGGAAATCCATTCTAGCTCATAAATTGAGTTGATCTTGTATGCATTTCTACATAAATTCTTGGAATCCATCAAGCAACCCGAGGTTACCATCTTCGTAAAACTCCTCATCTTCATACATGATCAAAACTTTAGTGCTATTAGGAAGATGAGCTAAATTGGTAGGGGCATTACGCAACACAAGGGCCTCTTCATCCCTTTCTTCTTCTTGGGAATCTTCATCACCCTGATAGGCCACATAAAATTAATTTCCCAACTTTGTTTCTGCAAACAACACCTCATTTGTGTTTTTGTATTCAGTGATCATTAACTTCAGTCGAGGCTCCCATTCAATGCAGATTTGGTTTGGCAGTCCTTTCCATGGAAGCCAAAAATGCGAATAGTTTTTTTACAACATAGCCATTCAAAGCTCAGGTGAAATATCTTCCCAGTATAATACCATAGGTGTCGGGGATATCAACAACCTATATGTCAATCACTTTCTACACTCTTGGGTCAACTGCAATCTGCATAGGTATCCTATTCATTTAAAATGTTTACTTTAGTCTTGTCCAACTGAGTTACTTTCTATCAGGAGGGGGTAGGAGTTATCCCTAGTGCTTGGCATACTACAAATGGCATAACATTGGCATATGCTCCTGAATCTAGCAAGTAGTTGTGTAGTTTATTTCCAAATATGTGAATCGTCTGTTGGAACTGTAAAAACCTAATGATCTCACATGTTAGTTTTACTCATAAACTTCCAGATTTGATCCTACCATGTGCATTTTCCACTCATATTTTTCTCCTTTGTCCCATTGAATCCATTGAGTCATGCATATTTTACACCATGGTTCAGGTCCGCATGACATTTTCTTTGTCTCCCCGACTCATTTTTGCTAACTTCTGTGTTTTAGGGTGGTCGGTAGGACTTCTCACATGTCTCAGTGATCGCATTGGCGGGTGGAACCTTATTGGCATGTGTTGTGACTATCAAGTTGAAGTCTCCTAGATCTTCTCTTGTCTTATCGATTGGTGCTTAAGTGGTCATTTCGGTGAGAGTTGGATTCCTCGGAGGGGGTCTCAATGACTTATTTATGTCATGTCGACCCAAAGGAGGGGTATATCAGCATAAGTTTTTTCTTCGGTGGAAGCTCTCACCGAATTCATCATGTCTCACCAATTGGAGGAATAGAATTGTCTTATCAGCATAAGTTAGGATCTTCGGTGGAAGTCATAGCGAACCGAAGGGTGTCTCACCGAATGACAACTATAACATACACTTCGATAAGACTTATGAGCTTTGGTATTATGTCTTGGTGAGCCCGTCAGGTCTTGCCGACAAAATCTAACGAATGGCTATCGAAAAAAGTATTATGTTGTCTTGGTGAATTGGTATGTGCTCGAGTTGACTTCGAATCCTTCAGTGAAACATTATATTGTCTACATAGGGTTTCCCTGATAGTCACAGGAAATAGCAACAAACATGAAGATGAAGCTTTCTATCGGTATAAGGACATTGATGTCTTGGCAATACATTGTGGCTCAAGGTTTTTGGCAAAACGAAGTGACATCTACAAGAGGTCTCCAAGAGAGCAATATGCTATAGTGACTGTGAACAAAGCAAATGGAGAGCACATGAGGAATGCACTTTGATATAACATACAGATGGTCATAGCAAAGGCGGATAACATAGGGGAACTCGGGCAGTAGCGATTGACGTTATTTTGCTTTCAACATACCTTTTGGGCTGTCTTGGCGAAAGGTTGGTGAATAAAATAGAGATTCAAATGCTGTTGGCTGACATGTATATGTTTAATAACCATTGCCTACTGACATGTGATATTTTCCCGAATTTGGTGCTGGGCCGACATGGATTTTCATTATGTTTTATTTTCTAATGTTGGCTATAAATATGCCCCGAGATTGTAATTGAACAAATATCAGATTTTAGATTAGAAGCAGTAGGTAGTCAGATGGCTACAGTAGGATAATTTTCTCTTTTCAGAGACTATGTGCATGATTTCAAATGGTGGTTTCAATGAAATTTAGCTGTGTGGAAATTTTTCTTTGGTGTCAATTGTGTGTCAAGTTCATTGAAATGCATTGCTGAAGTTTTCTCCATGTTGATTCTTTCTAGTTATTTAAATTGAGGTAAAAAGTTTATTTTCATTTTATCTATGCACATTTGCTACATTTGTTTGTTAATCGATTTGGTTCTCGCAAGTAGGGATTAAATTCTTTTTAGTAATCATAGTAATCAGGGAGATTCATCTAGATTCTTAAAGTAGAGCTCAGTAATCATAATCTTGCATTGTTCATACAAGTTGTGAACAGATCACATGCCAGCAATTTGATCTTTTCCCAAATTAAGTTGCCCATTTCTGTTTCATTCGACTCCACATACCCAACAAGGCACTGGTCTCTACATTTCATCATTTTGAATTCACTTAATCTCTTTACATCTGTTAATCAAACATTTTATAATTTAGATTAGAAGATTGCTATCAAGTTTGGTTTCATTTTGTTCACTGTTATCTGCCATTGTGGACAAATGCATTTCAGAAGGATAATCACAAGTTAAGTCTGCACTATTTAGAGAGGTACACTTGTTAGAATTAGGTGTTGTACACCTTGCATAATGTTTGTAATGTTTTATTTATTTATTATGTGTGTGGTGCACCTAGGGTTTTCTAGGTGAACGTGCATCACAAGGAGTTATAATGTTGGGGCCACTTTGTTGTATGTAACATTGGGACTTAATTGTAAAATGTAATTATTTAATATTGGGGAATAATAAAATATAATAAAGTACCCAATATTAAATGTGGGGTCACATGATGTTGTATGGTTTTGGGCACATGGTTTATGTAATAACACTTGGTGGTTTTGTGGGAGCTTGTTTCTATAAAAGCAACCACATGGGTAGTTGTTTAGGGTTGGATCAAAAAGTTGGTCAAGGTTGGATAGTTTGCTGCAGGTTAGCAGGTTGAGCTTGTGCATGTGTGAGGGTTTGAAGCATGGCATGGGATGTGTGGATTCATTCTTGGTCACATGGAATGCATGGATAGCTTGTGCTTTAGAAGTGTTCATGGAGTCTCTACAGATGTATTGTAATGGGTTTTCATTGCTGAATAATACATGGAGTGTGGATGCTTTTGGAGGCTGGGTTTTTCCCTCTTGAGGGTTTTCCCAGGGTATATCTTATGTCATCTTTGATGGGTATGTTGTCTATTCTCTTGAATGTTGATGTTGAGTATTTTACTTGCATGTTTTTAGATTTGGGTTATGTGGAAATTGTCATTACATGGCTGCAAAGTTTCCTTACAATTGGTATCATAGATTTGGTTATTGGATTGGATAACCCTAGGTTGCATGAGAGAATGAAACACAATGGAAAGATATAGGGTTTTTCAAGTGTTTTATTGTAGATCTGAGGGTTTTGGGTTTGCTGGTTTGATGGGTTGTTTGCAGATTTGGGGTGTGAAAACTTTTGGCAAAATAGGGTTTCTTGGTTGTGCATTTAAATGAGGGTTTTTGGGGGTGAGTTTTCACAGATGACCTCCTGGGAAAAATTGGACCTCATGGTTGGATTCTGGTTGGCTGAGAGAGAAATTTTGACATATAACATGCCCTATTTTAGTTACAGAAAAAAAAATGCATCCCCTATTCGTCCATACAGACATTGACGGTACAGTCATCAAAAAAATAAAATATTAAAAAAAAATCCTACCCGTCGGTATTAAAAACCCTGCAAAAATCAAAAACGAAAAAAAACAAAAATTAGAAAAATCAAAATTTAAAAAACAACAAAAAAAATAAATTGAAAAGGTTTGAGGGGTCCGCAGACCCCCTGCCCTCGGCTGCCGTCGTACCCTGCAGGTGGCAGGGTGGCAGGGCCTGTCGACAGGGTACTACCGGACGATGGATAAGCCGCTGGAAGGTACCCTGCTGGCAGGGTGCCGGCCCGCCCAGCCCGTTAGGGCTTAAAATTTAATAAAAATTTAAATTTTTAAAATTCTGCCATGTTTTGAAAAATCCGCCCATGGAAATAAAAGGCCACCAGATGAAATTTAAATATTTTTGAAAATTAAATTGTATTTGATGAAATTTTTGGATTCCGCCACCAGGGCGCCGTCGACGGGCCGCCGGTGGGCCACCAGAGAGCCACCAGGGGGTGTAATTGTGCTTTTTATAGCAGTTTTTTTCAAATGCATGTAACTTTTACCCAGGGTGTCTGTTTTTGACTTCTTATAGTCGTTGGAAAGCTGTTTCCGAGCACTACATAGTGGTATAGGTTTTGTTCCATGATTTTGCAGTTTTGATAGTGTTTTTCTTGGTTGAAGTCAGATGTTTATTTTGAACTTTGAGAGGGCATATTGGGTGCATACGGGTCGGATTTTGGACTTCAAATAGTCAACGGAAAGCTTGTTCAGAGAACTACACAGTGGATCAGGTTTGGAGATATTTTGGCATGGTTTATTTGTTGTTTTCTTTATCTGAGCTGTTTATGGGTCTCTTTGACTATGGTGTTATCATGAGCTTATGGATTGTCGGATTTGGGATATTTGATGATGGATTCATTGTATGCTCGGTTGTGCATCTCAGTTTGTTCTATTTTTGACATGGTTATCAACATGTATGTTGCATTGTTGTATCTACAAGTTGTGTAATGTTGTAGGCGGTCTATACTTACTTGTTGCACCTATGACTTGGATATGGGTTGTCTTTGCCCATTGATATTTCAGTGTTGATGCATGTTCATTTTTAGTGGCTTGGTTTAGTCACTTGGTTTGTTGATTT
The DNA here is from genome assembly GCA_007258455.2 of Sequoia sempervirens. Lineage (NCBI taxonomy): Eukaryota > Viridiplantae > Streptophyta > Pinopsida > Cupressales > Cupressaceae > Sequoia > Sequoia sempervirens. The sequence goes on along the minus strand of VDFB02075321.1, from coordinate 423,390,989 downwards.
GGTTGTCATGTTGAGGAGATGAGATGGTATTACCAGGTAGAGTCATGATATGAGATAGATGCAGTTGACTATGATTATGTAGATATGTGGACACAGTTGGGTTGATTTGTTGGTATATTTGGTGGTGATCATGATGTCATGGATGTTTCTTGTGCATTAGAGACTTTGGCATGTTATGATGGTTTATGCAGGTGCATTGATTGGTGGTATTGGATTGGTTCCTGATTATGGTTGTGGCAGTGTATCTTCTTGGGTTGAGGAGATTGGTATCACGATGTCATGGATAGCTTGGTTACATGGTTCAGTGGGAGCTTTTGATAGTGATGGTTTGGCGATGTATCTTCTTGCTTTAGAGGATGGTTATCATGTTGTCATTGAGAGCTTGGATTCACAGGTTTTTGTGTGAGCTTATGACAGTGTTGGTTTTGTGCATCATGGTGCCATGGGATTGCTCGGTATCATAGTTCAGTGGGATCATTTGGCAATGATGTGGATCCATTGTTGATTATGGATGGTTGTCTTCAACAGGTGATCTTTGGTGTCATGGAGGAGCTCTTGGATTCTGTGTGCTACAGTGAGAGTTCTTTGACATTAGGTGTTGGAGATGTTGAGGTATTATTTATGACTTGTTGGTTTTGACAGGTGATCCTTGGTTGTAGGATGGTTTTGTTATTATGTCATGGTATACTCTTGATTACTAGTTTAGAGTTGTGGCATGGTACATGTTATGATGATTTGAGCATGTAATCTTCTTTTGAGAGGATGTGAGATCATGGTGTCATGTTTATGTTCCTGATTTTGTAATTGGAGCTATGATTTTGATCTTGGTTGGTTCTCTTTGTATTGAGTACATTGATCATTTGCTTGGTGTTTAGCATGGATTGATCGGTTACAGGTGCTCATGGATACTTGGAGACATAGGTGAGGCTTGGTGTTCTCTTGTGGTTAGAGACATGTTTTTGATATGGTTACTCTTGATGAGGTTTTAGCAGGAAGTCTGAGGGAGCCTACACCTTGGTTGGACGTGAGTTCAACATGGACCAATGAGGAGAGTGTTCTTGGTTGAGTCATGATGACTTGGATATCCTGGAGGAGCATTCTCATTCCCCACTCTTGGTTTACTCGGCGGTTCACTTGAGAGGTATTGCCCATTATTCTTTCAGGTGCATTATGTTTATGCTTTGTCTTCTCATGGATATGGATCTTGAGCCATGGATATTTGGTTTCTGGAGGGTTCATTTGAGGAGTGTTGGCATGTTTATCTCCTTGTACATGTTGGGTTTAGGAGATGGTTTATTGGGATGATTTCCTTGGTTTAGGAATGGTTACTTTGAGTTTGATCTTCTTGTTTTGAGATGCTTACATCCATGTTAGTTACATATGTTATCTTTGATCTTGGTGATTGGATGGATGGATGTGGTTATGGATTTTGTTTTGGGGTATTATGGAGGAGATCATACTTGACACAGTTGGCATTTAGAGGTGTGTGTGTAGGAGGACATGCTACAGGTGTTTGGTTTGCAGGTTTTGCTTATCATTGTGGATGTTCCTTGGTACTACATGTTTACTTCTATGAGATGCTGGTAGTAGACTTGGTATGCCTTTGTGATGGTGCCTTTTTTGGGATGTTAACGAAGCGACGCGTTGAATGCGCTCATTCCAGGTTTGCATTCATCTTGACATTGCCCATGCAGTGGGAGCTCTTGGATGTGTATGTCACTTTTGACAGGTTTGCACATGGAGTTTGTTATTGTGGTTTATGGGTGGATATGTTGTTGGCATAAGTTTACTATGTTATGTATACCTTGGAGGTATGGATAGTTGGATGTGTTGGCACTTGCTGTGGAGTGTCATTTCAGCTATGGTGATTTATTCTTGACAGCTACTGGTGCATATTGGATTCAGTGTTTGTGTTTTGAGATATCAGGTTGAGGTAGGTTTATGCTTCTTTGTGACAGTTAGTGTGACATCTCTTTGGATGTGTTCTTATCTTAGTGCAGTTGGCATGGTGGAGGATGGGAGTATTCATGGATGAGATGGTGGTCACCTTGGTTCTTGTTACAGGTATCTTGATGGAGCACATGGAGCACTTGGATTCCTGGATTGTACATGTTGCCTATGGAGTTTATTTGTTACCCCCTTATGCAATGTATACAACAAGTGGGAGATTGTTAGAATTAGGTGTTGTACACCTTGCATAATGTTTGTAATGTTTTATTTATTTATTATGTGTGTGGTGCACCTAGGGGTTTCTAGGTGAACGTGCATCACAAGGAGTTATAATGTTGGGGCCACTTTGTTGTATGTAACATTGGGACTTAATTGTAAAATGTAATTATTTAATATTGGGGAATAATAAAATATAATAAAGTACCCAATATTAAATATGGGGTCACATGATGTTGTATGGTTTTGGGCACATGGTTTATGTAATACCACTTGGTGGTTTTGTGGGAGCTTGTTTCTATAAAAGCAACCACATGGGTAGTTGTTTAGGGTTGGATCAAAAAGTTGGTCAAGGTTGGACAGTTTGTTGGAGGTTAGCAGGTTGAGCTTGTGCATGTGTGAGGGTTTGAAGCATGGCATGGGATGTGTGGATTCATGCTTGGTCACATGGAATGCATGGATAGCTTGTGCTTTAGAAGTGTTCATGGAGTCTCTATAGATGTATTGTAATGGGTTTTCATTGTTGAATAATACATGGAGTGTGGATGCTTTTGGAGGCTGGTTTTTTCCCTCTTGAGGGTTTTCCCAGGGTATATCTTATGTCATCTTTGATGGGAATGTTGTCTATTCTCTTGCATGTTGATGTTGAGTATTTTACTTGCATGTTTTCAGATTTGTGTTATGTGGAAATTATCATTACATGGCTGCAAAGTTTCCTTACAACACCCACCTTGGTCTTGCAGCACCAGAAGAGTAGAAGGTTTAATTGTTTCAAACCTTGTTCTATTACCCCAAAACATTGTGAAAGTTGGAAAACTTTTGTGGTTCAAACCTGCATTTTTGAGAGCTAACAAATTGGTGACTCTGCTGGGGAATAACTTGAGAAAATCTAGTGGCAGACAACCTTGCCTTATAGAGTCATACAAATTTTTAAATCAGGTCTTCAAATAGAGATTCATAATTGTGTAGTTTGTAGCTCCCCATCCGAGTCACACAACTAACAAATTGGTGACTCTACTAGGGAAACATATCAGAACATTCGGTTGAAGACCATCATATAGAGTCATTGAAGAAGAAATTGTAATTTGAAAAGTTTCAGAAAAGGTGATTCCGCTGGGAGAAGATCAGAAAAAAATATTTTCCTACTTTTGGAAAAGTAGGTGGCGACTCTGAAAATTTTGAAGAATGGAATGTGTGTATGGAGCGAATGAATACACAAATGTGGGAAGATATTGGACCCCTCAAGTGCTTGATAATACAATGGGAAATTTCTACAATGAAGGCAATACATATCATGCACAACAAAAGTAAGAAAATGCTTATCTAGTCCCTCCTGGATAAAGATTTGAAAGTTATCAAGAATGTCAATGTGATCAGTGTCAAATGCAATTGGCAAGTTATCAAGAATGTCAGTGTGATCAGTGTCAAGTACAATGTCAGTGTGATCAGTGTCAAATGCACTTGGCAAGTTATGAAGAATGTCAATGTGATCAATGTCAAGGGCAACACAATTCTGATTCACCTAGAGATATCAACCAGAATCTGCAACAAGGTATGTATCACAACCAACAATCTAGAGATGATGAATATTTTAAAAATATTTGGGATGCTTTTCTTGACATAAGACTATATGAGGGGGAAGATTTGGGTTCTTTGTACAATAGAATGACAGATATTTGTTTTCATATACCTTCTCATTATAGGCCAACAAGGGCCATGTTTGTTGAGAAATTTGTAAGAGCATGGGAGCCTGAATCATCAAGACAACATGCCTTTGATGTAGTGAATAAATTCGTTGATGCCATGGAGAAGAAAAGGTATAAGAACACTATCAATGTTGATTCCAATGATTGTACTTCTGTTGAGTGTAGAGAAATTGATCAAACGATGCATCCAATAGATGATGAGATATGTGAAAATCAGTGTGATAACTTGCACAATGAAGATGAAGGAACAAGATATCTCTCTTGCATAATAGATTGTGATAGGGAGAGAAGTGTGTGTTATGAGAGATACAATGAATATTCAGATTTTGAAGATACACCTATAGATTGGGATCTGTAGCAAGGGGATTCTTTTACCTCTTATGTAGATTAGGATGAAGAGGTAATGGGAAATATTGATATTGAATATACAATTCCTCCAATTGCAGTTGAAAGCTACGAAGGTACATTCAATGAAGAGGAGGTTTGTAAATTTGAGAATGGTTTCCAAAATTTTTCAGGCCCATTGTAGGATAAAGTTTTAAAAGATGATCAGATGATATTTTGCCAAGGTATGCCTGGGAAGGAATTTTAGGTATTTTTAGATCCACTTGATGTTGAGCAAAAGGTATTCTTAGATAAAAGGGATGTGTCAAGCTATGGAACAAATGACTATGCTAGTAATTTATCATTCTCTGATGATCCTGGGCCTCTTTTTGATGATGAAAAAAGTGATGAATATGACTGTAATAGTGAAAATGTGGAAACTTGTTTACTTAGCTATGAGCAAATCTTAGATTTTCTGAATCTTGAATATAAGAGATATACACATGAAGGTGATCCTGAAGTTCTTTGTCCAGCTTGCATTTGTTTCGACAGTGAAAATTTTCTATGCAATAATTCATATGTCTCTCAGTGCATTTCTTAAGTTGATGGTGAAGCCTTTGAAGTTGGCCAAATGCATGTGTTTGTTCAAGAAGAGGTATGTGGTTCTAAATTTTCTAATTCATGTGAAGATATTTTTTTACATACCAAAGATGATAGAATTCCATATTTGATTGATTCATATATGCTAGATACTGGAGATGTAAGTTATAATCTAATGTTGATTGCAAATAATGATACTAAGGAGGTGCAAAAGGTTTCAAATTTGTGTGTTTCAGACATCATTGATATAACAGAACATTTTGTCTCTCAAGTGAATCACTTTGATTGTGAAATTCTTATATAGCTGGGAGAGTGTTTTAGAATACATAACAGTGAGAGAGATAATGAGGAATGTTGTATTTCATGTGTATGCATTTTGAATGTTGAGATTAACAGGGGTTTGTCCCATGATGATGAAAAAATTAAATTGTAGAATGATGTAAGGAATTTGGTCTAGGCTGAGCTTGGTGGTTTTCCCAAAACTTGCACTAACAGTGATAGGAAGGATTGCATCTGTATCTTCAGGAGAAATTTGATGAAATCAAGTCAAAACCAGGTATTTGACAGGGGGAGGTATGGTCCGAGTTTTAGATTGTATCAGCTTAAGATAGGTGATGTTACAACACAGAGGATTAAGGGTTGCTAGTGCATGAACAACTCTTATTTATCCTCTTTAAAAAAAATTTCCATGCACAGTAGTTTAGGGTTCTGCTCCATCTCCACTTTGCATCCATTTTGCATTCATTTTGCACACTTTTCCATTTCCATTCCTCCATTGCTGCTCACTGGTTCATCATTTTCGGTTTGGTCTGCTCACCCATGTTTCTGGATCCTTGCATTGATTTTACACTCAATCATCCCCAGATGGAGCCACTATTGGAACTGTAAAAACCTGATGATCTCACATGTTAGTTTTACTCATAAACTTCCAGATTTGATCCTACCGTGTGCATTTTCCACTCATATTTTTCCCCTTTGTCCCATTGAATCCATTGAATCATGCATATTTTACATCATGGTTCAGGTCGGCGTGACATTTTCTTTGTCTCCCCGACTCATTTTTGCTAACATCTATGTTTTAGGGTGGTCAGCAAGACTTCTCACATGTCTCGGCAATCACATTGGCGGGTGGAACCTTATCGGCATGTGTTGTGGCTATTAGGTCGAAGTCTCCCCAATCTTCTCTTGTCTTACCAACTGGTGCCTAAGTGGTCATTTCGGTGAGAGTTGGATTCCTCAGAGGGGGGTCTCAAATGGAAAACACGTGAGGAATGCACTTCAATATAACATGGGGATGGCCATAGAAAAGGTGGATAACATAGGGGAACTCGGGCAGCAACGATTGATGTTATTTTTCCTTCGGCATACCTTCTGGGCTATCTTGGTGAATGGTTGGTGAATAAAATAGAGATTCAAATGTTGTTGGCCGACATGTATATGTTTGATAATCATTTCCTGTCGACATGTGAGATTTGCCCGAATTTGGTGCTAGGCCAACATGGATTTTCATTATGTTTTATTTTCTAATGCTGGCTATAAATATGCCCCGAGATTGTAATTGAATAGATATCAGATTTTAGATTAGAAGTAGTAGGTAGTCAGATGGCTACAATAGGATCATTTTCTCTTTTCAGAGACTATGTGCATGATTTCAAATGGTGGTTTCAATGAAATTCAGCTGTGTGGCAATTTTGCTTTGGTGTCAATTGTGTGTCAAGTTCATTGAAAAGCATTGCTGAAGTTGTCTCCATGTTGATTCTTTTTGGTTATTTAAATTGAGGTAACAAGTTTATTTTCAGTTTATCTATGCACATTTGCTGCATTTGTGTGGTTAATCGATTTGGTTCTCTCAAGTAGGGATTAAATTCTTTTCGGTAATCATAGTAATCAGGGAGATTCATCTAGATTCTTAAAGTAGAGCTCAGTATTCATAATCTTGCATTGTTCATACAAGTTGTGAACATATCACATGCCAACAATTTGATCTTTTGCCAAAATAATTTGCCCATTTCTATTTCATTTGACTCTGCATACCCAACAAGGCACTAGTCTATGCATTTCATCACTTTGAATTCACTTAATCTCTTTACATCTGTTAATAAAACATTTTAGTATTTAGATTAGAAGATTGCTATCAAGTTTGGTTTCATTTTGTTCACAGTTATCTACCATTATGGACAAAAGCATTTCAGAAGGATAATCATAAGTTAAGTCTGCACTATTCAAAGAGGTACACCCACCTTGGTCTTGCAGCACCAGAAGTGTAGAAGGTTTAATTTTTTCAAACCTTGTTCTGTTACCCTAAAACATTGTGAAAGCTTGGCAACCTTTCATGGTTCAAACCTGCATTTTTGAGAGCTAACATCGTCAACAAGAAAGGAGGTATTTCCAATCTCCCCTAGAACTTTCCTACGGAAATTTCAGCCTAGGCCACTTGAGCCTTTTCTTTGTCACTACCTTTATCCTTAGTTCATACTTGTTTTGACTCTTTGGTTGGAGACTGTCTATCCAATGGCTTATTTTTACTAGTTAGCTTGTTTAGGGCCTGATTAGGTTTCTTTCCTATGATTTCCCTTATCATCGGCTCACTGTTAGAGGTGTCAAATCAGACCTTATTTGCGGGTATCTCTTGAGCTAGTTTGGATGCGACAATTCTGTTGATGGTCAAAAGTAATACAACATTAAAATAGAATATTTCTACTCTATTTCTCTTGAAAAAGATAAATGATTGAAAACCACCTATCTTCCAAGGTCTTCTGCAGTTCTTTCACAACTATGGTGTTCTCCTTTAGTGGTCTATGCAACCATAATATTCAAGGGGCCTGTTGGTAAATGAATAAAAATTGGATATTACAATCTAATCTAATGTTTGGGGAGGTGTTTAAATAAATATCAAAAGATAGAACAAGGCCTAGGATAGAAAAACATGAACACAAATTTATTTTAATTCAGACATGCAATTCTTATAATGAGTGCTTTCCTAATTAACTAAAACCATAGAATAACATAATTCATGAAATAATCCATCCATTCATAGTGCAAATTTAGAACATACAACCATTCATCATCTTTTTTTTAAAAAACCTTTTCAATAACAAAATATCACAAGCTCATTACCAAAATTAACATATCAACAAATATAGAGAAATATCATCCACAGATAATGCATTGAAATAGTTTCAGATTTAGAGTCTTCTATTGATTTCCATCAAATAACAAACATTTATGCACAACAAAGCTCACTGGTATATAAATAACTATTGTTCAATAACATCATCATTAAACTAACAAACTTCTAAAATAAAACTTATTGCATTAAAGTCATAAAAATGTCTGAGTATCTTGGATAAAAGTTGTAAAAAATTGTAAATTCTATCTATCTCCTTTAGGTAGCCAATCTAACTTCAATTAGCCCACCTTTACAATGAGGAGAGAATTCTAAAATATAGAAAAAAATTTAGCACCAGTTCCTCCTATCAAAAATCAATATCTACCATCTGGTACCTAGATCCACAATTGTAGGGACACCCATCTAACTCCAAGTGTTGTCTTTTGCTGAATTACAAGTGCTGAGAGGGTACACCTTGTTTCCATATAGCCAAAATATGACTTAAAGTTCTATCTTTGTCCTCTACTTTAATCACCATGCTTTATCTTTAACTCACCAAAGCTGATCTAGAGTCGTTCGTCTACTCAAAAATTGACATGAAATGCTACTGTCCCAAAAAGGCACCTGACCTACTCATTCTTCTCATGAGGAATCTTGTGATACTCATCATAATTAGAGAAAATATACTTCAACATATCATCATCAAGTCCATCGACCCAGTCAGCTTTAACTTTGAGTCTTCAAATTTCTTTGCTACTGCAACAACAGTTTCCATTAGCTGACCAATATCAGTGATACCCCACCGTATGTCACATCTAATGTCTACCAGTCTATCCATAAGCATTAACTCAGTAGTATCTCCTTCTTTCATTATTTTATCGAGCCTTAACTCTTAAGCATCTTTTATTCCCCCCAATGATTCAAGTCTATGTTCCATAGGTAAAGTTTTATCAATGAGTTTTCAAACAATCTCCTCAAAGATACCTACACGTTCCTATATTTCATGAATTCCCTTGAGCATGGATATTATTTGTTTAATGAGATTCTATGTTTTAAAAATAGACACATTAATAGACTTTGAAACATACTCAAGGCTCTCATCACCCAAAATTTGTGATTGGACCAACTCTTCATCAGAAATTTTAGCAATCACCTTTAATTTTCCTAAGTACTGCTTGAGCTTCTCTTCCTCCTCCCACCATTTCCTTATGGATTCTTCTATCTTTTTGACCAAAGTAAGGCCTACAACATAATGTCTAAAACCTTCATCCAGATGTGTATCCATATAAGTCTTGAAAACATTGAGCCAATTATCAAACCATGTAGCCTTCTTTTTCATTTCACTCAAACCATCCACCTCTTTGCAACTCATGAAAACAAGGATCTCTGATGGTGTAGGCTATTCAAAAGTGAAATTATTCATCTTTCCTACTTCTGCCTTAAGCTCATCTTTTAGGTTGCTTATCTTTGATTAAACTTGATTTAGTGGTTGTGGAAACAATATCAATCAGGTTTATTTATTGATTCCTTGTATGTTTCCCTAGATTAACAGTGCTTATCTGATAATCCTTAGCTTCCAATTCTCTATCATCCTTTTCAGCAATAGGAGTAGCCATTTCTACTATCAAATCTCCCTTATCAATTAACTTTGTGGAATGCACAACATGAGGTTTCTTCCTTGATTTCACTTTATCAACCTCCACTACCATCTCATCCCATGCCACTAGTTGTTCTTGCACTTGCTGCTTATTTTCTAAATTTAGCTTGAGCCAAGTGGGAGTAGTTGGCTGAGTAGTCACTTGTTGAACATTGGGAAGTGTCAAGGATGAAGGTGTAGAAGAAGTTACCTCAACGGTTTGCCGAAAAGAAGTCCTTTGTTGATCTTCTTGTTCTTTCTGCAACCGTTCCTGCTCCATTCTCTCATTTTGAGCTTTAATTTCTTCTATCTTCTTCCTTTCTTCCTCTTTCTGTGTAGCCTCCTCTTCATCTTTCAACCTCTACTGTTCCACCTCTTGTGCAAAAAGTTCTTCCTTTGTGGCTCTTTCTTGTTAAGCCTTCACCTTTCGTTCTAATTCAAGTGCATGAGCCTCTTCTTCATCCTTCTTCTATGCCTCAACAAATTCCTTTTCCTTGGATAGCTCTTCAATTTTATTCCTTTGTTCTTCTTCTTCTTCTTCAGCCATCTACTCAGCAGCTAGCCTTTGAGAACTTTCCATTATTTCCTCCTACTCTTTCTCAGTTAACACTTCATCTATTTCCAATGCTTCAACATATAAGCTTCTGGGTTCAAATCTAGTTTCTCCTTCTCCTAGCTCTTCCTCAAGTTTCTCTAAGTATTCCTCCCATTTCACTTTCTCCTTCTTGAGACAGAGTTCTTTATGAGGAGACAGGTGATTCTGTTACATCAATTACAGGGGGCCTCTCCTCTACAACAACTACTACTCTTGATGTTGATGGAATAGTAGGAATAATATCCTTGGTTTGTGAAGGGACAACAAAAGTTCCTTGTTTAGAAACTTCTTCTCTAGGATGCACAATAGCTAAGGGTGTGGCACCAAAGCTTGAATTAACCCTAAGAGTAGCCGCCTCATAAGTAACTTTTGACTTTCGCAAAGCATCATCAATTTGTTTCAATGAAACCTCTTCTTCTGATTGGGGAGGTTCTCCTATAAAGGGAGGCTCTTTTGTAGCTGCCTCCACCACTGCAACACCTTTTGTCAATCTTTTATACTGTCTTGTGTCTGTGGATGAAGTAGGTTCACTGCTAGAACCTATTTTCTTTAAACCCTTAGCTCTTGGTTGCTTCAACTAGAGTTCAATCCATTTCAAAATTTTGTTCACCACTATCTGTGATACTTTACAGATATTCATTTCTTATTTCTCCATCTAATTGATGGACTCCAAATCCTTGGTGGCTACTTTATCAATTTTATATCGAGGAACAAGTGTGATCCCATCATTAGTAGTGCCCTCTAGAATATCTATTTTAATGTCAAAATATCTCATTTGGGGAATTGTTAACCTCTCATACCCCCTTTTTCTCACTTCAAATTGATCCTAAAGATTAGCCCAAAAGTCCTTGAGAAGTGGCTAATGATGAGGAAATTAAGAAGCATATATCCCATACATTTTTCTCTTCAGATCAAAGAATTTCCTTTAAGTATGTTGCTATAAATTCAAGGACTAAAATTCTTTCATTGCTGTCTTAGCCATTATTGAAGAGGAATGAGAATAAAATCCCAACTGTATTGGGAAAGAATGACAAACAGTCTTATGTTGAGCAGAGAATTTGGCATTTACCTTGCCAGCTTGTTGAGCAAACTCCATTAAGAACCATCTATTACCACAACACCTTTGAAATTTAAATGGATGACCATCATGCCAAACAATCTAAAATAAGTAGATTTGGGGTATGGAATGAACCAATATCCCCATTCTTGAATGAATTTCATAGTCTCCCATGACAATCTGAAACCAATGTCACTCGTGAGCTGATTGATAACAACATACAAAAATGCATCGTTAACTCTTTTAAAATGTTTTTATGACCCCTTAAGCTCTAGTTGGTCATAATGATCCTAGAAATTCTTTTGATTTGGACCATCATCCATTGACCCTTTAGAGGTCAAACCAGGGAACCATCCCATCCTTGCAACATAATATACTACATATGAAGACATATAAAATGTCTTGGTTTCTGCTACTTTTAGTAGCTGGTTATGTATATTATTAGAAATTATCTATCCTCAATCTAGGCATTGATTCCCTTCTAGAATCAGTTGGATGAATGGGAACATCTAGTGCTCAAAAACATGAGAATTATTTTTTCCAAATATCCTGGCCAATAATGTGATCATGTACCCTATATCTTCAAAAAATTCTAACCTCTTAGGATTAGCAGGCAACTTCTTTAGTAACTTCTTCTTTGTTTTTAGCTACCATTTGTTGATAAACATTTTATTCCCTTCCACATACTTTTCTTAGATATCAAGTTCCTGATCCTTGGCCATGATCTTGAGATTGGGATAAGAAGGAGGATCAAAAACATGTCTAATTATTGCTAGGGTCAGAACAATTATTACAGTGTCTTGTGCATCTATGCATTGCCTTTGAATAAGATTGTATGTGTAGCAATTAGAATAAACTCAGGACACTGTACAACAATAGGAAAAATGACCACATGAGCTAGCCTAGACTTTGCAATCCTCCTTTTGCTTGGGGAAACATCCTCTGAAAAGGTATCTATGTGGAACTGCTCCAAATCCATGTGTCCCACCAGTGTATCAGTGATGTTCATGGCCTCAAACCCAAACTTAGATGCTATTGGGTTCCCTTGGAATTTGTACTTCATTGTAAGAGGCACTTGTTCTAGTTTTAACCTCTTTGGCCTTGTTCCCTTAGATGTTCCTTCAGTGGCCAGCATTTCCTCTAAGTTATAAATTTGCTAATTATCTTGCCTTATTGACCATTATCAGATAAAATAAAAGACATATGAAGAGCAATTAACACAAAAATTCATATTATATCAACATTAAGTCAAGCTAGAATCTCATCCAATAAGTTAATTGAGCATCTTCAGGTTTTGGGTTCGCAACAAAACCAAGAACCTGACCATTTTAAGCACAACACTAAACTCTATCGAAAGTTAAGATCGGGTCATGACTCAAAACCTATACCTATGTTAATGAAGAAGTGCAATTCTATGGTCTGATCTCACAGTGTTCAGGAATCAGGATCGGGTTGTCGTTAGGTAGCAACACTTTGATCAATGGTGTCAATGAATGGGTTATGCTGAGTTTGGATCTCAATGTTGAATCAAAAGTTGAGATCAGGTCATGATTAAGAACCAAGCCCAAAGTGACAAATAGGTGGAAGTAGCTTCCCAAGTTTTGATCTCGATAAGATATTAGGAATCAGGATCAGGACTTCATCGCGTATCAAGCCTTAAGTATGTGAGGTGAGGATAGGTAAGACTCGAGTTCTGATCTTGATAAGATATCGGGAATCACGACTAGGACTTTGTCTGGTCATGATACTTAATGATGTGGCCAAGGTTTGGTGTTGACCAGAATTTTGATCCCGATGGTAATGTGGGGATTGAAATGGGGACTTGGGATAGTAATTCGTCAAAACCTTTTAACATTTCATGGTAACAATCTGATACCTGATCCCGATGGTAACATCAAAAGTTAGGATCAAACAAGTGAAGGAACCTGAACTCAAACAATGGTAAGACCCTAAGTGGAATTTTGATTTTGACCCCAAAATACATGTGGGAATCAAGAATCGCAAAGAAACAATAATGAAGGCAAGAGTATATGTAACAATATCTCAAAATGGTGCCTTCAAGATCAGATTATTGCTTAGGACCAAGATTTTTTTGTTGAAACAGTCAAAATTTTTAAATTTAGTATTTCAAACACCCTCTGACTCGATAGTACAGCAGAACCCTAGAAAACTAGGACACAATGAGATGGACAATCCCATGACCAAAAATAAAAACAAACATAAGAAAAATCAAAGCACACTGAATGAATCAAAGGGTTCAAGAATAGGAAAAACAAAGCCAAAATAAAACAAACTAGGAGCAAGCAAAGAAAGAAAACAAAAAACAAAAAAAAAACAAACACCCAAAGAAAACACAGAAAAAATGAGAACAAGGAAGGAAAATGCAAGCAAAACACCCACCTCCAAACACAACTAGGAATTCTGACAACACAATAACGAATTGAAGCACTCCTTCAAACCCTAGCTCAGCATCACTCTTGTTCACTTCATAAAATTGTTCGAG
>VDFB02075321.1:423303997-423377193 GCA_007258455.2 Sequoia sempervirens | reverse complement strand
TGAGAACTTTCCATTATTTCCTCCTACTCTTTCTCAGTTAACACTTCATCTATTTCCAATGCTTCAACATATAAGCTTCTGGGTTCAAATCTAGTTTCTCCTTCTCCTAGCTCTTCCTCAAGTTTCTCTAAGTATTCCTCCCATTTCACTTTCTCCTTCTTGAGACAGAGTTCTTTATGAGGAGACAGGTGATTCTGTTACATCAATTACAGGGGGCCTCTCCTCTACAACAACTACTACTCTTGATGTTGATGGAATAGTAGGAATAATATCCTTGGTTTGTGAAGGGACAACAAAAGTTCCTTGTTTAGAAACTTCTTCTCTAGGATGCACAATAGCTAAGGGTGTGGCACCAAAGCTTGAATTAACCCTAAGAGTAGCCGCCTCATAAGTAACTTTTGACTTTCGCAAAGCATCATCAATTTGTTTCAATGAAACCTCTTCTTCTGATTGGGGAGGTTCTCCTATAAAGGGAGGCTCTTTTGTAGCTGCCTCCACCACTGCAACACCTTTTGTCAATCTTTTATACTGTCTTGTGTCTGTGGATGAAGTAGGTTCACTGCTAGAACCTATTTTCTTTAAACCCTTAGCTCTTGGTTGCTTCAACTAGAGTTCAATCCATTTCAAAATTTTGTTCACCACTATCTGTGATACTTTACAGATATTCATTTCTTATTTCTCCATCTAATTGATGGACTCCAAATCCTTGGTGGCTACTTTATCAATTTTATATCGAGGAACAAGTGTGATCCCATCATTAGTAGTGCCCTCTAGAATATCTATTTTAATGTCAAAATATCTCATTTGGGGAATTGTTAACCTCTCATACCCCCTTTTTCTCACTTCAAATTGATCCTAAAGATTAGCCCAAAAGTCCTTGAGAAGTGGCTAATGATGAGGAAATTAAGAAGCATATATCCCATACATTTTTCTCTTCAGATCAAAGAATTTCCTTTAAGTATGTTGCTATAAATTCAAGGACTAAAATTCTTTCATTGCTGTCTTAGCCATTATTGAAGAGGAATGAGAATAAAATCCCAACTGTATTGGGAAAGAATGACAAACAGTCTTATGTTGAGCAGAGAATTTGGCATTTACCTTGCCAGCTTGTTGAGCAAACTCCATTAAGAACCATCTATTACCACAACACCTTTGAAATTTAAATGGATGACCATCATGCCAAACAATCTAAAATAAGTAGATTTGGGGTATGGAATGAACCAATATCCCCATTCTTGAATGAATTTCATAGTCTCCCATGACAATCTGAAACCAATGTCACTCGTGAGCTGATTGATAACAACATACAAAAATGCATCGTTAACTCTTTTAAAATGTTTTTATGACCCCTTAAGCTCTAGTTGGTCATAATGATCCTAGAAATTCTTTTGATTTGGACCATCATCCATTGACCCTTTAGAGGTCAAACCAGGGAACCATCCCATCCTTGCAACATAATATACTACATATGAAGACATATAAAATGTCTTGGTTTCTGCTACTTTTAGTAGCTGGTTATGTATATTATTAGAAATTATCTATCCTCAATCTAGGCATTGATTCCCTTCTAGAATCAGTTGGATGAATGGGAACATCTAGTGCTCAAAAACATGAGAATTATTTTTTCCAAATATCCTGGCCAATAATGTGATCATGTACCCTATATCTTCAAAAAATTCTAACCTCTTAGGATTAGCAGGCAACTTCTTTAGTAACTTCTTCTTTGTTTTTAGCTACCATTTGTTGATAAACATTTTATTCCCTTCCACATACTTTTCTTAGATATCAAGTTCCTGATCCTTGGCCATGATCTTGAGATTGGGATAAGAAGGAGGATCAAAAACATGTCTAATTATTGCTAGGGTCAGAACAATTATTACAGTGTCTTGTGCATCTATGCATTGCCTTTGAATAAGATTGTATGTGTAGCAATTAGAATAAACTCAGGACACTGTACAACAATAGGAAAAATGACCACATGAGCTAGCCTAGACTTTGCAATCCTCCTTTTGCTTGGGGAAACATCCTCTGAAAAGGTATCTATGTGGAACTGCTCCAAATCCATGTGTCCCACCAGTGTATCAGTGATGTTCATGGCCTCAAACCCAAACTTAGATGCTATTGGGTTCCCTTGGAATTTGTACTTCATTGTAAGAGGCACTTGTTCTAGTTTTAACCTCTTTGGCCTTGTTCCCTTAGATGTTCCTTCAGTGGCCAGCATTTCCTCTAAGTTATAAATTTGCTAATTATCTTGCCTTATTGACCATTATCAGATAAAATAAAAGACATATGAAGAGCAATTAACACAAAAATTCATATTATATCAACATTAAGTCAAGCTAGAATCTCATCCAATAAGTTAATTGAGCATCTTCAGGTTTTGGGTTCGCAACAAAACCAAGAACCTGACCATTTTAAGCACAACACTAAACTCTATCGAAAGTTAAGATCGGGTCATGACTCAAAACCTATACCTATGTTAATGAAGAAGTGCAATTCTATGGTCTGATCTCACAGTGTTCAGGAATCAGGATCGGGTTGTCGTTAGGTAGCAACACTTTGATCAATGGTGTCAATGAATGGGTTATGCTGAGTTTGGATCTCAATGTTGAATCAAAAGTTGAGATCAGGTCATGATTAAGAACCAAGCCCAAAGTGACAAATAGGTGGAAGTAGCTTCCCAAGTTTTGATCTCGATAAGATATTAGGAATCAGGATCAGGACTTCATCGCGTATCAAGCCTTAAGTATGTGAGGTGAGGATAGGTAAGACTCGAGTTCTGATCTTGATAAGATATCGGGAATCACGACTAGGACTTTGTCTGGTCATGATACTTAATGATGTGGCCAAGGTTTGGTGTTGACCAGAATTTTGATCCCGATGGTAATGTGGGGATTGAAATGGGGACTTGGGATAGTAATTCGTCAAAACCTTTTAACATTTCATGGTAACAATCTGATACCTGATCCCGATGGTAACATCAAAAGTTAGGATCAAACAAGTGAAGGAACCTGAACTCAAACAATGGTAAGACCCTAAGTGGAATTTTGATTTTGACCCCAAAATACATGTGGGAATCAAGAATCGCAAAGAAACAATAATGAAGGCAAGAGTATATGTAACAATATCTCAAAATGGTGCCTTCAAGATCAGATTATTGCTTAGGACCAAGATTTTTTTGTTGAAACAGTCAAAATTTTTAAATTTAGTATTTCAAACACCCTCTGACTCGATAGTACAGCAGAACCCTAGAAAACTAGGACACAATGAGATGGACAATCCCATGACCAAAAATAAAAACAAACATAAGAAAAATCAAAGCACACTGAATGAATCAAAGGGTTCAAGAATAGGAAAAACAAAGCCAAAATAAAACAAACTAGGAGCAAGCAAAGAAAGAAAACAAAAAACAAAAAAAAAACAAACACCCAAAGAAAACACAGAAAAAATGAGAACAAGGAAGGAAAATGCAAGCAAAACACCCACCTCCAAACACAACTAGGAATTCTGACAACACAATAACGAATTGAAGCACTCCTTCAAACCCTAGCTCAGCATCACTCTTGTTCACTTCATAAAATTGTTCGAGGAAGAATGGATGAAATTCGAGGAGCATCAGGATACAAACCCATTCACACATGTGAATAGTGAAACATTAAATGTGGTTCAATTAGGCCTCAAGATCGGGGCAATCATCATAATACAGGGTGCAAAGTCACAGTCCAAAGTCCAATCCTAAAAAACACAGAGATTTATAAGTCGGGGTCAAGAGGGGAACAATTAAAAGACCTTGAGAAGTTCTTGGTTTTGGTTTTGGTCTGATACCCAACTCTAACACAAACAAAGCACACAAGGCAAAAAGAGGGAAGTCAGGATCAAGACAAAAATAGGAACTTACACCTCAAAGGGTGCAAGGTAATGGTTCCAACCCAAAACCTGACTCTGACACAAAAAGAAAAAGACAAGGAAAAAAGAGGGACTAGGATCAAGACACAAACTAAAACCTATACCTTGAAAAGTACCAAGTGTTAGCACCGGTCTGAAACTCGAACTTGAAAAACAAAGAAAACCAAGACTTAGGATAAAAAGAAACAACTCCTAAGACCCGAACAAGAACACGAAGGAAAAAAGAAACAAAAAGGGGGACCCATTTTGACCGAAACAAAATGGGGTGGTTATACAAGGTATAACAATTGTCAACTTGGCTAGGAAAATAGTTTACCCATTTTCAAGATACTGAAGAATTTGGTCACCTAGAACCTCTAATTCATGAAAATTTTAACTCAAGTATGATCAGTTGCAACAAACATGGTTGAGCTGGAATCTCAAACATAAGTCAAAAATACTTTTGAGTGTGTGCATGAATGGTACATATTTTCCCTAGCAACTCTACCAATCCCTGAACAACTGTATTAAGGTTCAAGCTATGCGAGTTGAGTCATTTTAACTATTGTGCAATAATACCCTAGTCATTGCTCCACTGCTAGCGAGGCGTCTATAGCCCTGACGGAGATACCTCTAGTTCTCTTAAAGCATTGCTCTACTACCAACCAGGCGTTTATGCTTTTCTTTTCTTTTCTTTTACATGGGATTTACTTGAAGAAAAAAATTCCTATCTTTCTTCAATACTCATATGTAATAACCTAAAATTTGGGTTGAGAACTATGGTGGACCTCATGACAGTGTTAAAGACTCAGATTTTTCACTTGTAACATGAATACAGTCACCCTAAGATGAATAGGCCCTTACGAAAACAAATATTTTTATCTATTATGTGAGAGATTTAGTCGTCGTTTATGAGATCACTTATAATGTAACTATTTGTTCTTAACCTTTTAGACTATTATTAAAATGAACATAAAACATAAGTGATTGAAACTAAAGATTTCAACATACATACCTAAAAGTGCGTAAAACAATTTCTCACTTAGTACCCTTAGTATACTTTGAATAACTACCCCTTCACTTTGAAATGGAGAAAATGAATGTCCCCCATAAACAAAAGAAAAAAAACACAAACAACAATAGCAAAACAAATAGACAAACAAGCAAACAGATGAGCCAGGAGCAAGAAAATAACTAATTACATATATACAATCAGGCAGATTATCAAACCTTCTTGGGCCAAAATAATGTTTGAGAAACTACCCATTGATAGGGAATGGGACAATTTCTACTATTAAAGTACTTAACCAAAAGGCATTCTCACTAAGGATTTTGACAATCTAATATGGACCCAACCAAAGTCAGTCAAACTTTTGGTGATCACCTTTCATTTCCCTGGATTTTTCCCAAAATAGTACAAGGTCTGATAACCTGAAGGCTTTAATTTTGGCTCTTTTTTCAAACCAACATTTGACAACAACCTGATGTTTGGAAAATTGTTGGAGAGCAACATCTCTCTGCTCTTCCAAATTGAGTAAACTAGTCAGTCGTAACTCTATCCTATCATCACTAGAGAGAAACTCTTGCATGAATTGAAGAATGGGTATTTGTAGATGAATAGGGTATCTTGGCTATAGACTAACTTATACGGCAAGTTTCCTAAGGTGGATTCAATTCTAGTTCTATTTCTCCATAACGAAAATATCTATTGTGTGTGCCAATCCCTAGGATTACTCTCTAGTAACTTCTTAATTACCTGCAACATATTTTTATTAGTAGATTCTGCTACATCATTACCCTATGGATAGTAATTAGAAGAGTATTTCAACACAATTTTATGCTCATATGCCTACTAAATAAATTCTCTAGAAGGAAAGGCAGAGCCATTATCACATACCAAGGTGAACAGTTCTCCAAACTTGGTAACGAGGTATTCATTAAGGAACTTGATAATGAATTTAGTGGTGTTGTTCTTGCAAGGTTGAGCTTCAGTCCAACGGCTACAATAATCTATTACCGTAAAAATAAACCTATGACCTATAGATGAATTTAGATTAATCACCTCGAAAAAATATAATTTCCATTTGGAAAATGGTCTTACCTCGTATACTGGTTGTAAGGGCATTGTCAGATTGTGTTCCATAGATGTTGAAGTCTGTATTATATGACATGTCCTAACATGTTGGTGAGCATCGCTGAACACATGGGGCCAATAATAACCCCATCTCAAAATTTGGTGTGCCATGGAATCAACAGAACCATGCCCAGTACCATTTCTGCCATGAAACTCGGCAATGATTTGTTTTGCTTGTTGTTGATCAAGGCAACACAAATAGACATCTTCAATATTTCTTCTATACAAAGCTCCTCCATTGAGCATATAATGGGAACTGTTTAGTCTCAATGCTCTCCTCTGAGTGGTATTCATCCCATATGGACATTTTTTATTCATCAACAAGAAGATCAAATTTGTGTACTAGGGATCACCTGCGAATGATTGCAGTATATTGTTGGAAAGTAATCTTGGTGTCAACATTAGTCGTAGCCTTAGATAAGACTTGTCCATGAACCAGCTTCATCAGGTGCATTTTGAGGTCAAATTCTTGCAAAATTTCCATCCACTTTCCTCATCTTTCTCCCAACTCACTTTGCAGAAGAAGGGACTTCACTGTAGGGTCGAGAACTATGGCAGTGATCTGACTGGGGAGAATGTAGTGTCAAAACTTCTTGATTGCTCGTACTAGCGCGAAGGCCTATTTCTCCAAGGGTGGGTATCTGATTTCAACATTCTTGAATGGAGAACTCATAAAAACTATCATCCTCTCGTCCCCTCCACCTTTCCACTATGTTATAATAGCAACACACGAATGATCAGATGCAAAGGAATAAATGTAGAAAGGCATCAAATAATCATGACTGGTTAGGATCAGTGCCTCTGAAATAGACTGTTTGATTTTTGAGAAGGTAGACCTAGCCTCATTGCTCCATTCAATCTTTGAATCTTTCTTCATCATTTCATTGAAGGGTTTGATGACCTCTGCAAACCCAGTTATAAACTTTCTTACAAAATTTATATTTTCAAAGACTTCATTTCCTTTTTGCTACCTAGCATGGTCAGTTTCAAAATGGATTCTACTCTATCTAGGTTGATTGAAATTCCCCTTTCTGATATTATGTGACCTAGTAGTTTCCCTTCTAAAACCCCAAACACACACTTCTTTAGATTAAGGGATACTCTATAACTTATACATTTTCGAAGAAATTTTGACAGATCTACAACATGATCTCTATTCTTGGAAAACATAGTTAAATCATCCATGTAAATGATAACAAATTTAACTACCAGGGCTTTAAATGCAACATCCATTGCACAAGCGAAGGTGTCTCCAACGTTAATAAGACCAAATGGAATCCTCCAATAGGAAAATGTCCCCCACTTAGTAGTGATGGCATTCTTCATTCTATCTTCATAATTAACTAGCACCTGATTGTATCTTGAATATTCATCCAGGAATGAAATCATATGTGAGACATTTTCTATCTGCAGCACCTCATGAAGAGAAGGAAGTGGGTAGTTATATTTATCTGAGGCTTTGTTGAGGTTCCTAAAGTCGACATGTAATCTGATTTCCCCACTCTTTCTATGAACAAGAACCAGATTAGCAACCCAAGTTGAATGCCTTACTGTAAAAAATATTCTTGCTAACAACAACTTTTGCACCTCTTTGAGAATTAGAGGTTCAATCAAGGCATTCACTGGGCATTTCTTTTCACGGAAGGGATTCACTTTAGGTTTCAAGGGGATTGTATGTGTTATTACTGAAGTATTGAAGGTTTTCAAATCTTCGTACCCTCAAGCAATCACAATGATATATGCTTTCAATACTTTCAATATTTTGTCCCTAATTTCCTTAAGACAAATCTTGCTGATGAATATATTTTTATCCAAATTTGAATCTACCAAATTATATGATTCATACTTCACTCCAACACTATTTGTAGGAAATATTTCATGGGCTTGAGGATCCGAATCGAAGATTTTTTCCAATGCTACCATTCCCTTGGTAATGTTGCTGGTTTTCAAATTAATTATTACCTCCATGTCATAATTTTTGGTATCCTAGTCTCCCTAATCTCTATCCGATTCATAGATAATTTGTCCCTCAAAAACATTTGAACTCACCAAGAAGGCAAGTATATGCTAGTCATCATCAAAAACCTAGAAATTTTGAACATTGTTTGGGATGGTTGGAATTGATACTAATTCCACTGAGAATCTCTTCAACTTGGAATTTTGAATGGGTTCCAAGGTACTAGCAGAAACTGCTAATGCATATGCAATCTAGTTATCTTCTTTGGGAATCAATTTGATTCCAAAAGCATCAAAGTCTTCTATCAAATTCCATATCTTGTTCATGTATGCAGCCAACCTCTTATTATGGCATGTGTATTGGTGCAAATCTACCTGATAATCACCTTAGAATCCCCCGTGACTATCAAAGTTGTAACCTTCTTTTGATGTGCGAACATCAGTCCCCTAGCAAGTGCTTCATACTCCGCAACATTATTAGTATAGCTGAATTACAACCTGTAAGAAGCAAAGTAAGTTTTCCCTTTCAGGTTTTCTAGTTCAACTCCAACTCCATTCCTTGTTTTGGACTTGGAACCATCAAATTCAAGGATCCACAATTGATCTTGGGAAGATATTTCTTTCTTAGGATAAACTACAGGTGATTTCTTGTGAGAAATAGGTGGTGGCTCAGATTGGTTCAAGATATCGAGATCAAGAGAGTGTTGTAAATGATGATCATTAGATGTTTCACTCAAATTTAAAACATGTGTAGAAACTACTTCCTGCACCTGATCTTGATCGACAATTTTACAGTTGGATATTCTTTTGAGCGACCCTTAGGAATTGGAAGGTTAGCAGGGATGGGTGTGTCAAAAAATTTATGAGATTCCTCAGTCTTATTTCATAGATAAGAAAATGGGTTTTAAGTCTATCTAGTTTTGGGGAAGACTTCTTCTTGGGTATTATTGGTCCATTTCAGAATAGTCATGTCTCTAGCCTCAAATGGAAACTAATTCAAAAATGTTTTGTGGTGGTGTTCACAAGTCTCTCCTAACTAACAAACATGGTTCAAAATGTCTATGCAGGATTGACATGTCAGCTCAGAATGGTTATGGTAATGGACCCTGCACTAGTTTGGGAGTAACAAACTCCATAAATTGATCTCCTCTCCCAAAACTAGCCTATCTTGTTGCATTTTTTTTATTAAAACTTGTTGGTTGACAGTGGTCATAGGGTCACCATGCTCTAAAGGTTGTGGGAAATCAAGATTAATCATCGAAAAGGTCATAATTTCTTCCCTCTTATACACTCCTATCTCGGTTTCAAAATAGGCAACTTCGTTAGGAAATTCATACTCTGTGATCATATGTTTCAGATAGGGTTCACTTTCAATCCTAATCTAAGTTGCTACCCCTTTCCATGGTAGCCACATGTGTGAAAAATCTAGGGAGAGATAACCTTCAAGGATTTTCATCAAATTGTGGCTTAAGAGTCGTATGTTTCAGGGATATGAACTACTTGAATATCCATATACGTCTGGATCCGTGGATCTGATACAATCTACAAGTGGCCATTTTTTAGTTCTCCAATGAAATTAACCTTAGTTTTTTCAAACTGTATTACTTTCTTACGAGTCTGAACTAGACTTAAACCCAATTTTTTGCAAATAGAGAAAGGCATAACCTTACCTAAGGCTTTGGAGTCCAAAAGGAAATTATGTAGATTCTTTTTGAAGATTCTTAGACTTAAAATAAATGGGGGTCCCCATCTTACCTCTATACAATACTGAGTTCATGTGAGTAGCTAGAGTTGCCTTAGTCTTTCATGTTAATCGATTTGCCTCTTCCAAGGCCTTCAACACAATGTCACGTTCGACGGGGCACCACCTTAGAATGTCAAAGAATGTTAATCAAATTCCATGTTATCATTCATATAGAACTTAGGAAAAAATGTAGCATTACCTCTATTCAAAAAATTAGGTGGGCACTTTGGTGAAGGCAGATTGTTGTCAACATTCTAGTTAGGTGGAACCATTGTGTTGGGAGGGGCAGATGTGGTAAATGGCCCCTTGTTCTGATTTCTCAGAAAATGGTCTCCCTTGGTTTGGAAATCCTGAGCATCATACGTTTCGGTTCCTAAATCATTTTCCTCTTGCCTAGGGAAAGGAGACCCTTCATCATAGGTCTCAAAAGTCATGGTTGTATCTACAGATCCACCACCTTTGTTGGGAGCACCCTGCGATTGTTGGGAGTCAGCTTGTGCAATCTTAACCACTTTCTCCATTTCTGGGTAGTTGACTTAAGGATGGTTTGTAGTGTCATGTAACCTACACCATTTAATTGTGAAGTTCAGGTCTGCAAGATTTGCAATGTGTGGTTTATCTTCATTAGCTTGATAATTATGGGAAACTCCCCCATTGTTTGGTCTAGTATTCCATTGCCTATTGTTATTGGGTATTTGGTTGTATCCCCTATTCTGGTTTTGATAGTTTTTGGTTGAGGAATTTTTGATTCTAAAAGTTCCTTTGATTTTGGTTGGAATACCCTCCCTTATTCTTATAATTCTAATTCTGATTTTGGTTTTGAGGGTGGTTAAACTTGAATTGTGCCATCTTGTTAGTCACTTGGGATAAATTTTTCGTCAAATTTTATAACTTTGTTGTCAAGTGAGCAGTACATTCACTTTCTAAAGTATTTACAACAGAGGGTGAGTGAATGGGTTAGACCCTCCAACATGATTATGGGAATTTTTTAGTTTTCTGGGAGGAATCCAAAGTCCCACCATTAACCCATGGTTGCAAGGGTGGAGATTGTAATTTGGCCAAAGGCCCATAGGTTGAGTGGGACATCCCTGGGACTGTATTGAATAGAAGGGTTGGACTAGGCATCTGAGGATATCCTAGGGGAGAGAAAACCCCTCCTAAGCCACTTGATTGTGAGCTTATTTGTTGCTGAAATTTGATGGCCAGGTGGTACATCTTAGACATGGAATCAATGTTTGGCACAAGATATGTTCTTTGTAGAAATAATCCAATCAACAGCTCTATGGCTTTTAGATATGCCTAAATGGTGATGTTCTCAGCCACCAAGTATGGTTCTTGTAACTGCCTATACATCCTTTTAAATCATGTGTTAAATAGATGCAATGGTTCATGTGGTTCCTTCCTTATTGTGGAAAATTGGTGGTATAAGATGGCGGGGTCGACATAGACCCCAAATTGGTTGATAAAAGCATCTTCCAAATTTGTCAAACTTGAGATTGATCTGGTAGGTAAATTAAAATACCAATTGTAGGCCATATCTCCTAGTGAATAGGGGAATAACCTACATGCAACGTCATGATTAGCTATTTGAGCCCATGTATAGGCATCTTTGAATGCCTATATGTGGTCTTCAACACTTCGTGACTCTCCATGAGCATATCTGGGACAAATTTTCTTTGGATTCTTAGGCGTTTCATGTATGCCACGAGGAATAGTTCCCAATGGCAAAGGATTATTCACAAAGAATTCCATGGGTGGCAATGGATTTGGTTGTACCAGTTGTGGTATTGGTGGAAATCTAGGTGGAGTGAGTGGTGGTGCTAAGGGTGGTGGGATCAATACCTACGAGATTTGGGTCTAATCAAGGTTTGGAGTTCAACTAAATGTTTTGGATTAGTAGCAGATCTGAGAACTCTTTCAAACCTATATGGTGAAAAGGACCCAAATCACCCCAATTTGTTCCTCTGGGACCTACTTCTAATGTCAGTTCTGTTTATGCTCAAAAGTAACAAGCAATGTTAAAACATAATATTTCTACTCTATTTCACCTGAAAAAGACAAATGATCTGAAACCATCTATCTTCTAAGGTCTCTATAGTTGGTTCTCAACTATGTTGTTATCCTGTAGTGGTCTATGCAACCATAATATTCAAGGGGCTTGCTGGTAAATGAATATAAACTAAATAGTACAAACTAATCTAATGTTTGGGGGGGTTTAAATAAATATCAAATGATAGAACAAGGCCTAGGACAACAAAACATGAACACATATTTCTTTTAATTTAGACATACAATTCTTATAATGAGCATTTTCCTAGTTAACTAAAACCATAGAATATCATAATTCATGAAATAATCCATGCCATTGCATCCATTCACAGTGCAGATTTAGAATGTACAACCATTCATCATCACTTTTTTTTTAAACCTTTTCAATAACAAAATATCACAAGCTCATTACCAAAATTAATAGATCAACAAATATAGAGAAATATCATCCACAGATAATGCAACGAAATGGTTTTAGATTCAGAGTCTTCTATTGATTTCCATTAAATAACAAACATTTATGCACAACAAAGCTCACTGGCATGCAAATAATCATTGTTTATCAACATCATCGTTAAACTAACAAGCTTCTAAAATAAAATTAATTGCATTAAAGCCATAAAAATGTCTGAGTATCTTGCATAAAAGCTGTAAAAACTTGTAAATTGTATCTATCTCATTTAGGCAACCAATCTAACTTCAATTAGTCAGCCTTTACATTGAGGAGAGAATTCTAATATATAGAAAAAATTTAGCACCAATTCCTCCTATCAAATATCAAGATCCACAATCTGGGGCCCAAATCCATAATTATAGGGACACCCAGTTAACTCAAGTGTTGTATTCTGATAAACTGTAAATGCTGAGAGGGTACACCTTGTGTCCATATAGCCAAAATTTGACTTAAATTTTTTTCTTTGTCCTCTTCTAATTACCATGCTTTATCTTTGACTCACGAAAGCTGGTCTGGAGTCATCCATTTGCTCAAAAATTGACATGAAATGCTATTTTCCCAAAAAGGAACCTGACCTACTCATCCTTCTCATGAGGAATCCCGTGATACTCATCATAATTAGAGAAAATATGTTTCAATGTATCATCATCAGGTCCATCGACCTAGTTAGCTTTAAACTTTGAGTCTTCAAAAAAAACTTCTACTATACCAACAATTTCCCTTAGCTGATCAACGTTCGTGATTCCCCACCATATGTCACATGTAATGTATAGATGTTTATGCATAAGCATTAACTCAACAGTATCTCCTTATTTCATTATTTTATTGAGCCTTACCTCCCAAGCATCTTTTATTTCCCCCAATGATTCAAGTCTTTGTTCTGGAGGTAAAGTTTTATCAATGAGTTTTGAAACAATCTCCTCAAAGATACCTGCATGTTGCCATATTTCATAGATCTCCTTGAGCATGGCTATTCTTTGTTCAATGAGATTTTGTGTTTTAAAAATAGATACATTAATAGACTTTGAAACATACTTAGGGCTCTCATCACCCAAAATTTGTGATTGGACCAACTCTTCATCATAAATTTTAGCAATCACCTTAAATTTTGCTAAGTACTATTGGATGTTGTGGTTGTGTTGATGATATGTGGTTTTCATTGATGTCAACACTATTAGCATAAATGTATTTGAAGTTGTATATGTCGAGGATATTGAGAAAATTGTAATAAATGAGTTCCAGGTTGTTAGTGGTGAATTGAAGTTCAATATGGTGGTTATTTTTGTACGTTGTTGATCAAAGGTTGTGGACTAAAGGGTTTGTTGCTAAGTTTATCTAGTTTATCCACATCAAGTTTCAAAGATCCTCATGAAGATTTGATCGAGTTATGAAGATTTCCATTCAGAGAGATTTTATGTTTCTTCAATTGGTGTTCCTAATTGAAGATGATGCTATTTCAATTAGTTTGGTTGTTGTAGATGCTTCTCTTGTGATTCATGATGCTTGTGGATGTTTCTAGATCATGCTATATCTTTGTTGCATTTCCACATTGATCGTTGTGATTGTGGTTCACGATTTTCTCTTGTGTGTTCATGTTTTTCTTGTTCTTGGCCAACATAGTGTTTTGTGGATCTTCGAGGAGAAATTAATTGAAGTGTATTTGTGCTAGAGATGTTGATTTGGGTCCTCACTAAGTTGTGGCCGACCTTGGTTGATTCACATTGATAATCTTTAATGTTTTGGGTTGACAGTTTATATTCATTTTATTATTTCTTTGTGACCGACTTGTAGTGATGAAATTTCATGATATGAACATATAAGAGCAATTGTTTATTCGAATTTAAGTGGGAAACAGGTTTGCTTCTTTGTGTGTGCACAAATAATGTTCTAAATTATTTTAAGGTAGAGTAGAGTGTGAATTATTGTGAAGAGGTGTGAAGATTGAAGACGTGTTAATGTGCTTAATTGGAATTGTAATCAGGCATTAGCAGATGCTAATTTCTTACTTCAAAATCCAGATGGCTTTAATCTGAATCTCTTTGTAATACATGTCTTCCTTTGTAATTGAGTAGTGATCTCTAGGAAATGTGCCTAAATGCATGTGCATTTGTCATATTTCATTTTCATTATACTTTTAATAGGGTATAATCTTGTGGATTGACCTCCACCATGGTTTTTCCCCTAACAGGGTTTCCAAGTAAGAAAATCTTGGTGTTATGTGTGTTTTTGATGTGTTGATGGTTTATGTTTTCATGGTTAATAATTAGATTAGAGAATAAGGTGAATAAGTTGAATAAGTTTTGAATTTCTATGACAATTGATTCACTCCCCCTCTCAGTTGTCTGTCCTTGTATTGCAAACAATTGGTATCAAAGCAGGTTCCTTGGAAGAAGTTTAACAACTTAAGGTAATCTGAAATGGAAAGTTACAAGAAGCATAGTCCAAGATTTGATGGAAAAAATAATTCTTTGTGGAAGACTCGAATGGAGTGCCATCTAAGATGCATTGGTGAACCCTATTGGAGCATTACAAGTAATATGTATATTATTACACATGATGGTCCTACTGCTTCTGCTGAGATCAAAGATGTTGAGTATAATATTCGGGCTAAGGAAGCTTTGTTGAGTGATTTGACCGATTCTGAGATGACAAATGTTATGGATCTAAAGACTGCTTATGAGATCTAGAAAAAGTTGGAAACCTTGTACGAAGGTGATGCTAATGTGAAGATTTCTAAGTTGTAGAGTTTGAAAGGGAAATATGAAAGGTTGAGAATAGGTGATGATGAGAAAATTAATACTTTCATGCAAAGAGTGAATGAACTTGTGTGTGGTATAAGATGTGTTGGTGGAAAGATAGATGAATCTAGGATTGTTGCTAAAGTGCTTAGATCCTTGCCTAATTCTAACAAAGTCAAATCTAGTGCTATTGAAGAGCTCCAGACTATAACAAACATAACCAGATATACATTGGTTAGTAAGCTGACTGCTTTTGAGTTGAGTGAATTTGGAGATGCCCTTCCTAAGGTTAAATCTACATTTAAGTCTACTAATTTTGGAAGAGATAGACAGAGATATGATCCAGGTGAGAGTTCATCTAGAAAGACATTCAAGTATGATAATGAAATCAAACAGATTGAAGAAGAAAGAGAGCTAGAAGAGCTAGAAGCACTTATTGTCAAAAGAGTACCAAGAGGAAAAGGTAAGTATGAAGGAAAATTACCTCTTAAATCTTTTCTTGCAATAAGATGGGTATTTATTGCTATCAATGAAAATAATCATGTATCTACTGAATCTGCTAGTTGTAAAAATGTGGAGAAAGCCCTGGCTGCTTGAGTTGAAGAAAAAGATGAATGGGTAATTGGCAGTGGATGTTCCAATCATATGATAGGAGACAAAAATAATTTTTTAAGCTTGGAAAAGTGTGATGTGTTGGCAAGAGACACTGCATGCGCTTTATGGTGTTGTCATTGATGGAAACCCTTGTTAGCTAGTTGATCCGCAAATTGCATTTTTCTCATACTGACAGACAAATTGAAGGTCAGTGGTTATCTGTTAAGTTAGAATAGAGCATCTAGTAAGTTCGTGTTCTTTGATTCATATGCATATTTTATGTTGTTATTTTGTGTTGTGGATCTCAAGGGAGTATTGCTCGATGCATAATCTATGTTATCTAAAAAAATTGGTGCCTTGTAATGATTTGGATGAAACCTAGGAGGTTCGATTGTCTAATTTTCTATTCGTTAGTGTTTGCATTGAAGTTGTGCAAACCAACCTCACAGACACCGAAGATCACCTGCATGCAAATAACCTGTCACAAAAAGAAGACATTCCAAACAAAAGACAAACGTGCTCTAAAAGTTGACAATGCATTATTCAAAGAGTATAAAATACAATTATCAATCCTTATAAAAGGAGATTGTGCAACCCTAAAAAACCCCTAATAGGTAGACATTTAATAATTAATATAATTATTAAATGTCACAATATGCAAACTAAAGTAAAATCTTAAGAGAGGAATAAAGGTAACTTAATTAACATAATTAAGTTAAAACCTTTACTCTAACAACCCCCCTTAAGATGAGCAAGAGTGCAACTACAAACATCTGCAAGAAAGCAAAGGTAACTACAATGCATGAAAGAAAACAAGGGTCCTGACAACTAGGCCTGATCAGGTACCCGAATACAACCAAATCTTTGTAAAGTGGAGAAAGGGAGAAAACCTCATGGGAACAAAATTCCCCCCAAAAGAGAGAAAAGAAAATAATGAAATGTACTAATGAAAGAAGGATAGGAGGTGGATTACATGATACCCCCCATAGATAATTTCTATCATATAAGTACATAAACAATGGTCTCCATAGGAGAGATATAAAGAGACAAGAAGGCCCCTCCACAATGAAGAAACTTATGTCGCAATGGTAGATGCCTGATGTAGAATCCAAAAGGAGATCCTTAAGTAGCAGATAATATTCCTCCCCTTGGGAAGAAATAGATCTAAAGGACGATGTCGAAGAAACCATGTGAAGAGTGATGAACCAATCTATCTCAAGATGTGTGCCATAATAGGATGCTGAAGAATCTCTTTGTCTGAACTGAAACAAATGATGCCAAATCCAAATTGATGTGGAGAATCCTGAAATGTAACCTCTAAATGCATGGATAATGGTGGGTGTATAATGATATCCTTACTGTCAAGGTAGAGGAGATTAATGTCCTCAAAATAATCCTCAAGATCTGCAGTGTGAGACTCAATAAACAAGAATGTGTATGCAAGATAAGAATCCCATGATGTAGCAGATAATGAATGACCAAGATAGTCATGATGCTGAACTAAATCTATAAGGGCCAATGCGGCGATATTGATTTCATCAGTAACAACGGACGATACATGCATAATCTTAGTCTGAAGAGTAGGAACTATGAAACAAGCCTCTGATCCATCAGAACATGTAAGGTGTCTAAATACTCAAGCTCCTCTAAAGTATCATGACCAAAGGGTGTATTATCTCTCCAAGCACTAGGTAAGAGACAATTTGAAGTAGGATCCTCTGGGAATGGAGAGATATTGGAGTCTCCAAAGATCTCCGAAAGACATGTCCAAAGTGGGTGGGGACAATCAATGTCTAATATAGCCCACACAGTGTCATCATCAACACTAGACAATATAAGTCCTACTATGTGATCTCTAATGATATCCCAAGCTAGTTTTCCCTCTAAATTTTTTGGTTGTATGAGACCATAAAAATAAGGAAAAATATTATGCCACCTACATGTGTAAGTATGCCCTTTTCCCATGAATCATAATTACCCCGTTCCAGAATTACAACTGAAGGGTGAGTAGAAAAACCCATGATAACTCTTCAAATTAAAAAATCTAAGAAAACTGACCTTACAACATGTAGATCAAATGAAATAGAGCCTAATGATGCAAAAAGGAGGCTCCCAAGTGCCCAAACGTCCAAGTAATTAAGCAAATTGTGAAAACACAAAACACTGAATAAAATATACTTGGGGTAGAATCTTGGAAAATAAGTCTTGTCATTGTGAAGAACACTGAACTAGCTTTATGACGCCTATTCATTTGCATAAAAAGGAGCTTAGATGCAAAATTTACGCTCCCCAAAGTGAAAAAACCATGATATAACTTTGACTAAGGAAAAAAGAATTAAAACGGACAAATCCAGAAACCACACCTACACCATCAGATCGGCATTGGAAACAACTTTCCTATGATATCTCATTTTTGAAAAACCAACACCGTATGCTCAAAATATGAACATTTTACTAAATATACTCATTTAGGCTTTAAACCAAACATTTTATTAATTTGAAGATTAAAAAATTAATAAAATATTTAGCTGTACCTTCATGGCACGAAAATCGAGGGAGCACCAAAAAAGGCACAAAAATTGATGCAAAATGGCACAAAAATTGAGGCAGCTCAAAATTGATGCAGATATCAAAAATATGGAATGAAAATTGAAGCGTCCATACAGATCCATACAATCATACAGATTTTCTAACAATTTTTTTGAGATTCCCCAAAAACACTAACAAATCAATTTTCAACAAACCCTATCATATTTTATATGAAAATAGGGGTTTTTGGGCCTTCTAAGCACACCCATTAGGTCTGTTATCCATTTTTTGAGAGATCAATGTCAAAATTTCTCAAAAAATGATGGAAAACCCCTATAATCTAGCAAAAAATACCAAGAATGAAACTCTTGCACAAAAAAAAAACTTTGTAAGCTGAAATCTTCAAAAAAAGAATAGGTAGCCGCAATATAGAGCTCTGATACCATGTTGAAGTTGTGCAAACCAACCTCACAGACCCCGAAGATCACTTGCATGCAAATAACCTATCACAGAAAGAAGACATTCTAGACAAAAGACAAAGGTGCTCTAAAAGCTGAGAATGCATTATTCAGAGAGAGTATAAAATACAATGATCAATCCTTATAAAAGGAGATTGTGCAACCCTAAAGAAACCCTAATATGTAGACATTTAATAATTAATATAGTTATTCAATGTCACAATATGCAAACTAAAGTGAAATCTTAAGAGAGGAATAAAGGTAATTTAATTAACATAATTAAGTTAAAACCTTTACTCTAACAATTTGAAGGCTGACCTAGTGAATATGATGTGTTGCAGATATATGAGGAGTTATTTTTTAAATGTTTTTGTGTTTGTGCATCCTAATTTGGTTCGTCACTATGTTGTGGCTAACTCTTGTGGATTGGCATTCAATGTTTTGATGATTTAAAGTCAAGTACAGTTCATGAATATTACTTGTTTTGTTGAAGCCGATCTAAAGTGTTCAAATATCTTGTAGCAAATATATATAAGTGATTGATTGTATCATTTTGGTGTATGTTCGATGTGAGTTGATGTATGTTGCAAATATCAGAAGATCAGGAAAGCGATTATGCATAGTTTCACTTGTGCATGAAGGACATTTGTGAAGAAATTAAGGCAGAGCAGAGTGAAGAGAAAAATTAGTCTGAAGGAGCAAAATCCTATTGTTGAGCCAAACCAGAACTATAATCAAGCATTTTTAGATGCTACTTTCTCATTCCAAATCCTTGTAAGTATTCCAAAATTTTGTATGGCAGTAAGCCTTTCTTATTTTGAGTAGTGAGCTCTACGCAGTGTAGCTGAATGCAAGTGCATTCCCATTTTGTAATTATTCCTTTTAAGTATACTTAGACTATATTGTGGATTTTCCATCCACCATGGTTTTTCCCCTAATAGGGTTTCCACGTAAAAATCCTTGTGTTATGGTGTTGTGGTTGCTTACTTTATGTTTATGCATATTTCTTTTGGTTTAATGTTATCAATACATTGTTGATCATATTAATAAAGCTAAAAATTGCACAACACTGATTCACCCCCCCTCTCAGTGTTGCTTGATTCCAAAAATTGGTATGAGAGATCCAGTCCTCGGAAGAAGTTTAACAACTTGGGAAAAATTTTGGAAAGTGTTTCAATGGATTCAAGCAGTCTTCAACAACAAATTTTGGTGGCCCTAGATAATCTTGATCAGTCAAAATCTGATGTCTGGGAATTGAAAGCAAATCTTCTAAATGTTGAGAGATTCATTGAGTCATTGAAAGATAAAATCAATAAGTTCAGGGAGAAGAGAAGGGAACTATATGATCAGATCAAGCACGATGATAGTAAGCGCATTAAAGATGAACAACTGAGTCAGGCCCTAAAGGAAAAGACAAAAGAATGTGAAATTTTTTCTAGAGAGAATACAGTTCTGAAGCATGAGATGGAATCTATTATGATAAGAATGACTAAGGAGATTGAAGATAGAAAGAGAAATGAAGAATGAAGAAAAGCTTTCCCAATCCCTGAAAGAGAAATCTGAAGAATGCAACTGAATTATTGATGGATTCATTCAGTTGGAGCAGGGGTTAGAACAAACCAAACACAATGAGGAAGAACTTGAAAAGCACATTGTTGATTTGAGAGATGAAATAGCTACCACAAATGAGTACAATGAGAAGTTCAAGGTTAGCTTAGCTAAGCTTGATGAATTGATTAAAGGTCAGAGGATTAATGGTGACAAGCGAGGTCTTGGATATGAGGAAGGTGAAAGCTCTGGATCTAGACAAAGGAATTATGGACAAAGGAGATTCAGACAAGGAAATCAGATGAACAACACTGGAAGGTATCCGGTAAGACAACCTAATGCTTAGAGGTTCAATGGTTATTGTTTTACTTGCAATAAATTTGGTCATATGGCAGCTCAATGCATAAGTAGAATGAATTCAAATGGTCCATCATTCTTTGGTTAGTTCTTTAACTATAACAAGTATGGTCATAAGTCAAATGAATGCAAAAATGTGGTGAACAAATTTCATAGAGATGTCAGATGTTATACATGCAATAGATTTGGCCATATTTCTAATCAATGCAAATTGAGAGAAAATTAGTGGAACAACTAGTCTAGACAAAGAAATAGGGTGAGCTACAATTGTAACAAAACCGGTCATACTGATAGATTCTACAGAGGAGGTCTGGTAAATCAAAGAAGAAACATGCAGAAGGATATAAAAGGAAAAGGGAAGGCTACTACATATCAGATCAAAAAGCATATGAACAAAACTTGCGTAAAGAAGAGTCCCTCTGTTGCAAAAAATTAGGTAGTACCAAAATCAACTTCTGGTAATTCCTCTGGGAATTAGTTTTTAGGCTCTTAGCCTAGGGGGATCTGTCAAGAAAAAATTTCAAACCCCTTGTCGGTGATTGACACTGAGATGTGGATGAGTTTAGTGATTACATTGGTGATCCACAGATGCTGTTGAAAAAATTGGAGAGAGTATTTATACAAAATTGAAGGTCCATAGAAGAATTATCTTTCATAGTGTATGAAAATAGGGTATCTGGATGAGTTAGAGAAAAATCATTTATTACATCAAAAATTTAGGTATTCGATTGATGAAAAGATTATTTCTATCTTTCATTTGTCACTTTACACTTTGAGAAGAAGAATTTTTTGTGCTTTGAAGTGAACTTTGGAAAAATTTGGGAGAATTCAAGTGTGAAGGTGATTCAAAGCTCAAACCCTACTTTGGAAAAAAGGTATTTATCGGGAAATCTTGTAAACCTGTGAATTTGTTGAAATGGCTACTCCATTGGTGGTTGAAGTGAAGGATAGACCCCATCCAAAATTTAAATGGCACCCTTTCAAGTCTATTGAGATTGAGCTCTTAAGTGCATTTTTGTCTGTGTTGTACGAAGTTTTACACATTGAAGATATTAGGGCATATGTTCATGCTAATATTGAGGAGCTAGGAAGTTTGCAGTTGTTGAATCTATATTCCAAACACATTGTTGGAGAATATTTCTATGTCAAGCCTGAATTCAAAATCCTAGAAGAGAATAAATTCACATAGTTTGTGAAATTACCCATGTTTTATGAAAGTGAATGGGTTCAGTATATCTTGAGTCAAGTCCATACAAAATTTATGTGGTTGAATCAACCTTTCAAGATAATGAAAGAAGCTATAAGATCTATTACAAGTCTAAAATCTTCTGGTGCTTTTCCTATTTTGAAGTTTGTAAAGAATCAGACAGTCATAGATGTGACTGGTTCGACATTTGACAAAAGAGAAATGACAATTGATATCATCACCGATGTGGATGTAAAATTTTACTCAGTGGTCATTGGTTATAAGATATATCACTTTAGCAAAGAAAATTTTGTATCTGGCACTACCATGTATGTAGCTTATCAAATGGTTAGGGAGAATGTAGAGTATGACTTGTACGAATTGCTTCAAACAACTTATGGAGAATCTTGTGAACATAAAGAAAGACAAGAAGAATTCTTTTAAATACGGTAATCTACTACTATGTTTATTCTTTTAATTCATGAATGAAGTTCCGGGAGTCAGGAAAGTGGTTTGGAAAAGAGGTGAGAAGCCTGTTGGTGTTCAAATTAGAGACATGTTATTCAATTTTGGTGATATTCAAGCTAGGAAAACTGCAATCTGGGGATATCTCAAGAACTTTTAGAATGAAATACAAACAAGGGAAAGGATTCCTTCTTCTATTGTTGAGAAGTACAAGGACACAATTTGTTTTATGGTGGATATTGATCAATGCTTAATGGAAGCAGTTGATCCCAGAACCGTTTGGATTATGCCAATGGGATATGAAGTCGAGGAAAGAATTTTGGAGTTATATGTGCAACATCTGTTGAGTAAACCTTTGGATTCATCTAAAGAAAGGTTTAGAACTTATGCAAAAAAGAGCATGCAAGTCCATGAGCAGTTAAAGAAGCCAAAGATAGTCAGAAGAGTAAGGAAAGAAGTGGAAGTGTTTGTAGAAATTATGGGAATATCTGTAGAAGCAATAAGAGAGCCATAAGGAAGAGAGAACAAGCAGATGCTAAAAAAGGGAAAGAACCTAAAACTGAATCTGCTAGTTCGACAACACCCTCTGCCTGAACTAGAACAACAAGGAGTTATGTACCCCTATCTGGTCATGCAGTTAAGTCAGCCCCTGCAAAAGCTCAAGACAAGGTTTTCAGTAAGAGGAAGAAGAAAAAGAGCACAAGAACCTATGAAGTAGTCTCAGAAAGTGAGGAGACTGAGTTAGATGAAGGTGTGAAAGAAATAAAGGCTAATAACAATCAAGTTACAAAGGTAACCAAGAGAAAATATTTTAGTGAAGAAGAAAATGCAAAGAAGAAGACAAAAATTGGCAAACCAGGTATGATAGCTAAAGAAGTTGAGAATGTTGTTGTCAAGGATGGAAGCCTCAAGCCCCTCTACAAATGGTAAGAAAATTTTGATGAATCAGGAGAAAGAATTCTCGAGGAGGCAACAATAAAACATCTAAATATTTTCAATAAATTTCTTGTTGAAATTATGTCTGGTTTACCTAAGTGTCTGTATGAGATTTCAAAGACGAGAAGAATAATTTCTAGGATAGAAGAAGAGCATATGAGAAAGAGAATTCTTGTAGACTTATGTCCATAAATGTCTATTAAGGAGATGAAGTCACTCTTGAACAAAGCCAAGAAGGAATTTAAAAGAAAAAAAAAGGGTGAAAAAACTTATGATCGGTGAAACTGATGTTGTTGTTGATGAAACCAAGAAAATCCTGGAAGAATTTCTATCAAAGAACCAAGATCAATGTTGAAGAAGTGAATGCTGAAGATGATGTATCTAATCTGGAAAATGAGGAGGTGAATGTAGATATTGAGGAATTCATATTCCTCCTGATGTGGATAATATAAAAGTACCTATGTAGACTAAAGTTCCTAAGGTTGTATTAGCTAAAGGAAAGGAGATTCCAAATGAAGAAGTTGAAGCTCCTAAAGGAAATCAAGAAACAGTTACTGAAGAACCAAAAGGTGAAGAAAAGAAGGTTGAAGTCAGGGAAATTCTAGTGGAAGCAAGAGACACTATAGAGGTAGTGAAGATATTTTTGGATCAGAAAAAAGAATATTTTGATCTTGAGTTAGGAGATGCCCCTATTCATTTATCTACTTTATCCCTAATTCAGAAAATGAAAGTTGCATCGTTTGCACAAGCTAAGGCTAGGGAAAAAATTCTAAAATCCCACATTGAGGACGACGAATTGTTGAATCTTGCATCTGGTATTCTTGAAAGAATCATGCCTACCCATGTCAAGGATCAATCTAGTTCATCCTCTGGTGAGCTAAAGAAACTTATAAATTTGGTAAGTACTCATTTTGAATCACTTGAGAAGTCAACTTTAGTCAAAGTTCAGAAGGAGTTTGATGTCAAAAGGTTCAGTAGTTTGAAAGGTATGATAGATAGAGATAAATCTATGTTAGCTACCTATGTGAAGAATGTTCATAATGCTCTATCTGAAGGTGGAAAATTTTATAATTCATGCTTGTATTTGTCAAAACTTACTGAGGAAAATGAGAAGGTTAAGGATCATGAGAAAGAGTTAGCTATTATTTATGATGGTTTTGATCCTTTAACAATTTAAGTTGGAACACAAGAAGGTCAATTTATCTCTTTACTTGACAAAATAAAGAGTTTGAAGCATGAAAATGACATAATTATGGGAAGAGCTTGTGAACTTAGAGGTTTAAATTGTCCAAAAATGGAAACTATGTTGAGTTCTTTGAAGGAAGCACAAGATACTTTAACAATGAGTGACCTTGCAAACATGGAAACTACTAAGATGCAATATTATTTGCTTTGTGGTCATATAACTATTCTAGAGAGTCTTAAGAAGTGTTGGGACTCAAGCTTGCACTTGTTGAAAAAAAAATTTGCAGACATTTTCAAATTTGTGTAAATTGTTGTACTCATGCAGCTTGAAGTTTTTGTTGACTTTTTGTATCTGAATTCCCTATCTTTGCCATTGATGTCAAAGGGGGGGAATAAAAAAGTGAAAAATGTATATTTATCCTAGGGGGAGCTGTAGTTTTGAAGATCTTTATGGAGTTTTGGTTAGCAGTGTACTTTTGTTGGTACTGATTCGACACTTAGTCATTTTTCACTAAGTGTTTCAATCAATGCCAAAGGGGGAGATTGTTGGAAAGAGACACTACACACACTTTATGTTGTTGTCATTGATGGCAACCCTTGCTAGCTAGTCGATCCAGACATCGCATTTTCTCATACCAATAGACAAATTAAAGGTCAGTGGTTATCTGTTGTGGATCTCAAGGGAGTATTTCTCGATGCATAATATGTTTTATCTAAAAATCTTGGTGCCTCATATCAATTTGGGTGAAAGCTAGGAGGTCCGGTTGTCTAATTTTCTATTTGTCTAAGTTTGAAGGTCGACCTAGTGAATCTGATGTGTCACGGATATATGAGGAGTTATTGTTTAAATTTTTTTGTGTTCACGCATCTTAATTTGGGTCATCACTATGTTGTGGCTAACTCTTATGGATTGGCATGAATGTTTTGATGATTTAAAGTTGACAGTTCATGAATATTACTTGTCTTGTTGAAGCTGACCTAAAGCGTTCAAATCTCTTGTAGAAGATATATATAAGTGATCGATTGTATCATTTTGGTGTGTGTTCAATGTGAGTTGATGTATGTTGTGAATATCAGAAAATTAGGAAAGTGATTAAGCACAATTTCACTTGTGCATTAAGGATTTTTGTGAAGAAAATTAAGGTAGAGCAAAGTGAAGAGAAAAATCAATCTTAAGGAGCAGAATCCGATTGTTGACCCAAACCAAAACCATAATCAAGCATTTGTAGATGATAATTTATCAGTTCAAATCCTTGGAAGTATTCCAAAATTTTGTGAGGCAATGAGCTTTTCTTATTTTGAGAAATGAGCTCTAGGTAGTGTGCCTAAATGCAAGTACATTCCCATTTTTGTAATTATTCATTTTGAGTATACTCAGACTATATTGTGGATTGGCCATCCACTGTGGTTTTTCCCCTAATAGGGTTTCCATGTAAAAATCCTTGTGTTATGGTGGTGTGGTTGCTTACTTTATGTTTATGCATATTTATTTTGGTTGAATGTTATCAGAACTTTGTTGATCAAATTAATAAAATTAAAAATTGCAAAAGACTAATTCACCCCCCCTCTCAATGTTGTTTGATTCCAACATGATGGTGGTGTTGTGAGATTTGGTGATAATACAACTGGTGTGATTCATGGAAGAGGTTGCATTTCTCTTAATGGTAAGCATAATATTGATGATTTTATATATGTGGAAGGCTTGAAGCATAATCTTTTTATTGTTGGTGAAATGGTTGATAAGGGATACAATCTTTAGTTCAAGGATGGAAAGTGCAGAATATTGAGTTCTGGAAATGAAATTGCATCATTTACAAAAACAAAAGGTAATATATTTCACTTGAGTGTTTCTAGTAAAAGTTGTTTGATTGCTCAATTTGATGAAAGTTGGTTATGTCATAGGAGGTTGTGTCATGTTAACTTTGATAGTATTGTCAAGATAAGTTCCACTAAGGCTGTGAGAGATCTGCCTAAGTTGGTGAAACCTACCAATGCAATATGTAAGGAATGTTAAGTGGGAATGTAAACTAGGATTTCATTTCTAAGTAAAAAGCATTGTTCAAATGAATTGTTAGAGCTTGTGCATACTGATATGTGTGGTCCCTCTAAGGTCAAAATTTTACAAGGTTACAGGTATTTCATGTTACTCATTGATGATTATTCTAGAATGGTATGGGTTACTTTATTAAGGGAGAAATCTAAAGCACTGGAAAAGTTTAAGATCTTTAAAGCTATGGTTGAGATAGAGAAAGGTTTGAAGATTAAATGTCTGAGATCAGATAGAGGTGGTGAATTCACTTCTGGTGAATTTAATACTTTTTGTGAAGAACATGGAATAAAGAGACAATTATTTGCACCGTGGATCCCTCAGCAAAATGGAGTTGTGGAAAGGAAGAATAGAACAATTGAAGATGCTGCTAGAACTATGATGCTAGAAGGAAATTTTCCTCATATCTATTGAAGAGAAGTCCTAAGTACTGCTATGTACACACTCAATCGGGTACAAATCAAAGGTGATACTGGTAAGACCCCTTTTGAGCTATGGACTAGTCAAAATCCTACTATTAAATTCTTAAAGATATTTGGAAGCAGATGTTATATTAAGAGAGATGAAGACATAGGAAAGTTTGATGCTAGGAGTGATGAAGGTATGTTTCTAGGTTATGCTACTAAAAGTAAGGCCTACAAGTGTTACAATAAAAGATTGAAGAAAATGGTTGAAAGTGAAAATGTTAAGGTTGATGAAGACTTTGGTACACTATCCAGAACCTGTGGATATGACTCTGATGATCAGGATGGTATTACAAACAAAGGAAAGCAAGTTCAATCTACAAATCAAGAGAAAATCAATCTAGTAAATCAAGAAAATGAAGAAGGAGAAGCTGGTAAAAGAGCAAAAGAAAGATCAGGAGAGCCTAAAGTTGAAGAGAATCCTAAGAAGACTCTAAGGTATGTAAGATTGAATCATTCAGAAGATCAGATTATAGGTGATAAGAACAAAGGTGTGCAGACTAGGAGAAAGATTGCAGAAGAGTATTACTTCGTTTCAAAGACTGAGCCTACTAGTGTGAATGAAGCATGTAAAGATGAGAATTGGATTGAAGCAATGAAAGAAGAGTTAAAAAAAATTGAAAAGAATGATACATGGATTCTTGTTTCTAGACCTAAGGATAAGAATGTCATTGGAACCAAATGGGTCTCTAGAAAAAAACTAGATGAGCAAGGTGAAGTGGTTAGTTTTGATGTGTTTTTTATGCACATCTCAACACAGGCAATGCATAGATGCACTACCTCTCTTGAAAGAAAATCTTTCACAATCAGATTACAAAACACTATCCCAAGGTCTCTAATGTCAGGTCTTGATAGTGCTTAGAATACCTTA
Organism: Sequoia sempervirens; assembly: GCA_007258455.2. Taxonomy (NCBI): domain Eukaryota; kingdom Viridiplantae; phylum Streptophyta; class Pinopsida; order Cupressales; family Cupressaceae; genus Sequoia; species Sequoia sempervirens. The sequence continues at coordinate 423,349,593 of VDFB02075321.1, read as the reverse complement.
GTTGATTTATATGATTTTCTAGAATCACAAGGCGGACGTACGAATGAGTTACAAAGTGTGGGAAGTTGGGTTTGCAAATGTAGTTTCAAAGTGTTGGAAGTGAATGAACAGTGGTTTTCCACTCAAAACAACAAGCTAAAACTCATCAAGTTCATCTGATTTAGCATCATGGTGATGCTTTTGATCCTAATCTAACCACAGATTAAAATAAACAATAAAAGGAGAAGGTTTAAGAAAGCTATTCTAATCCTAAGCTATGAATGAATAGTAATAATGGTGGTTGTTATAGTAGACAGGCTTCCTAAACTGAATTTTACTTGACCAGGAGAAACCTATAGCTACACAAAACCAGTGCAATCTTCTAAGGTTTGATGATTTTCAAATTACACATACACATCATGAACATGCAATTGAACTAGGTTGCAAGAATGACATAAAGAAGCCCAGGCTAACTTTGCATAGCAGCTTGTCATCAACAAGTGCTAAAATTATGGGCTAGAAGCTCATCAAATACTATAACATCAACACCATCATGATAGCCATTCAATAAACTAATACTAAAACTAACATAGAAGGAAGAACCATGCATGCAAGATGAGCAAAATCAAATAGAACACCCATAAAATCATACAATGATGTCTTCTATTTCTGCAAATGCTTTTTACAACATCTCTCCAACCCTTTACAAATGAGGGGAAAGCCCCTATTTATAGTTTTCCAAAGCCCAAATGAATGGCTAGGATCAATTTGCAATGAATGGCCTAGATTTGATTACATTAGGGTTTCACCTACCCCACAATATTTAACAATTAAAAATGCATTCCTTGTTTTTTCTTTGTTTTGTCATTTAGTGCCCAGGTGTTGTAGTAGTTTTGTCATTTAGCTAATTTCCCTTTTACTGTAGCTGAAACTACCTGAAAGATGCCTTCTTACTTGATGTGTTTGTAGTGTTCTTCATTGGATCAAACAAACCCATTGACGATTGGAATCAATTGATTGGTTGCCCTTGATTTGGTCAGACAACTCCCTTATTCTTTCTTCAAGGCCACCCCCTTGCATTTTGTCACTGAATCCTTTGACATAGGCTTGCTTCTAATGCTAGCTCTGTTTATGGGTGCTATGAGGAAAGGTGGGCATGAAATGAATGGTGATAGGATCTATATTCCTTTCCTTGTTCAACTTTCTTGGTGGGTCTCCAGACGGACCCGCAGTAGGCTCCTTGAATCTTGCATACATGAAGTGTCGTAAGTGCTTTCATACACAAATCAAGGAAAACGTTAGTCAAACCTTGGAAAATACTTGTTAGTTCCATCCATGAATCATCAAAAGATAATAATATTCATACTTGGAGCTCATTTGGACCATAAACATTAATTCGGGCCTAAGAGGGTAGGCAGCGAACAGGGGACAACAAACTAGGAGGGAAGTTCCCGGACCTCACAAAACTTAGCAAAGCTAAGATTTTTCAATTATAGCACATGGGAAGAGGGGAAGGAAGAGTGCCAAGAAAAACTTCCTCAAGATTGGACTCATTTTCAAAAGAAAAAGTTTGGAAGGGGAAAGTCAGAGGGTCACCACCCTTTTCAAATGACAATAAGCACACAGCGGCCCGGAAGGAAAGTCTCGGACGACAACGGAGGGGCTGAGTTTTGGAGGCTGGGTTGCTAGGGGCTGACGGATGTTAAAAATGGCCATGGAGGGATGGTGCCCCAAAAATGGCCACGGAGGGGCTAGGTTCCGGAGGCAAGGTCACCGGGGGCCAGTGGATGTTCAAAATAGCCAAAGAGGGATGGAGTTCTAGAAGGAAATTTCTAAAACCCCCGAAACTTAATGAAACATTGGCAGTTGACTTAGGCACCACAAAAGCATCCCAAATCCACAAGAAACTTGTCCCCAAAGTCAAAAATGTAGAAGGCGGATTGTCAGGGGTCCATGAAAGTTCAAAACAACCAAAGAGGGACGGAGTTTCAGAAATGACCACAGAGGGGCCAGGTTCCGGAGGCCAGGTCGCTAGGGGCTAGCGGATGTTCAAAACAACCAAAGAGGGATGAATTTCTGGAAGAAAATTTATGAATCCCCTGAAACTTAACGAAACATTGGCAGTTCACTTAGGCACCCCAAAAACATCCCAAATCCACAAGAAACTTGTCCCCAAAGTCAAAAATGTAGAAGAAAGAAAATCGAGCGATTAGGGACCAAGTCAGTAGGAACAAGTCAAAAGGCCGAAAAGGGAGGGGGGACTTTGTTTCTCCCCAGATTTGAATACCCCAATTAGGTGAATTTGGTCAGGGGAATTTGATAATTTGAAGGCACTGACCAATTTGGGCTTGGAAAATGGGGCACGCAAAACAAGACAAGAGCAAAGCAACCTATCGAGAGTGAAAAGAGGGGGTCCCTACCCATGGCAGGGCGTGTGTGCAAAACATGCACAACAAATGGTGACTCATTGGGGAAATGCTCTAGAGCATTTTGATGACAAATTGGAATCACAAAGCCAGAATCTCTAGTTCTGACCTTCACATTAAGGAAAACAAACCAAATGCTCAACCAAAGGATCAAAACCACTAGCCATCCCAACCTTCAGTATGTTGAAAATCCAAGTGTGTGTAGTTGCGTTAATTCCCATCCTTCAGTTGCTATAGGAACCCAAGCTCCGTCAAGTTAAGCTACATAGTTTATTCTAACTACAAAAGCATCCAATACATTGCTTCACTGCCAATCAGGCATCCATAGCCTTGACGAGGTTGTCACCGTGATTCTCCCAAACATTTCTCTACTGCCAGTCAGGCATCCATAGCCCCGATAGAGTTGTTCAGATACCCCCAAAAAGTTGAATTTTCTCTTTCTTTTAATTTTCAATGTTTTTGTTTCTCTTTTCAACTCTTTTATTTCAACCCGCAAGCATTGAAGCTCATACTTAGGGCTAAGAATCATAGTGGCGCTAGAGCAGAATTTTAGATTTTTCACTTGACTAGACTTCACAAAAGTCCCTATAGTGACTGTCAAATTCTTAAGATGTGTAAGAACTGTAAGATTTCAGAATACGTCAAAGTCAGATTAAACCAACAACTTATCCTCTTTGAATCAAACACCCAGATCACTTGACACTAACAGAAGACCTTTACCATCCACTATGAAGACTTGATTAGATTTTGACAAAGAAATATGTAGAATAACACCAAGCAATAAGTATGGTTTTTGTGCGCACAAATGTGCCCAGCTAAAAGCAAAGGGACCCTAAGCAAAACAGCAGCAAAGCAAAATCAAACAAAAAGAAAACAACCTATATCATACCAACTAACCTAAGGAAAGTGGGAAAGCAGAGTATTTACAGGAAACCTACACTAAGCAAAATGGGCTATGTACAAAGATATTGGCAAAGCACTAAGTTCATGCAGGGCGAGACGACATTAAAGTTCACTGGATTTTGTAATGCATGCACAAGCAAACAAGAGATCGTTATAGTTCTTAACCATGCATACTTATCTTTATACTAAAAAAAAAGAAGTTTATATTCGCAACATTCAAATTTAATTGCATGTTCACAAAAAATCAGTAATTGAGGAGGTTGGTTAAAACCATGGTTGATCCATAAGCAATTTTTCCTTCCCTCACTCCCATAATCAAAATGATAAATGCAGCTATGAAAATTAATAGAGGCAAGGAAGGATAGAACCTGGATTTCATCATGCAGAGGTGGCAGCCTTTAACAATCGAGAGCAAACACTGCATTGTTGATAGGCGCATTGGCAGCCTCAGGTGGGCCCGGTGGAGGGTGCAACACTTTGGATATTAAGCTTGCATAAGACTGGGAGAATGGGGCAGAAAACACCCCGTCTAATCTTCATGTAGGATCCACAACCTCCACTAGTTTTTCTTTGAGGAAGTACACTTCATTTGCTTGGGTTTCCATTTCCCAAACCTCTTCTTGATTACTATCATCAAGGGGCAACATGTTGTCCCATCTCCTTTCCCAGGTGTCGACCTTACTTTCATGATGTTCTGTGTCATGGGATGATGACATGTGCGAATCTATCCTATTGCATCCATCTAAATATGAAGGAGGATCAGCAATGATCATGGTGGAAGGACTCCAAGTTGCATCTTGTATTCGGTCAGGTGCTTCATCTCTCCTGGAAGCTATCTCATCACCTCTACCTTTGTCTTCTTCTTTTTTCTATTCATGCATCTCATCATGACATTCGCTCATTTCCCCTTGTTCACTATCGCTATATATGGAGAAGGAACCCCTCTCCCAATCTAGAAACTCTAGTGCATCACCGTTCAGGGGCTCAAGGAGTATGTATTCGTCGCTACCATCTTCTGGGATGTGCTCTTCCTCAGCATGAGCATACCTCCACAGTATAGCTCCCAATGGAAAGAAGTCATCAATTGATGGAACCTCATCAAGGGGACCAAAATCCTCTATGCAATTTCCCTCCAAGGATTTTCATAAAGCCTATCGTCCATGGTGCACAAATGCTCTTGAACAGGGAGAAATTCTTGATGACTAGTTGTAGCATTTTTGTTTGATCTAATTCATTGCTTAGAAGTCCAAGACTATATTGTTGTCCTTCTTCTATTGCTGCTCCAACATCCTCTTGAGGTCTGCCTTCAGCTAAGCCATCACTTGATTTAGGCTTTTGGTCTTCTTCTTTGATATGGGTAACAAGTAGAGTAGGTCGGGCGCTTGGTTGCTCCACTTGTCCTCTAACTTGTTCAATAGCCTCTTTGCATAACTCGCATGCAAAATCAAAGTGTGATGAATCATGAAGTCTACACCAATTGGGTAGCAATAATACCTCCAAATCCACTTGACATCTTAGTTTGGACCAATCCTTTGCTAATATGGAGATGAGTTGGACATATCTTTCTACTATTGGGTCCTCATCATCACTTGAAAAAGAAGCTTGATGGTAGACAACTGTGGTGAGTGGTTGTTCCCATTTCTCCAAACTTTCATTTTCAGATTCTCGATCGCAGTCATTGATGAAGGAGAGGTCTTCTAATCTAATTTCACTTATACCTTCATCATCATTTTCTGTTGCTCCAAGGTTGTCAACCTTTTCTTCTTCTTGTTCTTCAGCATCTCTGTCGGCTATCCCAGCATGTGATGTTGCAAACTTTGTTGATTCATCCTCAACTGCCAACATTTCTTCTTCCAGAGTGGAGGACTACTCTTTGTTGATAGAGAAAGGGCCTTCTAATTCCTTTCTAGCTGAGTTATTATCAAGACAACTTGTTGTCTCGAGGGGATCAACTCCTTTTTTACTTTTAGCTTCAACGTTTTTTGTCCCAACACTAGTTTGTGTTGAATCCCTTGGTTCCTCTTCAATGTGTTGTCCTTCAGATGTTGAAAACTCTTTGGCCTCATGGGATGACTCATCCTCCTTGACAGTTGGCTGCTCCAACTTGTTCGAACAACCCTTGGTTTGAGCGATGATGTTTGTGCATGATGAGCAAGTGAATTCAGAGTAGGGTGCATTATGAAATCTGCACCAACTAGACATCAATATTTCTTCCAATCTTGGTCTGTCTTTTCTGCTCAAATGTTCCTGGATCATCTCCTTGAATGCCTTGGCTCCCATGGTTTTTAGCTCTTCCTCTAGGTCTTCAGGGGCCAAGGGCTGGTATATTTCCCAAAAAGGAATTTCTCCCTACAATACTCTTTTGATTCTTCTCAGGAATGTGAGACATCCCAGTTCATTATTCCTACGAGTGCAATGGATTCGATATCTATCCACCAACACAAATTGTTGCAATGGATTCTTCAGTCTCTTATTCAAATCTGCATGCAACTGAGTGATGCTAATTTATGCATGCTACTCAATTTCGACTTAGTTTCTTTTGCCTTCAATTTTTTTTAAAAAAAATTAAAAGATATGTCCTTATCTCAAATTTTTTCTTTGAAAGTGCTCTTTTCAACTTCCAACTTTCAACTTTGTGGCCTCAACATGCCATGCCCTCCTTCTATCCCTAGTTATGTTGATGTGTTTTTATGCACTTCTCAACAAAGGCAATGCATAGATGCACTACCTCTCTTGAAAGACAATCTTCCACAATCAAATTGCAGAACACTATCCCAAGGTCTCTAATGTTAGGTCTTGATAGTGCTTGGAATATCTTAGTTGATTTATGTGATTTTTTGGAATCACAAGGTGGACTTATGGATGAGTTACAAAGTGTGGGAAGTTGGGTTTGTAAATGCAGTTTCAAAGTGCTGGAAGTGAATGAACAGTGGTTGTCCACTCAAAACAACAAGTTGAAACTCATCAAGTTCATCTGATTTAGCATCATGGTGATGCTTTGGATCCTACTCTAACCAAGGATTAAAAGAAACAAAAAAAGGAGAAGGGTTAAGAAAGCTATTCTAATCCTAAGCTATGAATGAATAGTAATAATGGTGGTTGCTACAGTAGACAGGCTTCCTAAACTGAGTTTTTTCTTACCAAGAGAAACCTACAACTACACAAAACTAGTGTGATCTTCTAAGGTCTGCTGATTTTTAGATTACACATACACATCATGAACATGCAATTGAACTAGGTTGCAACAATGACATAAAGAAGCCCAGGCTAACTTTTCATAGCAACTTGTCATCAACAAGTGCTAAAAGTATGGGTTGGAAGCTCATCAAATACTATAACATCAACACCATCATGACAACCATTCAAGAAACTAATACTAAAACTAACATGGAAGGCAGAACCATGCATGCAAGATGAAAAAAATCAAAGAGAACACCCAAAAAATCATGCAATGATGTCTTCTATTGCTGCAAATTATTTTTACAATAGCTCTCCAACCCTTTACAAATTAGGGGAAAGCCCCTATTTATAGTTTTCCAAATGCCAAATGAATGAATATGATCAATTTGCAATGAATGGCCTAGATTTGATTACATTAGGGTTTCACCTACCCCACAATATTCAGCAATTAAAAATACATTCCTTGTCTTTTCTCTATTTTCTCATTTAGTTGATTTCCCTTTTACTGTAGCTGAAACTGCCTAAAAGTTGCCTTCTTACTTGATGTGTTTATAGTGTTATTTATTAGATCAAACGAGCATGTTGACGATTGGCATCAATTGATTGGTTGTCCCTGATTCGGGCGGACATCTCCCTTATGCTTTCTTCAAGGCCACCCCCTTGCATTTTGTCACTGACTCCTTTGACATAGGCTTGCCTCTAATGCCAGCTTTGCTGATGGGTGCTACAAGGAAAGGTGGACATGAAATGAATGGTGATAGGAGCTATATGCCTTTCCTTGTTCATCTTTATCGATGGGTCTCTTGACGAATCCGCAGTAGGCTCCTTGAATCCTGCATACATGAAGTGTTGTAAGTGCTTTCATACACAAATCAAGGAAAACATTAGTTAAACCTTGCAAAATCCTTGTTAGATCCATCCATGCATCATAAAAAGATCATAATATTCATATTTGGAGCTCATTTGGACCATAAACATTAATGTGGGCCCAAGAGGGCGAGCAACAAATGAGGGATAGCAAACCGGAAGGGAAGTTTTTGAACCTCACAAAACTTAGCAAAACCAATATTTTTCAATTATAGTGCATGGGAGAAGGGGAACGAAGAGTGCCAAGAAAAAATTCCTCAAGATTGGACTCATTTTTAAAAGCGGAGGCTTGGAAGGGGAAATTCGAAGGGTCATTGCCATTTTGAAATGACAATGAGCACACGATGGCCCAGAAGGAAAGTCCCGGACAACGACAGAGGGGCTGGGTTCTATGGGTCGGGTTGTTGGGGGTCGACGGATGTTCAAAATGGCCACAAAGGGACAAAGCCCTGGAAACGGCCATGGAGGGGTCGGCAGATGTTCAAGATAGCCAAAGAGGGAAGGAGTTTCGGAAGGAAATTTCCAAAACCACCGAAACTTAACGAAACGTTGGAAGTTGACTTAGGCACCACAAAAACATCCCAAATCCACAAGAAACTTGTCCCAAAAGTAAAAAATGTAGAAGGCAGATTGTTAGGGGTCCACAAAAAGTTCTGAACGACGATGGAGGTGCCAGGTTCCGAAGGCTGGGTCGTCAAGGGCCGATTGATGTTCAAAACAGCCATGGAGGGACTACACCTTGAAAATAGCCACAAAGGGGCCAAGTCGCCGAGGGCCAATAGATGTTCAAAATAGCCAAAGAGGGACGGAGTTCTGGAAGGAAATTTCCAAAACCCCTGAAACTTAACGAAACATTGGCAGTTCACTTAGGCACCACAAAACATCCCAAATCCACAAGAAAATTGTCCCCAAAGTAAAAAATGTAGAAGGCGGACCATCAGGGGTCCATAAAAGTTCAAAATAGCCAAAGAGGGACAGAGTTCCAGAAACAACCACGGAGGGGCCAGGTTCTTGAAGTTAGGTCACTGGGGGCTGATGGATGTTCAAAATAGCCAAAGAGGGATAGATTTCTGCAAGGAAATTTTTGAAACCCCTGAAACTTAATGAAACATTGGTGGTTCACTTAGGCACCACAAAAAAATCCCAAATCCACAAGAAACTTGTCCCCAAAGTCAAAAATGTAGAAGAAAGAAAATCAAGCGATCGGGGACCAAGTCAGTAGGAACAAGACAAGAGCAAAGTAGCTTGTTAGGAGTGAAAAGAGGGGGTCCTTGCCCATGGCGGGGTGTGTGTGCAAAACATGCACAAAAATTAGAAACAAAGCAAGACTGGTATATAAAGGATATTCACAAATGGAAGGAATTGATTTTCAAGAGACCTTCGCCCCTATTGCTAGAATTGAAGTTGTAAGATTATTTCTTGCCAATGTTGTTCACAAGAACTACAAAGTTTATCAGATGGATGGAAAATCAACTTTTCTAAATGGTGAATTGGAAAAAGAAGTGTAAGTTGAGAAACTTGATGGATTCCAGTTGACTAATAAAGAAGATATGGTGTGTCGGTTGATGAAAGCATTGTATGGACTCAAGAAAGCCCCTAGAGCATGGTATGCAAGATTGGACAAGTATTTGTTGAAGGTGGATTTAACAAAGGCACTACTAATAGTAATCTATATTTCAAAAATGATGATAAAGATTTGATTGTTGAAGTATTTGTTGATGATATTATTTTTGGAGGAGATGATGCTTTGTGCATAAAGTTTGCTAATGAGATGCAAAATGAATTTGAGATTTCTATGATTGGTGAGAGGAAATTCTTTTTGGGATTGCAAATTACTCAGTTAGATAAAGGGATTTTTATATCTCATTCCAAGTATGTGAAGGAATTGCTAAAGAAGTTTGGTATGGAAGATTCAAATCTAGTTGGTACACCCATGGTGACTAGATGCAAGTTGACAACAAAAGATGATTCTCCAAAAGCAAATCAGACAAGATATAGATCAATGATTGGTGTATTGTTGTAATTAACTCAAACTAGGCCTGATATCATGAATGTTGTATGTATTGTTGCAATATTTCAAGCTAATCCAAAAGAATCTCATGTGACTATTGTGAAGAGAATTTTTAGATACTTGAAGGGAACTGTTGATCCTGGCCTATGGTATCCTAAAGATGATGATCTTACTTTGAGTTCCTTTACTGATGCTAACTGGGTAGGAGATGTGAATGACAAAAAGTACTTATGGTGGAGCATTTTTCTTGGGTAAGAAGCTAATTTTATGGTTAAGAAAGAAGTAGAATACCAATTCCTTGTCTACTGCAGAGCTCGAATACATTACTGCTACTAATAATTGTACTCTCAAGTCCTGTGGATGAATCATATGTTGAAGGATATCAGAATTATATATGACAAGCCTATTGCTATATTTTGTGATAACTCAAGTGCTATTAACATTTCCAAGAATCTGGTGTTGCATTAAAAAATAAAGCATATATCTATCAAGTTTCAATTTTTGAGGGAGAAGGTAAGTGAAAAGGAAGTCGGATTGGAGTATGTGCCTACTAAGGAGTAGATTGCAGACATATTTACCAAGTCATTACCTAAGGATACTTTTGAGTATCTCAGAGGGAAGTTAGGGGTGATTACCCCTCCTAATCAAACCTAAGGATGCATTGTATTGCATTAGTCTGTGCATTTCACAGTAATATCTTGTCTCAAATTGATGTTATGGTGGCTACTACTTAGGGGGAGTAGTTAGATGTTCAAAAATTTAGATATGTGGTTCAGATCATAGAAAAATTTGTCATTTATGTCAAAGAGGGAGAAGATTCATGTGAAAAATTGGTGATTATTTTTGGAGAAGATCCTTATGGGGAGAAAGATTACGTGAAAGTGTTGAGGAGAATATGAGTCGAAACCTAAGTAGGAGTTAGTTGTGTCGATGGTGTTTTTGACATCATGTGTTTCCATAAATGCCAAAGGGTGAGATTGTTGGATGTTGTGGTTGTGTTGATGATATATGGTTGTCATTGATGTCAACACTATTAGCATAAATGCACTTGAAGTTGTATATGTTGAGGATATTGAGAAAATTGTAATAAATGAGTTCCAAGTTGTCAGTGGTGAAGTGAAGTTTAGTATGGTGGTTATTTATGTACGTTGTTGATCAGAGGTTGTGGACTAAAGGGTTTTTTGTTGAGTGTATCTACTTTATCCACATCGAGTTTCAGAGATCTGCATGAAGATTTGATCGAGTTATGAAGATTTCCATTCAGATAGTTTTTTTATTTCTTCAGTTGGTCTTCCTAATTGAAGATGATATTATTTCAGTTAGTTCAGTTGTTGTTGGAGATTTTCTCTTGAGTGTTCATGTTTATCTTGTTCTTGGTCGACATAGTGTTTATAGCATGTTGTGGATCTTCGAGATGAAATTAATTGAAGTGTCTTCATGATAGAGATCTTGATTTGGGTCCTCACTAAGTTGTGGCCGACCTTGGTTGATTCGCATTGATAATATTTAATGTTTTGGGCCAATAGTTTATATTCATTTTATTATTTCTTTGTGTCTGACTTGTAGCAATGAAATTTCATGTTGTGGATATATAAGAGCAATTGTTTATTTGAATTTAAGTGGGAAAAAGGTGTGCTTCTATGTGTGTGTGCGAATAATTTTCTAAATCATTCAAAGGTAGAGTAGAGTGTGAAGTATTGTGAAGAAGTGTGAAGAAGAGTGAAGAAGAGTGAAAAAGTGTTCATGTTCTTAATTGGAACTATATAGGCATTAGCAGATGCTATTTTCTCAATTCAAAATCCAAATGGATTTTATCTGAACCTTTTTGTAAGTAGATCCTTTGTAATTTGTAGAGAGCTCTAAGTAGTGTCCCTAAATGCATGTGTGTGTTCCCATATTTCATTTTCATTATAATTTTAACAAGGTATAATCTTGTGGACTGACCTCCACCATAGTTTTTCCCCTAACAGGCTTTCCATGTAAAAAAATCTTAGTGTTATGTGTGTTTTTGGTGTGTTGATGATTTATGTTTTCATGGTTAATAATCAGATCAAAGAATAAGGTTAATAAGTTGAATAAGTTTTGAATTTTTGTGACAATTGATTCACCCCCCCTCTCAGTTGTCTGCCCTTGTATTTCCAACAAGTACTGCTTGAGCTTCTCTTCCTCCTCCCACCATTTCCTATGGATTATGCTATCTTTTTTACTAGGGTAAGTCCTGCAACATAATGTCTAAAACCTTCATCCAGATGCTTATACATATCAGTCTTGAAAACATTGAACCAATTATCAACCTGTGTAGCCTTCTTTTTCATTTCACTCTAATCATCCACCTCTTTGTAACTCATTAAAACAAGGATCTCCGATGGTGTAGGTTGTTTAGGAGTGGATGAAATTAACTCTTTTATAAAATATTTCAACTTTCCTACTTCTTCCTTAAGCTCATCTTTAGCTTTCCTATCTTTGATTAAACTTGACTTAATGGTGGTGGCAACAATACCAATCATGTTTATTTGTTGATTCCCTGTATGTTTACCTAGATTAATACTGCTTATTTGATAATCCTCAGCCTACAATTCTCTAACATACTTATTAGTAATAGTAGTATTTTTTGCTATCAAATATCACTCATTAGTTAAATTTTTGGAATGCATAGCATGAGGTTTCTTCCTTGATTTCACTTTATCAACCTCCACTACCATCTCATCCCATGTCATTGGTTGAGCTTGCACGTGCTACCTCTTTTCTAAATTCATCTTTTCTCATTTTGAGCTTTAATTTCTTCTATCTTCTTCCTTTCTTCCTCTTTCCTTGCAGCCTCCTCTTCATCTTGCAACCTTTACTATTCCAACTCCTATGCATGGGGTTCTTCCTCTATAGCTCTTTCTTGTTCAACCCTTCTCCTTTCATTCTAATTCAAGTACATGTGCCTCTTCTTCGGCCTTCTTCTATGCCTCAATAGATTCCTTTTCCTTGGATAGCTCTTCAATTTTGTTCGTTTTCTTCTTCTTCTTTAGCCATTTGCTCAGTAGCTAGCCTTTGGGAACTTTCCATTATTTCCTCCTAGTCTTTCTGAGTCAACATTTCATCTATTTCCAATGCTTTAGCATATAAGCTTTCGGGCTCAAATCTAGTTTCTTCTTCTCATGACTCTTCCTCAACCTTCTCCAATTATTCCTCCCATTCTACTCTTTCTCTTTCTTGAGATGGAGTTCTTTTTGAGGAGACAGGTGATTCTATTACATGAATTACAGGGGGCCTCTCCTCTACAACAGTTATTGCTCCTGACATTGATGGCATAGTAGGAATAATATCCTTGGTTTGTGGAGCGACAAAAGATTGTGCTTGTTAAAAACTTCTTCTCCAGGATGCACAACAGCTAAGGGTGTGCACCAAATCCTAAAGTAACCCAAGCAATAGTCACCTCCCAAGTAACTTTTTCATTTTGCAAAGCATCATCAATTTTTGTTTCAACGAAACCTCTTCTTCTGATTGGGGAGGTTCTCCTATAAAGGGAGGATCTTCCATAGCTACCTCCACCACTACAACACCTTTCTTCAATCTTTTATACTATCTTGTCTTTGTGGAGGAAGTAGATTCACTACTAGAACCTGTTTTCTTTAAACCCTTAACTCTTGGTTGCTTCAACCATAGCTCAATCCATTTCAAACTTTTGTTCACCACTACTAGTGATACTTTATGGATCTTCATTTCTTCTTTCTCCATCCAATTGATGGGCTCCAAATCCTTGGTGGCTACTTTATCCATTTCATACAAAGGATCAAGTGTGATCCCATCATCAGTAGTGCCCTCAGGAATATTCATTTTCATCTAGTATAGCCCATTTTTCTCACTTCAAACTGATCCTAAATATTGGCCAAAAATTCTTGGAAAAGTTGCTAATGATGAGGAAATTGAGAAGCATATATCCTATACATTTTTCTCTTTAGATCAAATAATTTCCTAGAAGTATGGTGTTGGAAATTCAAGGACAAATTATTTTGTTGATGTCTTAGCCATTATTGAAGAGGAACAAGAATAAAATCCCAACTGCATTGGGAAAGAATGACATACAGTCTTATGTTGAGTGGAAAATTTGGAATTTACCTATGTAGCTTGTCGAGCAAACTCCATTAAGACCTATCTATCACCACAACACCTTGGTAGTTTAAATGGATGACCACCATAGCCAAACAATCTGAAATAAGAAGACTTGGGGTATGGAATGAACCAATATACCCATTCTTGATTGAATTCCATAGCCTCCTGTGACAATTTGAAACCAATGTCACCTGCAAGCTAATTAATAACAACATATAGAAATGCATCGTTAACTCTTTTAAAATGTTTTTGTGTCTCGTTAAGCTCCATTTGGTCATAATGTTCCTAGGCCTTCTTTTGATCTAGACCATCATCCATTGACCCTTTAGTGTTCAAACCAAGGAACCATCCCATCCTTGCAACACAATATACTACATATGAAGACATATAAAATATCTTGGTTTTTGTTACTTTCAACAATTGGTTATGTATCAAAAACTATATGTCCCCAATCTAAACATTGATTCCCTTCCAGAATCAGTTGGATGAATGGGAACATCCAGTGATAAAAAACACGAGAATTTTTTTTGCCAAATACCCTAGCCAGTAATGTGAACATGTCCTTTATATCTTCACAAAAGTCTGACCTTTTAGGATTAGTGGGCAACTTCTTTAGTGACTTCTCTATTTTTAGCCACCATTTGTTGATAAGCTTTTTATTCCCTTCTACATCCTTTTCCCAAATATCAAGTGCCTGATCCTTGGTCATGATCTTGAGATTGGGATAAGGAGGGGGATCAAAATCATGTCTGATCATTGTTGGGTTTAGATCAATAATTAAATTTCCTTGTGCATCTATGCACTGCCTTTGAATAGGATTGTATGTCTATGCAATAGTTAGAATAAACTCGTGACATTGTACAACAATAGGAAAATTGGCCACATGAGCTAGCCTAGACTTTGCAATCCTCCTTGCCCTTGGGGTAGCATCCTATGAAAAGGTATTTGTGCAGAATTGATTCAAATCCATGTGTCCGTCTAGTGTATCAGTGATGTTCATGACCTCAGACCCAAACTGTGATGGTACTCGGTTCCCTTGGAATTTGTACTTCATTGTAAGAGGCATTTGTTCTAGTTTTAACTTCTTTGGCCTTGTTCCCTTAGATGTTCCTTTAGTGGGAACCTCTTCCTCTAAGTCAGGAATTTTCTAATTATCATGCACTATTGACCATTATCAGATAAAAGAAAAGACATATGAAGAGAAATTTAACATAGGAATTCATATTATATCAACATTAAGTCAAGCTAAAATCTCATCCAACAAGTTAATTGAGCATCTTCAGGTTTCAGGTTCGGGACATAACTAAGAACCTGAACATTTTAAGCACAACATTGAACTTAGAACCTATACCTATGTTAATGAAGAAGTTAAGTGAAATTCCATGGTCCAACCCTGCAATGTTCAGGAATCGGGATTGGGTCGTCGGCAGGTAGCAACACTTTAATCAATGGAGTCAATGAAGGTGTTATGCTAAGTTTTTATCCCGATGTTGAATTGAAATTTGGAATCAGGTCATGATTCAAAACCAAGCCCAAAGTAATGAATAGGTGGAAGTAGCTTCCTGAGTTTGGATCCCAATAAGATATCAAGAATCAGGATCGGGACTTCGTTGCATACCAGGCCTTAAGTATGTAAGGTGAGGATAGGTAAGACCTAAGTTCTAATCCCAATAAGATATTGAGAATCAGGAATGGGACTTCATATGGTCATGATACTTATTGATGTGGCCAAGGTTTGGTGTCGACCCAACTTCTGATCCTAATGGTAGTGCGGGGATCGGAATGGGGACTTGGGATAGTACTTCGTCAAAACCTTTTAACATTTCATGGTAAGGATCTGATACCTGATCATGATGGTAATATCAGAAGTTGGGATCAGAAAAGTGAAGGAACCTAAACTCAAACAATGGTAAAACCCTAAATGGAATTTTGATTCCTGACCTTGAAATACATGTGGGAATCAAGAATCGCAAAGAAACAATAACGAAGGTAAGAGTATATGTAACAATATCTTGAAATGGTGCCTTTGGGATCAGATTGTTTCTTGGGACCAAGATTTTTTGTTGAAATGGTTTAAATTTTTAAATTTAGTATTTCAAAAACCCTCTGACCCGATAGTACAACAGAACCATAGAAAACTAGGGTACAACAAGATGGACAATCCCCCAACCAAAAATATAAAAAAACAACTCAAGAAAAATAAAAACATGTCGAACAAACCAAAGGGTTCAAGAATTGGGAAAACAAAGCCAAAATTTAACAAAGCTAGAGCAAGTGAAGAAGGAAAACAAAAAGAAAAACAAAAAACACCCATAGCAAACACAGGAAAAATGAAAACAAGGAAGGAAAACATAAGCAAAACACCCACCTCCAAATGTAACCAAGAATTTTGACAGCACGACAAAGATTTGAAGCAATCCTTCAAACCCTAGATTATGTCGCTCTCATTCACTCTATCAAAATGTTCTAGGAAAAATGGAAGAAATTCGAGGAGCGACAGAATAAAAACTCAATCGTGCATGTGAACAGTTAAACATTAAATGCAGTTCAATAGGGCCTTGGGATTGGGGTGGTTGTCACAAATGTGGGGTTACAAGAATGAAGATAAGTGAGAGTTGGGATCAGGACATGGAACAAGTCCGATCTCTCAAAAAGTTCAAAGTTTAGTCAATGGTCCACAGTTTGAAACCTGACAAATGAACAAGACAAAGTAGGGGTTCGGAATCGGGTCAAGAGATGAAACCAAAACTTTTAGAAGTTCTAAATGCAAATCACGGTCTAAAGTCAGATCCAAAAAAACATAGAGTCGGATGTTAAGATCGGGATGGGAATGAAGACAAGAACTTGAAAAGTTCTTGGTTTTGGTTCTGGTCTGATACCCAACTCTGACACAAACAAAGGACATAGGACAAAAAGATGGAATTTGGGATTGGGAAAAAAAAGGAAATTACACCCTGAAGGGTGCAAGGTAACGATTCTGACCCAAAACCTGACTTCGACAAAAAAATAAAAAGACAAGGAAAAAGAGGGATCAGGATTGGGACACAAACTGAAACCTATACCTCAAAAAATACCAAGTGTCAACATCAGTCTAAAACCCGAACCTGAAAAACAAAGAAAACCAAGACTTAGGATAAAAAGAAACAACTCCTAATACCCAAACAAGAACACAAAGGACAAAAGAAATAAAAAGGGGGACCCATTTTGCCCCAAAAAAATGGGGTGGTTATGCAAGGCATAACAAGTTCCATTCAGTGACCTAAAGAAGGAATTTCTGATAGTAGACACCCTTAGCAACTCAAAGGTTGACAAACTCACTTTAACCTTCTTTAATTCATCTACCACATATTCCCCCATTTTTTCTTCTTCTACTTCAAAAAAATAACTTTGGGAAGAACTAGTGGGCTGATCTTGAGTATGGTTTGGCTGCCTATTTCTACTGAAATATTAGGTAGGCACATGGGGATAGGTTGGGTTGTTGCTAGCATTAGGATCAAGTGGAGTACTAAAATTGTTAGTAGTAGAGGTTGTAAAAGGACCACCAACTTGCCTGTTTCTCAGATTATAAGGAATTTCCCTTTGGTGGAACATATGGACTTCATCCTCACGTGGCTCCTCCTCATCTATGATACCATTATCTACTAAATTAAAGAGATGAGAAAGGGAGCTTTCATTACTTACCTCTTTCGCTTCTTCATCTTTTGCAACAACCTCCTTCTTAGGAAAGTTTCTTTCACTTCATGGGAAAGGAGCTTGATTAACCACCAGCACTGAGGAATCATAAGGCTCTGATGGAACAAGGTCTCTATAGCTTGAGCCATCAACAACATTCTGGGCTTCCACTTGAAAAAATTTTGCGGCAGTTTGGAATTATGGGCAATCTAATTCAGAATGCTTGTTGGTCTTGTGGATTCGACACCATCTAGACAAAGTAGCCTCAACTAGATAAACACCACTTCTGGACATGTCAGCACCACTTGTTTGATCAATAGATGTGGGAATTCCTCCATTGTTTGGCATGGTGTTCCATGTTCTATTTTTCCTTTGAGACAGTCTCTTTTCAAAATTCTACCTTGAATTCTATCCTTTTTCATAATTTTTTCTAGAAGATGCACCAGAATCATGGTTGACTCAACTAAGGTTTGCTTGGATGCTCCTTTGAGAGGCTTGTAATTGGTTATTTTGGTTCCTCAGATGGATCATCTTGGTGGACAATTTCTTCACTAGATCGGTCAATTCATCAATCGGGTCATTATCTACACTATTATGTTGTGGCACTGCATTTTGAAGGAATACGAGTTGTGTTAAAGGTTGGTTCTGCTAAGTAGTTGGGAATTAAAATCCTTGCAAGTACAAAGGAACTTGAGGCTATTGAGTGTAGGCTTGTTGTTGTGAACACTGCAAGTAATGGGGCATTGATGGAGCTTGATTCAATGGTTGCCCCAAGTGCAGCATGATTGGGAGCTATTGAACTTGGTTCAACATAGGTGTTTGATGATCCAAGACATGAGTAAGCACTTGGATTTGAGTTGGTTTGGTAGCTAGCCCCAATGAGGGTAGTGGACCAGCAATGTGTTTTCCTAAGTTTGTGCTAGCTTTTGCTGCCTCTGCATATGCATCCACCAATCTTGCAGGAGGCTAATGCATCCTTTTAACTAGGGAAGACATGAGATTATCCAAGGCAGCCTAGTAGATGAGCCTGGTTGATGCATGGTCAAATACATAAGGAGGATGTAACTTCATGTAAGCCCTGTGAAATCAATCCTTGAATGAGCTAATCAGTTCATTGACCTCCCTCTTGACAAACATGAACTATTGGTATAGCTATATGGGGCTGATTAGAAATTTACACTTCTACAAAAAGGTATTCTCCATGAGGTCCCAAGAGGTAATAGATCTAGTTGGTAGATGGATGTACCAATAGAAATATTCATCCCCCAATGAGTAAGGGAAGAGCCTACATGCTACATCTTCATTTTTAATCTGCATATCTTTCAATTTTGTTTGGAAGATCTTGATGTGTTCTTCTGCTCTCCTCCATAGGTCATGCAGATAAAAATTGGTGCAAAAAGAATTCAGATTCTTTGGCATGCCATGGTAATCATTAAAGGACAATGGTGAAGAGTTATTTCCCAACCAAGCCATTTTGGAAAGTGGAGGTCGTAATTGTTTTGCTACAATAACTTAGGGTTGAAATCGGTTAGCACTTGGGGCAGCACCTTGGAAGTGAGGTGCATGGGTGGAACAACACCCAAAATGTGGGAAGTGATTGGTGAAAAAACTATTTGGAGTGAGGGAGAGGAGGAAGGCTTTGTCGGGAGCAAAGGGGAGAAAGGAGATGGATGGACGGAGGGGGATGGAGGAGATGGAGGTCAAGTGGGTGGGACTGAAGCTAATGCTTCCCATTTCTTGTCTCTTCTATCCTTAGTGGGGGTCTTTATCTCTTGAAATTCTTCCTTGTCAGGTGTGGACCTTAGTACTCTATGAAATCTTTGAGGGCAGAAGGACCCAATTTGATCTAGCTTAGCTTGGCTTCCCTCCTTCTAGTGTCAGTTCTGTTGACAGGTGTTTTTGCACTTTCTCAACATAGATAGCACACAAGTAATCTACCTCTCTTGAAAGGTAAATTTAATGCACTTATAGACACGGTAGACAAATTAAAACAAAGGTTGGTTGTGCCAATTTGCAAGTGGTCACCGTTTTGTTTGTTTGTTCTGCTTTTTCTCAGTAAAAAGATTGATTTCCAAGGTACAATTTTCTAACCAATGAAGATTATGGAGGGGTGTTTTGCTAGTAAATATTTGAATTTGATGATCTAATTGGATGATACCTTTGGAAATGATTTTACACACAACAACAAGTTTGTAAACATTGTTTTCAATACTACATATTAAACAAAGAGCGTGTATTCTAGAATCAAGTCTAATTCTTTCAATTTCCATGGGTTTAACACAAATAATGATAGTTTAAGCACTTTTTCTAATTGTCAAGTAGGTCACTTAGAATATCACAGCCCACAACTTGCAACTATGTCAACTCACACAACCATGTCACCCCCTAGAGGGTGCTCATGTTTTTCCCTTTCCCGAGTCTTAACAAAAGTTGAATCCTCCACTTTTGGCCAAGGTCTTTGATAGTTATATGGTGAGTGTCTTGGTGGTAGATTCTTCCCTTTCCTTGCACCATGATATAAAAAGTGTTCAGAAACTGACACAGTTGGATTCTATAATAAAGTTCTTAGAAAGGGTATTCGTTTAGCTTGACAAATGATAAACTCCCTCAGGAGACCTTCTAATCTTTAGAACAAAGATTTTGGGGATGGTTATCTTGCACACTATCATTGAATTGTGGGTTTCCCCAGATTCACTTTTGATTAGAGTGGGTTGGAAAACTTGGCTTTGGTTGTTCCCACTTAGGTCGTTCCCGTAGGGTGAGTACAATTTACCACTATGGTAGGCCTTTTAAAGGTGTTAATAAAGTAGGATAACAAGTATAGCATTTTGATCACCCAGTTAAGGGAAGAGCATAAGCCTATTGCTTTCGAAACATAGTTGACATGGGGTTCAAACTATTTCTTTAATTAAGCTAGATGCACTATCTTAACCAAAGGAAAAGAAATAATAAAATTAAATCCCTGAAAAAACCATTAGTAATTTGTAAATTTTTATCTTTGACGGTGTAAGTGTTTCCAACAATTGGCTTTAACCAGTGTATTTTATACTTGCAAGACATAAAACAGGGATTAATTCTTAGAAATATAAAATTATGCAAAAATAGTCAGATGCGCCATAATAGTCATTGGATGTGCTAAAATAGGATTTATATGCACCAAAATAGTATTTAAATGTGCTAAAATAATAGATCAATGTGCTACAAAATTTAATGTATGCACTAAAACAAAGGTTAGATGCCTTGAAGAAAAACCCCCTAATTGTAGTGAAACTGGTACTGGATGCACCAGAATAGTCTTCGTATGTGCCAGAATATTCTATCGATGCATCAGAACAATGATTGGATGCGCTAATCTGGAGGTTGTATGCACTGTAAAAAATTCTTGATCGTGCCAAAATAAAACACGTCAAAAACCTGCAGACAATATTTTCCAGAAAAGATGTTAAAAATGGGGTTTTTGGCCCCACGGTGGGCGCCAATTTATGTGTGAGTAAAATATGTGTAAATGAATAACAAACAAAATCAATAAGACATTATATTAAGAGATTCAAACAACAATTAATCTAATTAAAATAAGAAATCTCTCAAAGTCATGCCATTTCTCTCTAACTCCAAAGATTTATTGAATCACTGTGGCTCTCAAATTGTGTAAGCACTATGACTGTTAAAATGACAATCTAGAGAATGAGATATTGTAAAATGAAGGAATCTAATCCTATATGATAATTGCTAAATGATATGCTAAATATTTTGTAGATGAAATTGACATGAAGTTGATTAAACGAACTACCATAAACTAAGATGCAGCTAAATGAAAAACCATGATTATGATTTCTATTCTAAAATGATTTGCTATTGCTATTGCTCAAATGCTTGATTGCTCTAATGCTATTTCTTCATAGTAAGATTGCATAAATTTGGGATTCATTTCCTGTAGAACGAAGTTGTATTTATAGATTCCCGGCAGCATATTTGTGATGTGGCAGCAAAGCAAAGGACTGAATTTGATTTGAAAGATTCAATGGTGAAGGATGAAGAAGCCTAACAAGATTATGGAGATTTGTTTCCTCCCCACAAAAACTTTCAGCCAGAGGATAGGAAGAATCAAAGGAAGAAGATGAAGAAGTGTTCCTGTAATTTATCTCCAATTTGTCTCCAAATTTGTCTGTGAAGGCTAAGTTGAATTAATTAGATATAAAATATCTAATTTTGTTGGTGGATATGATGAGTGAAAAGAGGAAATTTAACTATAGAAATAGGCTTTTATTTGAATTATTGGATTTCTTCAATTAGCAAAAGAGGATATTTAATTTAATAAAACAAACTATAGAAATCTGTTTATTAAATAAACATAGAAGAAATGTGGTAATTAAATAAAACAAAGTATGAAACTTTTTTATTTAATTAAAATAGAATGATGTGATTAAGATAGAATAAATATATAATTATAGAAGAATTTGATAATAATAATTAAATAAAACAAAGTATGTGATTTGTTTTTTAATTAAGATGAAATAATATGATAAAGATAGAAGAATTAAATGTGAACTATATAAATAAATATATCTATTTATTTATAAGTAGATGAATTAAAGAAGTCAATTAATCAAATAAATCGTATTTAACTAATTAGATTATCGAGACCATTTTTAGGTGTATACAACAACTAATGTTGAACAGTAACAATGGATGATGCTATAGTGGACAAACTTCCCAGAACTAGCTTCCACTTAACCAAGGACAGCCCATAGTCTCATGAAACTAGTGCAATCTTCTAAGGTTTTTAAATTTTTAAACCATTCATTCACCATTAAATCATGAATAACAATTGAACTTAAGTGCAACAATGTAAATGATGCTCAAACTAACTATACACAACAATTTATCAGCAATAAACAACAAAAGTATGAGCTTGGAAAACATCAAATACCATAGCATACACTAACAACTAAAAGTAACTTAAAACTAGAATAGCATAGCTAAAATTTAATACTTGAAGATAGAATCATGCACACATGAGAGCAATATAGAAGAAACCATCAAAACAATGTGTTTCTCATATATTTTGCAGTAGCATGTCTTTACAACAACTCATCTCTCTCTTTGAAAATGAGAGGATGCCCCTATTTATAGTTTTCCAAAAGCAAAATGAATGGACAAGATTCATTTACATTGTGTGGCTCAGATTCAATTTACATTAGGGTTTCACCTGCCCCCAATATATGGCAATATAAAATAGACATTTTTGTCTTTTCCCTATTTTGTCTTGTAGTTTATTTTGTCTTGTAGCTACTTTTGTGTTTTAGCTACTTCCACCTTTTATAGCTATGTTGTCAAATATTCATCATCTATAACTAGATTTCCAACATTCTTTTAGAGAGTAGCATACTCCACAAACTTCCCAATCATAGCCCAGAGCTTGTCCCATTCCACAAAATCTTTCTTGGCTATTCAAATGGTGATTCCCTTGAAGTCACTCAGTATGGAGATGGGGGTGGAGGAAGCCCAATGTTTGAGGTTAGAGACTTCATGGTGCCTTGTAAGAGGTGATCACTAGTAGCTCCAACAGAGAAATGTGTGCAAATTGGAGTACTCTCCCAATAGCAACAAATTTAGATTGCTAGCCTGCAGGTTCAGGTGCAGACACTATAGGGTCAACTGGCATAGGCCCAGGGGTTATTATTCTAAACATAGACACAAATGTAGTCATAGGAACAGGATCATTCATAGGCCCTCTCACAGGTACATGCATAGTTGACAGCTACACAGGCATAGATAGCATCTTTGACAGTAGAGAGATGTAGCTAGATGGACTGCAAAGTAGGCACAGGGATTGGCTGATATACTACAAACATTAGCCGATGGTACCTCCATATCTGATTATATGAGAGAGGTTCTCCATGTGGGTAGATAGGTCGAGTACTATAGAGGTCGATACCATGATGCAGTTCTTGTAGAGAAAAGAGTTAGTTATGCTCAGTCTCGACCAGGCAAGACTCATTCTAGGACTGTTAGCAAGGGTGTGACATAG
Organism: Sequoia sempervirens; assembly: GCA_007258455.2. NCBI lineage: Eukaryota > Viridiplantae > Streptophyta > Pinopsida > Cupressales > Cupressaceae > Sequoia > Sequoia sempervirens. The sequence goes on along the minus strand of VDFB02075321.1, from coordinate 423,326,423 downwards.
CTTCTACCGAGAGATCCCAGAGATCCTAGCACGTCTGGTGGGGAGGTACTAGTCTAGAGATGTCAGCACCATCTGGGGCTAGTAGCACATAGTTTCATGATTGGTTCCTTGATATATGTTGAGACATGATGTATACTCCAATTTTTTATTCATGGCCATTTTTATGTTGTATTTCTTTACATTTCAAACATTATTGTATACTTGACATTATGATTTTTGAGATTTATATGACATGCAACAAATTTATCAATTTATATGTGTTTTATAAGATTTTATGATTGATGTTTATGATGGATGCATTTAATTTCTTTTTCTATATGCCATGTGATGTTTTATATGATGATGTTATGGATGCAATTTATGATCATGATAACATGCTATGATTTTAAGATGTTTTATTTATGATATTAACATGTGATTATGCTTATAATGGTGATGTATGGCTGCACAGTTCCTATAGTATTTACATGGTTCGATAAGTGTATTATAATGTATATACCTAAATGATATGATAATGCAACTATATGTATGATTTTGGATATAATGTTTCTATGATATATGACATGATGATGAAAATGGGATATGATGCACTTTATTGTTTGGTATTTCAAATGCCAATATATGATATAATGAGTGGATGAATGAATGATCAATATGATGATACTTCTAATGTATGATGTATGATATGTTAATTTTAATGGAAATGTAACTATATAGATTATTTGTTTTGGATATTTTTCTTATGCAACTATATGATGTGATACACAAATGAAAAACATGATATAATAAATGCAAATATATGATCAAATGTAAGAATGATTAAATGATATAATAATGCCTTCCAATGTATGCAATGCAAATGATTATGCAACTACATGATAGTGATGATGTTTTTGTTAATGTCAAGTATACTCAATCCATCAATGATAAAAGATAACATCATTTTTGAATTCTCCACCAGTCTTTGGAATAAATTACTCTACAGATGCAAAACTTACATAAATGCAATCTAATTTAACCATGCAGATCTACATATGTCAAAGTTGTCATCCTAATAGTCCCTTTATTGTGCTTTTTATCATCATTGAGCCTTTAAAATGTTGAAAGTGAGTACAAGCATCAATGGTATAATTTAGAAAAATGATGACCTAAGTACTACTTTCATGATTTTTGATATTGCAAGTTAACACAAGCATCTAGGTATAATTAAACCAAGATGACCTAAGAATTTCTTGCGTAAATAGACAAGAATCAATAATTTTACTATGTGAATTGGAATGTTATCAGTGATACTTTTTAGAGCACATCTCGTGAAAATTCACACAATTATAATGATCAAATCACAGACAACAAACAAAGAAAATACAATTCTCCTTCCTAGCTTCTCTAGTTCAATACATCATAGAGTTGCTCCAAAGAAATGATAACAAAAATCAAAGTGCAACATTTGAACATTCAAGCTAAAGCAATAAAATCATGATTCAAAATAATATCATCCATCTAAAGTTGTTTTGATTGATTTGATCTCAGTTGTTTGATTTGGATGGTTTGATCTTCTGTAATTTTTTGATGTTTGATGTATGTTCAATGTTCAGTTTCCCTATGATCATTGTGTTTGTTGTGTTGTCATACTATTGTTTGTACATTTGATTAAGCTCAAAGTTTATTGCCCCCAGTGAGTTCAAGATTTTTCCCCCAAGCTAGGGTGAGACATGACCACATTGCTAGGATATGTACATGAGGTTCTCTTTTTCAAAGAGATGCAGAAAGATGGCAAAAGTGAACGGCCAAGACATGCATCCAATATAAGGAAAGGCTAGTTTAAATCACAAGTAGTGCCTATTTCCAGGTTTTCACTATGTGTTTTTATTATAATTTTTTAGATTTTATGATTTTTTTGTATTTTTTTGACTTTTTCACTTTTTTTGTATTTTTCTCTTTTTTTGTGGATTTCTTTTTTTTTTATAGCTTTTTTGACTTTTTTTTTGGATTTTTTAGGATATTTAAGATGAAATGAGATGATATGACTGATTTAAGGAATAAGATGCCTCACAATAGGGGTAATGCAACCTTGGATAAATGATAGATCAAAATGAAAGATTCATTGCAAAACATGTCACACAAGCAACATATCTCTTGTCAAAAGATGATAATGGTTGATTGATTAAGATGCCAAAAATGATTGATTCCGTAAGGCATGATGATGATAAGTAGCTTAGGATCACTAATTTCCTCTAAGTACGATAAGATTGATGATTGATTGACAAAAGATATGAGGATTGGATAATGTTTTACAACTAGGCTCAAATATGATTTGCATGATAAGATTCAAGGTCCCAAAGGGACATGGTGACATGGATTTTGATAAGTTAGGGGATATGAAATAGAAGAAATCAAGGATAAAAATAATTAATGGGATGATCAAGATCAACTAGATAAGATATGGATACAAGGCCCAAGTATTTTTCCCCTATTCTTCATCAAGACCAAGGAAAGGAAGAAATGATGTATTTAGTAAGAATGATGGAATATGGATAAGATGAAAGATATCGTATGGAAGATATGGATAAAGCATATAGGATAAGATATATGATGTTAAAAAGGATCCTTAACCTTGTCAAGATCAAAGTTGGAAATGTAAGAAATGAGCATAGAAAGGATAATGACCACGAATGATAAGATGGACGAAACTCTTCCCTAAGTGTAGAGTGCAAGAGCAATATGGAAGATAGGATATGGATGATAGGGAGATAGAGGAAGGACTTAAGCATCAATTTTCACAACCAAATATCCCTCTAATAAACCATGGTAATGGGAATTAGACTCCTAAATGTTGGAAGATTAATTATATGATGGAAGAATCTAAGGACTTATGCAAAGGTTTGGATTAAAGGATAATGATGGGGGATGAATGTTGGATAATGGATAGGAGGTTGGAAGGCCTATTGATGGATAGATGGAAAGGATGGAAAGATCAATGTTGGAACATACCTTGAAGGGTGGTGGAGTGATGGAGGAAAAATGGATTTGGAAGGTGATAGGTTATTAGATGGAAATTTGGAGGAAGCTTTTGGATTAGAAAATTTGGATGCCAATTTAGATTTTATTGCTTCTATGAGACTTTTAGGAATCCACATGAATTTTGAATTTGATTTTTTCTTTGTGGGCCTTTGTGGCCTTTGAAATTTTTCTTTTTGATTTATGGACCTTTGTGGTCTTTGAGATTTTTCCTTTGATGGGCCTTTGTGGCCTTTTAGATTTTTCTTTTATTTTTGCATGTCTCTTCGAGGGAGACATGTTGATCATTTGATACATGTGGATTTTGATATAGAAGCTTTTGATATTTGGCACCCAAATTGCTTCCAAGAGCAATGGGAGGGGTGGATTGAGATGAATGATATGGACGTATTATGGATGAGTTAATGTGGGTAGAATTTTGAAAGGATATCAAGGATGTGTGCCTTTGTTGTTCTTGAGAAATATGATATGGACCTAGGATAGAGGGAAGGTTTGATGGACTAGGATGAGGACCTAGGATAGATGGAATGTTCGACAAACTAGAATGAGGACCTAGGATAGATGGAAGGTTTGATGAACTAGGACACTTAGGAATATAATCAAGGTCGTGGTGATATGGGTTTATTTGAACATAAAGGGGTTCTAGGATACCTTGTTCATGAAGGCCTAATCCTTTTCCTTTGTAATTCATACTTTGACACATTCGTTTACCAATGGGATATGTATTATTTGTGAAACAAGATGCGAGTCCATTTTGACTAGGATATGATATGGATGAGAGGATAGGTGTTGGAAGTAAATCGGAATGGATAAAGGTGGAGGATCCCAATTTATAGGTGTAGGGTTCATGGATAGCTTGAATAGGTGTGATAGGCTCTTGACATAGGGAAGATGGGGTGTTTTGATCTTGACTTGGAAAAGGATCATGAGGTGTAGGAGAGTAAGTAGCTTTCCCTTTATTAAGTATGGATTCATTATAAAGTGGTATGAAAGGCATATCTTGATCATGAGAAGGATAAACATCTTCATGGGATGAAAGGGTATCCTTGAATGGAAGCATATCTTGATATTGATGAGGAAGGGAATCATGAGATTTTGTAGAAAGCATGTCTTGATCATTAGTTGGTAAGGCATCATTAGATAGGATGGAAGAACTATCATGCTCTTGTGATGAAATAGAATCATGAGATGGTATGGATTGATTAGATGATGTGGAAGAAGAACTTGGAAGGATACTTGTCTCTTGAGATGGAAGGGAATTATTTTGGATGAAAATTGAAAGGAGGGGATCGTCATAAGATTCTTGAGAAATGGGATCTTTATCAAAGATTGGAAGAATTTTTGGAATTTTGATATCATTGAATGGAATGGAAAGAATATTTTGATCTTGTTGTGTAGGGGAGTCTATGCTAGCATGCTTTGGATTGAGAGATTGACATGAATCATTGGATGTTAAAGATATGATAGACGAGGTGATTAGATGGAATTGTTAACTTGAGTGAAAGAATCTTGAGGTTTATTTTGGCTTATGGTGGATTAAGATAAATGCATGACATGATAGGTTTTCTCAATATCATTTGTGTTTGAGGACTTAGATTTGGGCTTATTGAAGTTTTGCAAAACTTCAAAGACATTGAACTTGGATGATGTAGTTTTTGGTGAAGAAGGTCTCATGTTCATTGTTAGGTTTCTTTCTGTGGTTTTTCTTTGTATGTCTTGGAGTCGTTGTTGAAGGTTTTGCATCTGCTAAGTGAAAGCATTCAATTGATCCTCATCTATTTCAGCCATGGTGGTTTGAGTTTTAATTTCTTTCTCTCTAAGTTTCTGCCTTTGTACTCTTGTAAAAACTGGCATACAAGTGTTCTTATTTTCACTAAACTTTGATCTTTTGTTTGGATGAGTGCCAAGGATATTAACTAAGTCAAATAAAATGATAAATTATATTGATGATACTAAGTTAAACTTTGATTATTTTTCTTCGTTTTGTGATTCTAGGATGACAAATCCTAATAACGAAACTTAGCTTAACAATCGGATTTATGTTTGGTTATTTTTAGGAACTTTAGAATGTTAGATCTTGTTTCAGTTTGAATAATTTAACTTGAAAATTTTAGTCTTTGGAAAGTTATGAGACATTGGTTTGACTGATTAAATGTTTCTATTCTGATAAAAATCTGGATACTGATGTTAACTGTCTAACTGATGGGGAAAATAACTCTAGTTTTTGATTCAGTGGATGTGTTATAACAAACCTTAGATGCGCTATAATAGACTTTAGATGTGCTATAATAGAATTTAGATGCACTAGAACAAGGTGTGAATGTGTTGATAAATTGACTAAATGCACTGACAAATTGGATACATGTGTTGTACAATAGGGTATATGTGTTGAACAATACCTGGTATATGCATTGAAATAGAGGTTGGTTGTGCTAAAATTCTAGGTAAATGTGTTGGCAATCTGTATAGATGTGTTGTAAAACATGACAAATGCACTAAAACAAAGTTTAAATGTTTTGTTTAAACATGGCAGATGCACTAATAGACTGGGTAGATGCACTAACACATAGGTTGGTTGTGCCAATATAGAAGTGGTCACCATTCTGTCTGTTTGTTCTACTTTTTCTCAGTAAAAAAATTGATTTGCAAGGTGTAATTTTCTAACCAATGAAGATTGTGGAGGGTTATTTTTCTTGTAAATCTTTGAATTTGATGATCTAATTGGATGATACCTTTGGAAATTATTTTACACACACACCAAGTTTGTAAACATTTTTTTCAACACTACGTATTAAACAGAGAGTGTGTATTCTAGAGTCAAGCCTGATTCTTTCCATTTCCACAAGTTTAACACAAATAAAGATAGTTCAAGCACTTTTTCTAATTTTCAAGTAGGTCACTTAGAATATCACAGACCATAGCTTGCAACTATGTCAGCTCACACAGCCATATCACCCCTTAGAGGGCGCCCGTGTTTTTTCCTTTCTTGAGTCTTAACCAAAGTCAAATCCTCCACTTTTGGCTAGGGTCTTTGATAGTTATATGGTAAGTGTCTTGGGGGTAGATTCTTCCCTCCCCTTGCACCATGATATAAAAAGTGTTCGGAAACTAACACAATTGGATTCTACACTAAAGTTCTTAGAAATGGTATCCATTCAACTCGGCAAATGATAAACTCCCTCAGGAGACCTTCCAATCTTTAGAACAAATATTTTGGGGATAGTTATCTTGCACACTACCGTTAAATTGTGGGTTTCCCCAAATTCACTTTTGATTAGAGTGGGTTGGAAAACTTGGCTTTGGTTGTTCCCACTTAGGTCATTCTTGTAGGGTGAGTACTTTTTCCCACTACTGTAGGCCTTCTAAAGGTGTTAATAAATTAGGATAGCAAGTCTAGCATTTTGATCACCTAGTTAAGGGGAGAGCATAAGCCTATTGCTTTTTAAACATATTGGACATAGGTTTCAAACCATTTCTTTAATCAAGCTAGATGCACTATCTTAACCCAAGGAAAAGCAATAATAAAATTAAATCCCTGCAAATACCATTAGTAATTTGTAAATTTTTTTCTTTGACTGATGTAAGTGTTTCCAACAATTGTCTTTGACCAACATATTTTGTATCTGTAGAACATAAAATAGGGATTAATTCTCAAAAATATAAAGTTTTGCAAAAATAGTTAGATGCGCCATAACAGTCATTGGATGCGCTAAAATATGATTTATATGCACCAAAATAGTATTTAAATGCACTAAAATAATAGATCAATGTGCTACAGAATTTAATGTATGCACTTAAATAGAGGTTAGATGAGATGCAAAAAACCTCCTAACTATAGTGAAACTGGTACTAGATGCGCCAAAACAGTCTTTGTATATGCCAAAATATTTTGTGGATCACTAGAATATTCTGTGGATGTGTTGGAACAGTGATTGGATGCACTGATCTGGAGGTCGTATGCTCTGTAAAAACTCTCGATCATGCCAAAATAAAACACGTCAAAAACCTACGAACAAAATTTTCCATAAAAGATGTTAAAAATGGGGTTTTTGGCCCCATAGTGGGTGCCAATTTATGTGTGAGTAAAATATGTGTAAATGAATAACAAACAAAATCAATAGGACATTATATTAAGAGATTCAAACAACAATAAATCTAATTAAAATAAGAAATCTCTCAAATCCGTCCCATTTCTCTCTAATTCCAAATATTTATTAAATCACTATGGCTCTCAGATTGTGTAAGCATTGTGACTGTTAAAATGACAATCTAGAGAATGAGATATTGTAAAATACCAGAATCTAATCCTATATGATAATTGCTAAATGATATGCCGAGGATTCTATAGATGAAATTGACATGAAGCTGATAAAATGAACTATCATAAACTAAGATGTAGCTAAATAAAAAACCATGATTATGATTGCTATTCTAAAATGATTTTCTATTGCTATTACTCAAATGCTTGATTTCTCTAATGTTATTTTTGTAGAGTAAGATTGCAGAAAGTTGGGATCCATTTCCTATAGAAAGAAGTTGTATTTATAGATTCCTGACAGCATATTTGTGATGTGGTAGCAAAGCAAAGGTCTAGATTTGATTTGAAAGATTCAATGGTGAAGGATGAAGAATTCTGAGAAGATTATGGAGATTTGTCCCTCCCCACAAAAACATTCAGCCAAAGGATAGGAAGAATCAAAGGAAGAAGATGAAGAAGTTTGCTTGTAATTTGTCTCCAATTTGTCTCCAAATTCGTCTGTGAAGGCTGAGTTGGATTAATTAGATATGAAATATCTAATTTTTTTTGTGGATATGATGAGTGAAAAGAGGAAATAGCTGTAGAAATAGGCTTTTGTTTGAATTATTGGATTTATTCAATTAGCAAAAGAGGATATTTAAATTAATAAAACAAACTATAGAAATATGTTTATTAAATAAAACATAGAAGAAAAGTGGTTATTAAATAAAAATGATGCTCAGACTAACTATACACAACAGTTTATCAACAATAAACAACAAAAAATATGAGCTTGGAAGACATCAAATACCATAGCATTCTTCACCATTAAATCATAGCATACACTAACAACTAAAATTAACTTAAAACTAGAATAGCAAAGCTAAAATATAATACTTGGAGATAGAATCATGCACACATGAGAGCAATACACAAGAAACCATCAAAACAATGCTTTTCTCATATATTTTGCAGCAGCATGTCTTTACAACAACTCATATCTCTCTTTGAAAATGAGAGGATGCCCCTATTTATAGTTTTCCAAAGCAAAATGAATGGACAAGATTCATTTGCATTGTGTGGCTCAGATTCAGTTTACATTAGGGTTTCACCTACCTCTAATATATGGCAATATAAAATAGACTCTTTTGTCTTTTCCCTGTTTTGTCTTGTAGTTTATTGTCTTGTAGCTACTTTTTTCTTTTAGCTACTTCCACCTTTTATAGCTATGTTGTCAAATATTCATTATCTATAACTGGATTTCCAACATTCTTTTGGAGAGTAGCATACTCCACAAACTTCCCCATCATAGCCTGGAGCTTCTCCCATTCCAAAAAAAAAGTCTTTGGTTATTCAAATGGTGATTCCCTTGAAGTCACTCAGTATTTCCTCGTGATGCTTCACAAATTTGTCTCCCGCCTTTATCATCGGTTTCGGCTTTGAGAAGATTCAGGCATCAAAATCCTTAAAATCAACTGATAGTGTGTCATCGGTTCCTTACTCTAGACACCTAAGAAATTCATGCTTGACCTACCTCGGATCTATTTCCAAAGCGGGCACCTCATAATCCATCATCAACTTCAGGAATTCATCTACCTCAACCACATAGGCAAGAACACTGGCATAGATATCCTACAGTTCCACCAATGACCTTTCCATAAATACCTTTATGAACTCAAGGGTATGCAAACAATCATCAAGCAAGTTGTGGACCTCATTTTCCAAATCCAGTTCTTTCTCCTTGACACTCGAAGACAGTTTTAGGATGCATTGTAGCTTGGGGTACGTGATCTTGTCGAGCTTTGGGATGTCTTTGCATGTATCAATCTCTGGCTCGATTGTCTTTTTGAGGGCCAAAAACTAATTATGTGCCTTGACGGCATAATGGATGCCCTTGTTTCCCTTGTCGGCCATCCTCTTGAACCAATCTCTGGTGGACTTAGTCTAGTTTTTCATCTTTTCCATTTTATTTAGCTCCTCTTTGGAGAGGAGAACAGGCGTAGACAGTTCCATCGGAGCTTCTTCTTCTATGGACATCCACTATTGGATGTAAATGGTGAGGTCCACCACTTGTTCTTTTAGCTATTCTTTAGTGGATTGGTCCTTATTCATCTGTTGTATGATGGTGGACACTAACCCCTAAAGGTCATTCATCTATTGCTCTTGTCACTGGGCCCAAGTTAATTGTAGATAATTGGTAATCTTCCCCTTGTATAGTGTTTGCATCTTTTCCTACTACTAAGGTAGCAATTTGTGGTGTCTTAGATCCAGATGCATCGATCATGATATGAGAGAAGATCTTAGGCTTCTTTTCCTTTTGAGTCCTCATTTGAGCTTTGGCTAGAATAGCCTCCAATTTTTCCCTAGGATCAACAACTATGGGAGCCTTCTTATTTAGTTGTTCAAGCCAGGAAGGAACCTATGTTTGACCCTTTGGTGATTGATGATCACCTTCATTTTCTTTGATGATCCTATTTTTCTACCTTATTTAGCTCCTCTACTGGTGTGGCTTTCCCTTTATCGAGGTCAATGATCTCCACATTCTCTTTGAAAACATTCTCTTCTAATTGTGCCCCTTTTTTTGCTTTGAGTTGATCCTCAATACTCCTCTCTAGGGACCTGGTGTCTTTCTCCTTATCTTCTTATTGTTCAATTCCAACGTTCTACTCAGGCTTAGAGCTCTTTTCTGGTGCATTTTCTTCTCCTTCTTTATCTATTTCTTCCTTCCTTTCTAGAAGTACTTCTTGCATCAAGCCCTTATCTTATCCAGTTCCTGGAGGCTCTTCAAGTATGTCCAAATCTGGATTTGTGTCTATCTTCACTTCCTCAGAGTGGTGCTCCTTTGGGTGTCCTTTTGGTTCCTGATTTGACGTTTCCACCACGTGCTCATCAAGCTCTTCCTTTGATAAGGTTTGTGGTCCTTCTTCATCAGAAGCCAATTTTTCTAGGTTTATATTCAATCCTCCCTCCGTATGTTCAAAATATTTGTCCAGATCAAAATCCTTGGGCTCATCAACTACATTCTTTGTAGCCTCTTTATGTCACTTTGTACTGAGCCTTTCCATTTCTTATGAGATTTTCATTGTGGCCTCCATAGTTTTTGCCTCAGTAGGTGGTGGGGGAAGAGGTAACGTAGCAACAATTTGAGCCATTAAAGCTTGGACCTTGGGGTCAAGGATCAGGCTGGAGAGCTTAGGTGGTACATTTTACATATAGGTCATGAAGGCATGCAGCAAATTAGGAGTCTCCATGGTAGTTGTTGATATCATTGGAGATAAATTAGAGAAGGTAGGCAGTGGACAAGGCAGTGAGGAGGACGACAATGGGGAGGTAGTCCAAGAGGAGGACTCAATTGTTATTATCAGGGCAGTCAGTGAAGTGGAACTGAGGTGGACTAAGATGTCCATGGCAGGCAGAGATGAAACAAGCAGAGCCCTAGAAGTGGAAGTTTGAGGAGTGGTGACAACGGCAGTAGTGAGAGTTAAAGTAGTAGATGGTGGGTATGGCTACTCAGTTTCTTCTTTCTCTTCAAATTGAGGATCCTCCTCTTGAATAGTAGGCATTTCAAGCACAAATGTCCCTATTCTCTTTGCCCTCTTTGATGGTTTCCCTTTGGCCATCTTTCTAGATTACACCTTATGTTTAGGCTTGCACTGAGATGTATATTTCCTCTTCTTAGACCTTGTGACCAGGGGGGACTTGGGAGCTTTTCCTGATGAACTAACGGTTGTGCCACTATCTGTTTCACTTTCAAGCTCATCCTCCAACTTTCCATATGTCAATTCTACACCTTTCTCTTTGAGTTGAACTATTTTTGCATCCACCCATTGTCTTGTTCTATGCTCAATGAGTCAGGTAAGAATGTTGAGGTCGGTGACCTCTTCCTCATTCCAATCAATAACATGTAGGGGCATCTCGACCATGGCATGGTATCTATCATCCACAATGTTGTCTTCCTCAACCATCTAGTCAAGCACTAGAAATAGATTGATGGACATTACAAACTGAGTGGTCATCCTCATATAGTGTGATATCTACACCTCTTTATCATCATTGCAGTTGGACTAGAAGTATTCCTTGTGAGGTCAATGGGAATATTGCCTCCCGACCCACTTCTTCAACTTTACATGAGGGTCTACTCATTGTTGGTTTTTGTGAAGGTCCAAATTATATTCTACTAACTCCTTGTCTACATATTCAACACATTGGGTAGTGGGGTAGGAGTACATCCGTTGTCCAGAGGTTAGGGGATATGGAATCCAAGATTTGTGTTTATCAATTAATAAGGTATGGGAAGTCTGTAGTTGTTGAGAAACCTATAACAAGATGATCTGGTCATTGGGGTAGTGCGGTAACTGGTAGGGCCTTCCTGAGAACCCTTCTACTCTGATGTAGGTGAACTTTAGGAACTAGATGAATAGATACCTAAGTCCCTTTATAAAGGCCTTTACACTATGTGATAAACCTTCTCTCAAAGTCTCCTCCCAAGAGTCGGATTATGTGCCCAATGAAGGCATCATTCACTCTTTTGTATTCTCTTTTAAAGTTCCTATACTACAACTGGGGATAGCAGTCGTAGACTTTGAGCTCTCCCTTCCTTGTCCCCAATGTTCCTGCACAGAAGATTCCCTTGTACAGGAATTTCTAAGGAGGTAGACTAAATATGATGTCATGTAGAACTGAGAGGTCTTCTTCATGGCCAAGAGTTGGTTGTGCAAGTTATCACTTATCATTTTGGCCCATTCAAATTTTCTTTCACCTTGGATTATTTATTCAATAAAGTAGAACATCCATTCTTCAAAAAATCCAGCAATTAGTAGGCCCATTACTCAACTTAGGAGAGTAACCAAATCATGGTACTCCTCAAAGAAATCACTTCTGAATAATTTCTTCAAGGCATTTTGTTAGTGTTTCCCCTCTTGTCTTTTAACCAGTGCTAGTTGATTATTCTCTTGCATCCAAGAGGGTCATGTTGCCACACATTCTGAGCAAATTCTTTCTATACTTCTTCCATCTTGTCGAATGTCAGGATGTTGAATGTCTGCCTATAGAGTTAGCAGACAAGTCTTCCAGTACTCTTCCTTCTTTATCAATTTTTTTTGGCTAGTGTGGTAACACTCTCAGCAAGCCATGACCAATTCTGAAGCAACCAAGGCAGGAGGGAAGTTGGGTGCCTTTGCAAGACCACTTCATTTGATCCTTCATGTATTTTTTGTGGTAGGGTTGACCATCACCCTTTGCTTGAATTCATCAATATTTAAATGGTTGAGGTTTATAAATGGCACTGTTTCCTATGTAGAGGTGAGCTTAGAGGTGCACTCCACCCCATGGAACTGATGCTTCATTTGTTCCTTTCCTTCCTTTCCCCTTGGTGCTCTTGCGGGCTTCTTTCCCTTGTCACGTTTTCTTGTAGGATTTGTTGATGATCCCTTAGCAAGTTCAATAAATCCTACATGCAAAGGTGCAATAAGTTTTTTAGCAACACAATAGAACAAATGTTAGTTAAATCCTTCAATTTTTTAGTTAAATTCACTTACATACCCTTTGAAGATCATGGCATTCATTATCGCTAGTCATTTGGTGCTCATTCGGGTCATTTATGTAAATGCAGGTCTAAGTATGTGAGTTTCCCCTAGGTGGAAGTCATTCGGAGCAGTTAGGAGAAAGTAGGAGCAAGACGGTGTTGGGGCCATGGAATCCCACATGCAATCGTCTGCATTGGAATTCAACCATGGCTGATTTGATGGGAAAATTTGAGTCGGGGTATTTTGGCATGTGCAAAAATTGACCATGGGGAACTTCAACTATCTAACTTAACCAAAATGATCTTCTTTTGCTCATGTGGGTGCAAGGGGTATGGGCATCATAGGGTGGAAGGATGTTAATGCCCAACTATTAAGTAGAGGCACTCAAAAGACGATAACCCACATTTGGAGTTCCACATGGCAGAACCCATGAATGCCTCAGACATTATACTGCTAAGTTCTTGCCATTAAGGAATGACCATATGGGGATGGAGGTCCATAGATGGTGGTCTGCATAGGCAATCCATCCTGTGGAGTCCACAATGCGAGAGGACATAGGTGGCTAGCCATCAGATAGCAGTGATGAGTAGACGGCTCTCCAATGACAACCACATGCATAGGTTTTCCCAAATGCACACTTTAGATTTGGTGTTTTTTCTCAAAAGTCCTTGAAGTTAGGAGACTGAGTGTGTGGAGTTCACACTACAAGATGGTGTGGCAACCTTGCCATTAAACAACAGTGAATCGTACAAAGCATCCTAGAGAGTAGGTAAGACTTAGCGAATTTCAACAAGTGTTGGGCTTGGCTCATTCATGACAAAAATATACATGGGGCTGGCAATGCAAGACAACATTAATATTTTTTTGTTTATCAAATGATGATGGGATGGGGGCTTCCCACAAGAGGAATCTCGCATGGTGATTTCCGCATGGTTTGCAGACTTAACCATTTTCTTCAAGATTTTCAAGCATTGATAAGGATGGCAGGGGAAACAGGGTGGACCACATGGGTGTTCCTGTTGTTTGAAGAATGGCAAGAGCAGAACGGAGTTCCACACTAGTGCAAACAAAGGGTTGAATTCGCACTGAGAGATTTTTGAAATGTTGGGTGGAATGCAAGCATAGGTCGAGAGTTTGAGAGGGTTTAGTAGGAGGCCGTAATGAACTAGGGTTTGATTTTTTGAATATTTTAACATTTACGAAACCCTAACCTGTAAAGAATTATTTATTTTAAGTTTAAATGCAAACTTACCTAGAAACAACACAAAAATCCAAAGAAATCCTTGCTTGAATTTGTTGTAGGATCTCGTGTAGGTGGGAACTCTATCTTCTCCTCTCAAAGTTCAAATCACAGGGTGAATATGACAAGTGGGGTGCTTCTATTTATAAGTAGATCACCATTAATGGTGTGCATTAATTACAAGTACGGTAGGTAACTATGTTGATGGTGTGTGGAAACCCGAGTTGGTGAGGTCATTTGGTCAAGCCCAGGTGATGAAGGTTGATGCAGGACCCGCCATGCAAGTGGACTCCCAGAGTTGGCTGCGAGGTAGCAGCAGAGAGATAGTGGCATTCTACAAGAGGAGACCCACAAATATGGATCCATGAGGCTCAATGGAAGTAGTGGCGAAAGGTACAAGGAAACCCACATACTTAAATCCATAAAATGAATTTTGATGACTTTACTGCATGTGACCAATCCAAGCTCAAAAATAGGGTACATAAAATGAGGAAAAAGCAAAAAAGACCCAACAAAATGAGAATGGAAAAAGGGGGTCCCCAATTTGAATAGGGTGTGTGTACTATAGGCACAACAAAGTGCAATTATGCGACTGTATAGGGTGGCCATACGGTTGCCCTACTAAAAACATTTGCCCCAAAAACAAGTTTTGCCAAATATAGGAAAATTTAATATCAAAATTCATGGAATTAACCTCCTAGACACAATGGAAAGGTTCTTTTTGGCCGTTAAAACTCCTTTAAAATGTTGTTCTCTAGATCTGAGCTTCAAACACTTATTTTCCAAAGTTGCAAAATGGTGACCAAATTGGGTGAAACGAAAACCAAATTTGAATTTCTCAAGCCTCTTGGATGTAATAGGACAGCCAAAAATACTTCCACTATAACCAAAAGTGTTGCAATCACCAGATCTCACCAAAAAGCATACATGCAGTATAGGATTAATAGATCTTTGCAAATCCTTTTTGATTCTCTAGATCATATTGAAATGCAAGAGAAGAGCATATGAGAATTTAGAAGATCACAAAAGAAACTCAAATTGTATGCATTTAAAATGGATATAATATAAATATGCATAAAAATTAGCTTAAATCCAACCAAAATGCATGTAAACCTCAAAAAACTCAAATACATGCAAACCTCAAAAGATTTAATATATTATGTTGAGTTGTTGAAGATTTGAATGTGGCTACTCATGAATCCAGCAACATAATAATAGCATAAAATATATTGATATGAAAATGGGATGGGAGGCCTCTTCTTTATAGAAATCCAATTTCAAATGAAGGGCTAGGATTGAAAAATGAAGAATGATTTTGATCAATGGATGAGATTGCTTAGAAGCAAAGAGAAATAGGGTTAGCGCAAAAATAGGGTTTAGTTAAGGATGGACGGTGGAGATTAAAAGGTAATGTCACATGATCAAGGATGAAAATTAAATGAGATGAATAGATAAGAATGGCACAAAAAAAGAGGTTGCTAGAGTAAATTAAATAATTATAAAATTATTTAATTTAGGAGGGAAAGTGAATAAGTAAATAAAAATGATTATTCAATTATAGAAGAAAGGGAAAAGGTTGACTTTTAATTAAAATAACAATTTAATTAAAAGTGGAGGAAAAAGACAAAATATTAAGTAATTAAAATAATTATTTAATAGTGGAGGGAAAGGTGGAAAATAATTAAATAAATAGAATTTATTTAATTATGGAAGAAAAAGCTAATGAATAATTAAACAATTAATAATTATTATTTAATTATAGATAGAAAATATGAACATGAATAATTAAATAAATAGGAATCTATTTAATTATAGGGGAAATGGATTAATTAATGATGTAATTAAATAAATAATCAAGGAGGAATAAGGAGAAAATGAATTAATTAAATAATTAAGAATTAAGAATTATTTAAAAAATAGGAGAATATGACCTTAGGTAATATTCAGATAATTAAACTTATTTAATTATGCAAGGAGGATGTTACACCCCAATTGTGTAATTACTATTTATTATTACTGCATAGGGTAAATGTGAATTCTGGAGATGAATAAATTGTGCTTGTACCTTGTTATCAATATGAATGTTGTTTCATTTAATGTTATTTCATGGAAAAGTACTGCATATATGTGAATGGATGGTTATTGAATTATTATTCTAACTTTGGAGGTGTTTAATGTATACTGAACAATTGACTGTCGTGTGCATGTGTTAGTGGATGCAAGTATATGTTTCATTCCTCCAGGCGAAGGGGAAGTATCACTCAAGAGAAGATCTTGGTCGGGTGATCGGTAAAAGTAAACTATCTAAGCATACACACACACCACATTAGAATGATTGAGTTGAGTCAGTTTGTGGGAAGTTGGTAAGTCATCCTTAGTTGATATGTCTGCATTAGAAGATTTTTTTTTACTACTCCATGCATTATTGGGTTCTATTTATCTATTTGAGCTTTTGATATCTTTCTTGTCCTATTACAGTTATATGGATAAGTGGGACGTACATAGAGTATGTGTATATATATGCTTACATGTCAATGGGATCTAACGACATGTATATGCACATGTATAAATGTACCACACGTAAATACTTATCAATATGATGGTAATTGAGAATGGTTATATGTGAATCTAAAGTGAACATATATATATGTATGTATGTATGGTATATACACGTATCCATATGTATATGTGTATCGATACATGTGCACATTTGCGAATGGACACACTCATATGGATGCATCGATATGGATATACCTACATATATGTGTACATATAGGCATATACTTTTATACATATATATATATGCATACATTTGATATGTTGTGTTTATTATATGCAAATACTATCTTGTTTGTACTCATTTTTATATATACATATATATTGAATGTATACTTACATTGTGAGATTTTGATGTATATATAAACATTAATATATATATTTACATATATATACATATACATATTGTCTGTTTGTTAAATGTGAAAAGTTAGTATCAACACAAACCTTAATGAAATGATTTATATTCAAATATTTGAAGCAAAGAAACTATTCTAATTTGCAACAAACTAAATCTTTCAAGAAATTCCCATTGTCCTCTATTCTTAATGATTCTTTTTAACCTTTTGGCCCTCATATTTCTATGTGCACAAAGGCTATTAGAATGACACTTAAGAAAGGAGATTAGTATTCAATATGAAAACTAATGCATTTCCTATGTTAAACTAAATGGTAGAAATGATGATGGATATTATGATGAATGGTGAATGACTATGATAAATGAACAAATGGAGGTGGATACTATGGTATTGAACTAGAATGATCTATATATGATTCTAAATATGCTAAAATTCCAACTTAAAATGAACTAATCCAAAATGCAACTATGATGCAAGATGGGACATAAAATGCAACTATGATGCAAGATGGGACATAAAATGCAACTATGATGCAAGATTTAAAACTAAGATGTAAATGAAAAGTAAAACATGATATGAAAACTAGCAATAAGACTCCAAGAATACTCCAAGCTCCAATGATAAACCTGCATAATAACTCTACTTCAAATGTGGATGCAAAATACAAGGCCCAAGGGTTGTATTTATAGCCTTTTCTAAGCATATAGTGAGGTGGCAATAATCGACAATCCAAATTCAAATAAGAAAAATGGATGGTGAAGATGAAGAGAATCAGGATGTTGTACCCTTGACCAAAGACAACATGCCATGTGTGTGGAAGAATCTCTTGATCAATGAGAAACATGCCATTTCGATGGAAGATTCAAGTGTGGGAAGAGAAGACCATGTGCTTCCAAAATTGGTGGAAGTGTGGGAAGAATAAATCATGTGCTACAAAGTTGGTGGAAGTGTGAGAAGAAAAGACAATGCCATGTGTGTGGAAGAATCTCTTGACCAATGGGAA
Organism: Sequoia sempervirens; assembly: GCA_007258455.2. Taxonomy (NCBI): domain Eukaryota; kingdom Viridiplantae; phylum Streptophyta; class Pinopsida; order Cupressales; family Cupressaceae; genus Sequoia; species Sequoia sempervirens. The sequence continues at coordinate 423,308,485 of VDFB02075321.1, read as the reverse complement.
ACATGCCATTTGGATGGAAGATTCAAGTGTGGGAGGAATAAATCATGTGCTCCAAAATTGGTGGAAGTGTGGGAAGAAAAGACCATGCGCTTTTTGAAATTGGTGGAAGTGTGGGAAGGAAAGAACATGTGCTTTTTGAAATTGGTGGAAGTGTGGGAAGGAAACACCATTTGTATTTTGAAATTGGTGGAGGATAATTGTAATTAAAAATTAGAGTTATTTATTTTCATGTGACCTTGATGAGGTGGCACACAAAAAGTTGTAGAAATGTGCTCTAACTCCTAATTGGATATAATGAAGTTTAATTAAATAAAACAAGTTTAGGGAACCTTGTTTATTTAATTAATTTAGAAGAAAGTGTTTTAGATTTTGGAGAATTAGAGAAGTGTGAACAATATAAATAAATTAAGCATTTATTTATATGTACTTGAGATATTAATCAAATAGCTAGTATTTAATTAATTAAAGGTGATGACCATTTTTAGGTGTTTATTTAATTAATTTAGAAGAAAGTGTTTTAGATTTTGGAGAATTAGAGAAGGGTGAACAATATAAATAAATTGAGCATTTATTTATATGTAGTTGAAATATTAATCAAATAGCTAGTATTTAATTAATTAAAGGTGATGACCATTTTTAGGTGTATACATTTTTCCCCTCTTTGAAGTAGTGTGTTTACACATTGCTTCAAAGAAAAATTTGATACTGATGCTCAGAAAAATTTTCGGTGCCCCAGACATTAATTTTTAGGTACTGACGGATATATGTCCCCTCAAGAGATAAATTGGTGAAGTTTGTAATTTTGATGATTTGTCGATGATTTGATGATTGTGTGATGATGTTGTAATGATGTGATGATGATCCAATGTTAAACCAATGATACCATGATAACAGACATGATTTATCTCTCGAAAAAGAAGATTGAGCATGCTAGATTGATTAATTGATTAATTATGTTTCCTCCTTGTGTTTGATGTTTGATGATCGCGTTCAGACTTTATGTTGATGATGATTGATGATGTTGATAGATTAGATATCCATTGATCTCATGATAGATGAGATGCAATGATAGGATGATGATAATTTACCTCATGATAGGTGAGGATCAATTATAAGTTGATTGTTTTAATAAACCTCATGCTAAGAGAGGTTGGATTGATTGAACCTCATGATAGGCGAGGTTGATTTGATTGATGAACCTCATGATAGGTGAGGATCAATGATAGATTGATGATTGACCTCATGATAGGTGAGGATCAATGATAGTTTGATTGATTGACCTCATGATAGGCGAGGTGCATTGATTGATGAACCTCATGATAGGCAAGGTTGAATTGATTGATGAACCTCATGATAGGTGAGGTTGAGTTGATTGATAAGATTTCTAATTTGTGATATGTTATTTATCATAGGAGGATTTTCGCATCTGGTGCAGGTGGATCCGGATTTGATTGGGTGATGTAGTTTGACTTCTCTGATTGATTGATATGCCCCAATGTAAGATTGATTAATGTACTGAGACTTATGATGTATACACTGATTCAGTTGAGAAATTTGTGACATACCTCTCAATATTTGGATATCCTTGTACACTTGACATTATGATTTTGAGGTTATATGATATGCGGCGATGATGATGATTGATCTATGTGACTATGATGTTCATATGATAATGATCATGATGATTATGATGGATGCATTTGATTTCTATTTTATGATGTTATGTGATGTTCTATATGATGATGATATGATATGTTATGTATGCAAATGATGATGCAACTGATATTCTATGATTCTATGATTTTTATGAATGATGTCTATATGATGGATGTGATGGATCCTATTATGCTAATGAAATGTGATGTATTTGATGGTTTTGTACTTTTCTGATGCAAATAAATGATGCAATGAATGTATGTATGATGGATGAAATGATGATAATTTATGTTTATATGATGATGATCATGATGATTATGCAATGATGATGATTATGTGATGATTTATTTGTGGGATGTATGCAATGATGATATGATAATGCATGGTTGATGAGTTAATTTACTTTTATGGATGATGTTTTATGCTATGTGAGATGGATGTGATTATGCAAATGACATGTGATTTTTAAGTCCTTTATCAGTCTTGGATTTGAGTAATAACAAATTCATCTTCACTATTGGTTTTAGATGTTCATAACAAGGGCATTATATCCTTGTTAATCAATCATGCCTTTCAACAGTTTTTTCTTCTTGGAAGTCTTACCCTGTTGGATATGTCTTTCAATCTTCTTAATGGATCAATTTCTTAATCCATTAATAATGAATGAGATGATTTTTTATCATGCAAGTGAGATGGAATGCACTTCTTTTTGTGTTTTCTGATGCAAATATTGATGTAATGCATGGATGGATGAATGATGTTGTAATGTTTTATAATGAAAGTGATATGCAACTAAATGAGAATGTTTTGCAAATGATGTGTAACAATATGAAAATGATGTGTTTTTGGTAATTTCAAGTGTACTCAATCCCTTAAGGCAAGAGATAATATCATTGCTGTATCTTTGTAAAGGCCATAAATATAGATGCAAACTAACATGGATGCATTCTACTCTAAACATGCAGATCTCGTATGCAAAAGTTGTCATCTATAACAGCCAATTTGTAATGCTTTTTATCATCATTGGGCCTTTAAAATGTTGAAAGTGAGTACAAGCATCAATGGTATATTTTAGACCATAATGACCTAAGTACTACTTCCATGATGTTTGATAGTGCAAGTTAACACAAGCATCTAAGTATAATTAAACTAAGATGACTTGAGTATTACTTGCGTAAATAGACAAGAGTTAATCCTTTTTCTGTGAAAATTTGGAATGTCATCAGTGATACTTTGTAGCACACGTCTCATGATAATTTGCACAGTAATAATGATCAGCTCACAGACAGCAAACAAAGGAAAATTATATTCTTTCCTAGCTCCTCTAGTTTGGTACATCATCGAGGGGCTCCAGAGATATGGTAACAAAAATCAAAGTACAACAATTGAACATTTGTGTTTAACGTGATAACCCATGATTCAGAAGAGCATCATCCTTTCAATTTTCCAATATTTTTGGGATTTTTCAATTTTCCAATTTTTAGGTGTTTTTTGAGATTTTGACCAAGAACCTAACCTAAAGAGCTATCCTAGGGGCCTCGGGGACTGATCAAAGATTAGCTTTGCCTACATTATACATGTAGAGACCACGTAGTTCGACTGACTCAACTGATTTATAGGACCAAAATATGAACAGATAAGAGACGACAACTAATTACATCATACCACTAAAGGACTTGACCTAGAGTGTCTTAGGGGCTAATCAAAGATTAGCCTTTCCTACGTTTGAGCTTAGAGACAACGTAGTTTGATAAGGTGACTTTGTTATTTGACTTTTTGACTAAATTTTTTAGATTTTGAAATGATATGGATGTTTGATACATTTCTAATGGTGATTGATGTTCAATGTTGGGTTGCATTATGATCATTGTTTTTGTTGTGTTTGTCTTCATTTTTTCTTCTATTGGTTCAAGCTCAAGGTTTGTTGCCACCAGTGAGTTCAGGATTTTTCCCCCAATCCATGGTGAGACACAATCGCAATGCCAAGATATGTACATGGAGCTTTCAAAGAATAGGCAGATGGATGATGAAAGCGAATAGTGAAAGCGAATGGTCGACATGCTCAAATAGATGGAAAATATAACCTATCACAAATAGCACCTATTGCCAGGTTTTCACTACTTGTTTTTATTGCACTTTTTTAAATTTTATGATCTTTTTGATTTTTTTCTTTTTTTTCTTTTTTTCTCTTTTTCTAATTTTTTTGGATTTTCTTAGGATATTTAAGATGGAATGATATGATATGACCAGTTGAAGGAACACAATGCCCTGAAAATTAATGCAACCATGGATAAATGATAGATCAAAATGAAATATTCTTTACGCAAAACATGTCACTACAAGCAACATATCTCTTGTCAAAAAGATGATAATGGTTGATTGATTAAAATTCAGAATGATTTATTCCATAAAGGCATGAAGATGATAAGATTGATGATTGTTGATGATTGATTGACAAAGATATGAGGATTGGATAATTTTTTATAGCTCGGATCAAATATAATTTGCATGATAAGATTCAAGGTTGCAAAGGGGCATGATGAGATGGATTTAATGAGCTAGGAGATATGGAATGGAAGAAAGTGAGGATAAAGATAATGAATTGGATGACCAAGATCAACTAGATAAGATACAGACACAAGGCCCAGAAGTATTTTTCCCTATTCCTCATCAAGACCAAGGAAGGGAACAAATGACGTATTTAGAAAGAATGATGGAATATGGATAAGATGAAAGGTGTGGTATGAAAGATATGGATAATGCGTATAGGATAAGATATATGATGTTCAAGGAGATCCTTAACCTTATTGAGATCAAAGGTGGGAAATATGG
>VDFB02075321.1:423162627-423303897 GCA_007258455.2 Sequoia sempervirens | reverse complement strand
TTAGGTGTTTTTTGAGATTTTAACCAAGAACCTAACCTAAAGAGCTATCCTAGGGGCCTCGGCGACTGATCAAAGATTAGCTTTGCCTACGTTATACATGTAGAGACCATGTAGTTCGACTGACTCAATTGATTTACAAGACCAAAATATGAACAGACAAGAGATGACAACTAATTACATCATACCGCTAAAGGACTTGACCTAGGGTGTCTCAGGGGCTAATCAAAGATTAGCCTTTCCTACGTTTGAGCTTAGAGACAACGTAGTTTGATAAGGTGACTTTGTTATTTGACTTTTTGACTCAATTTTTGACCTGTTTTTAGATTTTGAAATGATATGGATGTTTGATACATTTCTAATGGTGATTGATGTTCAATGTTGGGTTGCATTATGATTATTGTTTTTTTTGTGTTTGTCTTCCTTTTTTTTCTATTGGTTCAAGATCAAGGTTTGTTGCCACCAGTGAGTTCAGGATTTTTCCCCTAGTCCATGGTGAGACACAACCGCCATGCCAAGATATGTACATGGAGCTTTCAAAGAATAGGCAGATGGATGTTGAAAGCGAATGGTCGACATGCTCAAATAGATGGAAAAGATAACCTATCACAAATAGCACCTATTTCCAGGTTTTCACTACTTGTTTTTATTGCACTTTTTTAAATTTTATGATCTTTTTGATCTTTTTGATTTTTTTCTTTTTTTGTATTTTTCTCTTTTTCTAATTTTTTTGGATTTTCTTAGGATATTTAAGATGGAATGATATGATATGACCAGTTGAAGGAACACAATGCCCCACAAAGAGGTAATGCAACCATGGATAAATGATAGATCAAAATGAAATATTTACTGCAAAACATGTCACACAAGCAACATATCTCTTGTCAAAAGATGATAATGGTTGATTGATTAAAATTCCAGGAATGATTTATTCCATAAGGCATGAAGATGATAAGATTGATGATTGTTGATGATTGATTGACAAAAGATATGAGGATTGGATAATTTTTTATAGCTCAGATCAAATATAATTTGCATGATAAGATTCAAGGTTGCAAAGAGGCATGATGACATGGATTTAATGAGCTAGGAGATATGGAATGGAAGAAAGAAAGGATAAAGATAATGAATTGGATGACCAAGATCAACTAGATAAGATACAGACACAAGGCCCAAGTACTTTTCCCCTATTCCTCATCAAGACCAAAGATGAGAAGAAAGGATGTATCTAGTAAGAATGATGGATATGGATAAGATGAAAGATATGGATAGAGCGTATAGGATAAGATATATGATTTTCAATAAGATCCTTAACCTTGTAGAGATCAAAGGTGGGAAATGTGGAGGATAATAAATGCATGATAGGAAGATGGAAGAAGGACTTAAGCATCAAATTTCAAGACCAAATATCCCTTTAATAAACCATGGCAATGGGGATTAGACTCATAAATGTTGGCCTATTACAGGTATGATGGAAGAACTAAGGACTTAACCAAAGGTTTGGATTAAAGGAGAAAAATGGGGGATGAATGTTGAGTAATGGATAGGATGTGGGAAGGCTTGTTGATGGATAGATGGGAACGATGGAAAGCTCAACATTGGCACACAACTCAAAGGATGGTGAAGTGATGGAGGAAAAATGGATTTGGAAGGTGATAAGTTTTTAGATAACAAATTGGAGGAAGCTTTTAGATTATCAAATTTGGATGCCAATTTGGATTTTATTGCTTCTATGAGACTTTTAGGAATCCATATGACTTTTGACTTTGATATTTGCTTTGTGGGCCTTTGTGGCTTTTGAGATTTTTCTCTTTGATTTATGGACCTTTGAGGCCTTGGGAATTTTTCCTTTTGTTTTGATGGTCCTTTGTGGCCTTTTTAAATTTCCTTTTGATTTATGGACCTTTATGGTCTTGGAAATTTTTCTTTTTGTTTTGATGGGCCTTTGTGGCCTTTTTTATTTTGGATCAAATTTTCTTTTATTTTTGCATGCCTCTTTGAGGAGACATGTTGATCCTTTGACACATGTGGATTTTGATATGGAAGCTTTTGACATTTGGCACCCAAATTGCTTCCAAGAGCAATGGGAGGGGTGGATTGAGATGAATGGTATGGAGTTATTATGGATAAGTTGCTGGAGGTAGAATTTTGAAAGGGCATCAAGGATGTGTTCCTTTGTTGTTCTTAAGGAATAGGATATGGACCTAGGATAGATGGAAGGTTTGATGAACTAGGATGAGGACCTAAGATAGATGGAAGGTTTGGCAGATTAGAATGAGGACCTAAGATAGATGGTAGGTTTGATGGACTAGGACACTTAGGTGTATAACCAAGGTCATGATAATGTGGGTTTTCTTGAGAAAAAAGGGGTTCTAGGATACCTTGTTCATGAAGACCTAATCCTTTTCCTTTTTAGTTCATAATTTGATAGATTCGTTTACCAATGGGATTTTTATTGTTTGTGAAACAAGATGCAAGTCCATTTTTAGGAGGATATCATATGGATGAAAGAATATGTGTTGAAGTAAACCAGAGCAAATGAAGGTGGAGGATCCCAATTTGTAGGTGTGGGGTTCATGGATAGCTTGTATAGGTTTGAAAGTCTCTTGACATGGGGATGATGGGGTACTTTGATCTTGACTTGGAAGAGGACCACGAGGTGTAGAAGATGAAGCAGCTTTCTCTTTATTAGGTGTGGAATCATCATGTAATGGTGTGAAAGGAATATCTTGATCTTGAGAAGGATGAAAATCCTCATGAAATGAAGGATATCCTCAGATGGAAGCATATCTTGATCTTGATGAGGAAGGGAATCATGAGATTTTTTAGAAAGTATATCTTGATCATCAGATGGTAGGACATCATTAGATAGGATGGAATAATTATCATGCTCTTGGGATGCAATGGAATCATGAGATGGTATGAATTCATTAGATGGGGTATAAGGACTTGGAAAGATAATTTTCTCTTGAGATGGAATGGAATCATTGTGGGTGAAAAGTGAAAGGAGGGGATAATCATAGAATTCTTGAGAGATGGGATCTTGGTCAAAGATTGGAAGAACTTGTGGAATTTTGGTATCATTGGATGAAGTGGAAATAATCTTTTGATCTTGAGGTGTAGAAGATTCTATGATAGCATGGTTTAGATTGAGAGATTGACATGAATCATTAGATGTAGAAGATATGATAGAAGAAGATGGTTGGTTGGAATCATTAACTTGGGTGAAACAATCCTGAGATTTATTTTGACTTGTGGGAGATGAAGATAGATGCATGACATGGTAATATTGTTCAATATCATTTGTATTTGAGGACTTAGATTTGGGCTTATTGAATTTCTATAGAAATTCATATAAATTGAACTTGGATGATGTCATTGTTGGTGGAGAAGGTGTCATGTCTATATTTATGTCAGATGGATAAGAATAGATGTATGACAAAAAATATCCTTCTGTGGTTGTTTCCCTTTGCATATCCTAGATTTTTTGTTGAAGGATTTTTATTTGATGAGATAAAGCATTCAATTGATCCTCATCTATTTCAGCCACGGTGGTTTGAATTTCAATTCCCTATTCAGAGTTTTGGGTGTTTTGAGTCTCAATGATTGGAGTTTCAATGGTTGGGGGGTTTCAAGTTTTGGCTCTTCAATGTTGTGATTTTCAAGTCCTTTTTCCTTGAGCTTTTGTTTTTGCAACCTTGTTTGAACGGGCATACAAGTGTTATAGTTTAGACTAAACTTTGATCTAGGTTTTGGAAAAGTACCAAGGATTACAACTAAGCCAAATAGAATGACAAATTCTAATGAGACTAAGTTGGATTTGACTATGTAGCTTCATTTTGTGATGAGAGGATGACAAATCCTAATGATGAAACTAGGCCTAATAATCAAAGGTGTGATAAATTTGATGATGTTGGTACTTTGTGATGTTAGATCTCGGTTTAGGTTGGAAAATTCCACTTGTAGAGTTCAATTTGAACAAGTTTAGACTTCTAAGGTACCTAAGGAATGATCTTGGACTTGAGACAATCTTGAAGTTTTGGTTCAAACTATGAAACCGACGGTAAATTTTCTCCCTAAACGAGGTACTCAAATCTTTGGAAAAGTTGTGGATTTTGACAATAGTAAAACATGTATAGTTCAGGATTGTTCTTGCAAGCTCTTTTGTAGAAATTGAAGTTCAACCTCTCTCTAAATTCGTAAAGTGTTGATAGACATTTTTGGTGTTCTTCTAGACTAAGAGGTTTGAACTTTGGTTTCCAAATTTTGATCTTTCATGAAATCATTTGGTAACACACATGTTTAGACTCCATTTTACCTAAGGATTGGTTGAATACTTTTGAGGATTCCCAAGATGAGACTGATTGTCGGACAAGAAATGAACCTAGGTCATTGTTTTGTGTTCTGCAAAAGGTGCCAAAATAGGTTTAGACTTGGTTTTTTTGAAAGTTTCTTTGAAAATTTACTTGGTTTTCCTGAATTTTCAATGGGAGACTTGGTTGTTTCACTAAAGGAAATTTTGAATCAAGGTTTTCACTTTCGATATGTGACATTTTGTTTGTTCTGAAAACACTTGGATAAAGACAAATCAAGCACATGTACACTCCTAAGGTTGTGAAAGGTTGTATTATTTTGGATTCCACGTGGGTTTTACCCCAACCGCACTTTTTCTTAGCAGATGACTAGATGCTTGACCCTACTAGCTCCCCTCCATGGCACTCACTTCTTGGGGCAGCCAAGCACCAATACCCATGAATCTCCCATGGCATACTTTTCATCTCTACTAAGAATTGTGAGAATGTGGATGCCTTTGCAATGACTGTTGCTGCACCAAAGAATAAATAAATGATTTGGCCAAACTACAACAAGGGTTTTAGTAAGGACTTTTTGTTCATATGGATTGATCCATGTGGTGAGAGACCATTGCTTCCCTTCTCATCAGAACCAACTACGTGATACTGACCTTTATTCCAGTATCCACACTTATATACCGGTTGGAAATATGCTTGGCTTTAGTGTGTTATCGGTTGGGTCATTCCCTTGTGTGAGTACTTTTTCCCACAAGGAAGGCCCTCTAAGATAAAAAAAAATTGAGCAACTATACCCATAGTTTGATCAATCTTTATTCCACATGAATAAAGAGAGAACACATGCCATATAGTCCACTCATACTCACACATGAAAAGTGAATGGGTCTAGCTTTTTGATCACCCAATTAAGGGGAGAGCATATGCCGACCATCTGTCAGGCACAAAAAACATGATGTTGATTTACCTATTAATTAAGCTATGTTCCTAACTTAACCAAAAGGAAACATGGTGTTCATTAACCTTTTAATCAAGCTATATTCCTAATTTAACCAAAAGGAAATATGTAAATCACTTCCAACCCCTACAATATGTCAATAGTTTGATATGAGTGCCTTTGAAAAGCATTTTTGGGAAACCTACAAAACAACAACACAAAGTATTAGCCTTTGGAAACTAGAAAAGGTTCCAAAATAGAGAAAAAGGCTCCAAGAGGCTCCAAAACGGGTGTAGGAGGCTCCAAAAGGCTCACGTTTGAACCTATAGACATAAATTTTCAAGCATATTAGTAATAAACAGGGCAAGGCCCCATGGTGGGAACCATTTTGTGTGTGTGTTAAATGTGCAAATATAGTATGAACACAAACCTTAATGAAATGATTTATATTCAAAGATTTGAAGCAAAGAAACTATTCTAATTTGCAACAAACTAAATATTTCAAGAATGTCTCATTGTCCTCTATTCTTAATGATTCTTTTTAACCTTTTGGCCTTCATATTTCTATGTGCACAAAGGCTATTAGAATGACACTTAAGAAACGAGATTAGTATTCAATATGCAAACTAATGCATTTCCTATATGAAACTAAATGGTAAAAATGATGATGGATATTATGATGAATGATGGAGGATTATGATGAATGGTGAATGACTATGATAAATGAACAAATGGAGATGGACACTATGGTATTGAACTATAATGATCTATATATGATTCTAAATATGTTAAAACTCCAACTTAAAATGAACTAATATAACATGCAACTATGATGCAAGATTTAAAATTAAGATGTAAATGCAAAGTAAAACATGATATGAAAACTAGCTATAAGACTCCAAGAATGCTCCAAGCTCCAATGATAAACCTACATAATAACTCTACTTCAAATGTGGATGCAAAATACAAGGCCCAAGGGTTGTATTTATAGCCTTTTCCAAGCATATAGTGAGGTGACAATAATCAACGGTTCATATTCGAATAAGAAAAATGGATGGTGAAGATGAAGAGAATCAGGATGTTGTCCCCTTGACCAAAGACAACATGCCATGTGTGTGGAAGAATCTCTTGACCAATGGGAAACATGCTATTTTTATGGAATATTCAAGTGTGGGAGCTTCCAAAATTAGTGGAAGTGTGGGAAGAAAAGACCATGTGATTTTTGAAATTGGTGGAAGTGTGGGAAGGAAAGACCATGTGCTTTTTTGAAATTGATGGAAGTGTGGGAAGGAAAGACCGTGTGCTTTTTGAAATTGGTGGAGGATAATTATAATTAAAAATTAGAGTTATTTATTTTCATGTGACCTTGATGAGGTGGCACACAAAAATTTGTAGAAATGTGCTCTAATTCCTAATTGGATTTAATGAAGTTTAATTAAATAAAACAAGTTTAGGGAACTTTGTTTATTTAATTAATTTAGAAGAAAGTGTTTTATACTTTGGAGAATTAGAGAAGTGTGAACAATATAAATAAATTGAGCATTTATTTATATGTAGTTGAAATATTAATCAAATAGCTAGTATTTAATTAATTAAAGCTGATGACTGTTTTTAGGTATTTATTTAATTAATTTAGAAGAAAGTGTTTTAGATTTTGGAGAATTAGAGAAGTGTGAACAATATAAATAAATTGAGCATTTATTTATATGTAGTTGAAATATTAATCAAATAGCTAGTATTTAATTAATTAAAGGTGATGACCGTTTTTAGGTGTTTATTTAATTAATTTAGAAGAAAGTGTTTTAGATTTTGGAGAATTAGAGAAGGGTGAACAATATAAATAAATTGAGCATTTATTTATATTTAGTTGAAATATTAATCAAATAGCTAGTATTTAATTAATTAAAAGTGTTGACCATTTTTAGGTGTATACATTTTTGCCCTCTTTGAAGTAATGTGTTTACACGTTGCTTCAAAGAAAAATTTGATACTAATGCTCAAAAAAGTTTTCGATGCCCCACGGTGGGAATTTTTTTGTGTGTGTGTTAAATGTACAAAGTTAGTATCAACACAAACCTTAATGAAACGATTTATATTGAAAGATTCAAAGCAAATTAAACTATACTAAGTTGCAATAAAGATAAATCTTCCAAGAACATCTCATTGTCCTCTATTCTTAAATGATTCTTTTTAACCTTTTTGGCCCTCAGATTTCTATGTGCACAAAGGCTATTAGAATGATACTTAAGAAACAATATTAGTATTCAATATGAAAACTAATGCATTTCCTATATGAAACTAAATGGTAGAAATGATGATGGATATTATGATGAATGATGAAGGATTATAATGAATGGAAGATGACTATGATAAATGAACAAGTGGAGGTGGATACTATGGTAGTGATCTATATGATTCTATGCATGATTCTACATATGATAAAATTCAAATTTAATATGAACTAATCTAAAATGCAACATATGCAACTATGATGCAAGATTTAAAACTAAGATGTAAATGAAAAGTAAAACATGATATGAAAACTAGCTATAAGACTCCAAGAATGCTCCAAGCTCCAATGATAAACCTGCATAATAACTCTACTTCAAATGTGGATGCAAAATACAAGGCCCAAGGGTTGTATTTATAGCCTTTTCCAAGCATATAGTGAGGTGGCAATAATCAACGGTCCATATTCGAATAAAAAAAATGGATGGTGAAGATGAAGAGAATTAGGATGTTGTCCCCTTGACCAAAGACAACATGCCATGTGTGTGGAAGAATCTCTTGACCAATGGGAAACATGCCATTTCAATGGAAGATTCAAGTCTGGGAAGAGAAGACCATGTGCTTCCAAAATTGGTGGAACTGTGGGAAGAATAAATCATGTGCTCCAAAATTGGTGGAAGTGTGGGAAGAAAAGACCATGCCATGTGTGTGGAAGAATCTCTTGACCAATGGAAACCCATTTGGATGGAAGATTCAAGTGTGGGAGGAATAAATCATGTGCTCCAAAATTGGTGGAAGTGTGGGAAGAAAAGACCATGTGCTTTTTGAAATTGGTGGAAGTGTGGGAAGGAAAGACCATGTGCTTTTTGAAATTGTTGGAAGTGTGGGAAGGAAGACCATGTGCTTTTTGAAATGGTGGAGGATAATTCTAATTAAAAATTAGAGTTATTTATTTTCATGTGACCTTGATGAGGTGGCACACAAAAAGTTGTAGAAATGTGCTCTAATTCCTAATTGGATTTAATGAAGTTTAATTAAATAAAACAAGTTTAGGGAACCTTGTTTATTTAATTAATTTAGAAGAAAGTGTTTTAGATTTTGGAGAATTGAAGTGTGAACAATATAAATAAATTGAGCATTTATTTATATGTAGTTGAAATATTAATCAAATAGCTAGTATTTAATTAATTAAAGGTGATGACTATTTTTAGGTGTTTATTTAATTAATTTAGAAGAAAGTGTTTTAGATTTTGGAGAATTAGAGAAGGGTGAACAATATAAATAAATTGAGCATTTATTTATATGTAGTTGAAATATTAATCAAATAGCTAGTATTTAATTAATTAAAGGTGATGACCATTTTTAGGTGTACACGCACACACACACACACACACACACACACACACACATATATATATATATAAATATATGATTGTATTTATATATATGTATGTATATGATATTATATATATAATAATATATATTTAGCATATTATTTATTAATAGAAATTGATTATCATTTACCATGATAGAGGCCAATATATAAAGGTCGACTATAGTCATTTATGACTATGTTATTAGAAGCGGATAGAAGTTGCTTATGACTGTTTTGTGAAGCCAAGTCTCACTCATATTTTCATGCAATATAAAACATTTTTATTGCATTTAGAATGGTTTTCTTATGTCGATGCAAAGCATGGACATAGTTTTGGAAAAACAAGGACAAACAACTGAGAGGGGGGGTGAATCAGTTGTCACAGAAACTGAAACTTTTCTAACTTAACTTAATCTCAGAGCTGACGAACAAGCAATCAACCATAAACAATTAACACATCAGAGAGACAGAGAACACCAAGATTTTTTTTAGGTGGAAACCCTGTTAGGGGAAAAACCATGGTGGATGTTAGTCCACAAGATTATACCCTCTTAAAAGTATAATGAGAAATAATAAAGGGAATGCAGATGCATTCAGGCACACTTACTATAGCTCACTGCCGAACAATACAGAAGAGGATTAAAATCCAGAGGTTACGAACTAAGAAAAAATCTTCTGCACAAGCCTGATTATAGTTCCAATTAAGCTCAGAAAACCTTCTTTGAACTTCGCTCAATATTCTTCACACTCTGCTATGCTACCGAATGATATTTTCACATACAAACATAGGAGCACTTTAAGCATATGAAACACCTTTTCCACACCCTACACCAATGAAACAATCACTCATATATTTTCCACATGAGATTTCATAACAACTTAGTCAGCCAGGAAAATAAAAGCATATTTGCAATTTTGGCCCAATTTTACAAATAAATTTTTAATACGAATCCACCAAGGTTGGCCACAACATAGTGGAGACCTGAATTAACATCTCCAACACACAAATACTTTAATTAATCTCACCACGAAGATCCACAACACGCTACCACCAACATGTCAACCATGAACATGAAAAACTGAACATGCGCAAGAAAAGATCTTCAACAATGAGCTCTCTGAATAATGTGGACATACCACAAAGATAGAGAATGATCTAGAGACATCATAGAACACCAAGAAACAATAGAGAAACATCTGCAACAACTGAGATTAATGAATCACACAATCTTCATTCAAGAACACTAATAGAGACCACAAAAACATTGTCAGACCATAATACAATCAAAACTTCATGTGGACCTCTGAAAAATTTTGGTAGATGATCTATATACACTCAAAAATAAACCCTTTAATCCACACCAACTAATCTTCAACGTAAAGAACAAGATGCCTTCATGACCTGCACAATTCCACTAGGAACCTAGAATACTTTCTTTTATAATTTTCTCAATATCCTCGACATATACAACAACTGATACAAAAAATGCTAATAGTGTTGACATCAAGAACAACCACATATCAGTAGCACAACCACAATTACCAAAAATCTCCCCCTTTGGCATTGATGGCAACACATGATGTGAAAAATACCATCAACCCAACACACTAACTCTTCTTCTTAACTGATCTTCTCCTCAGAAATATTTTTCACAATGCACTTCTCCCCCTTTGACATCAATGGAAAAGGTAACCATGATCTTTCCAAATACATGCTTTGAACCACATATCTACACATCTGACTACTCCCCTTGAGTAGCAACCATGAAAAAATCAATCTTGACCATAATATAGCAATGTAGCTCATAGATTGATGCAATTAAATGCATCTTTTAGTTCTTATCAGGAGGGATAATTACCCCTAGCATTGCTCTGAGATACTCAAAATTATCCTTTGGAAATGGCTTAATAAATATATCTGCAATCTGTTCTTTGGTAGGCACATATTCCAATCTGACTTCTTTCTCATTCACTTTCTCCCTCAAGAAATGAAAATTGATTGATATATGTTTAGTCTTAGAATGCAGCACTAGATTCTTTGAAATATTTATTGCACTTGAATTGTCACAGTATATGGCAATAGGCTCTTCATATACCACCCTAATATCTATCAAAATTTGTTTCATCCATATCACTTGAGTATAGTTATTTGCAGCAGCAATGTATTTTGCTTTAGTAGTAGATAGAGAAATTGAATTCTACTTTTTACTTAACCATGACACCAGCTTCTTCCCTAAGAAGAAAGCATCACCACTTGTACTCTTCATGTCATCTACATCTTCTGCCCAATCTGCATTAATATATGCACTCAAAGTGAGATCATCATCCTTTGGATACCAAAGTCCAAATTCAACTATTTCTTTTAGATATCTAAAGATTCTCTTAACAACAATCACATGAGACTCTTTTGGATCAGCCTGAAATCTAGCAACCATACATACTGCATTCATAATATCTAGTCTAGTCTGGGTTAAATAGAGAAATCCACTGATCATTGACCTGTATCTAGTCTGATTTTCCTTAGGATAATCATCATTTTGTGTCAACTTACATTCAGTCACCATGGGAGTACCATCAGGGTTTGAGTCATCCATTCCAAACTTCTTCAATAGTTCTCTCACATATTTGGACTGAGATATGAAGATCCCCTTTTCTGACTACGTAACTTGCAATCCTAGAAATAACTTCATCTCTCCAATCATACTCATCTCAAATTCATCCTTCATCTCATCAACAAACTTCATACATAGATTTTTATCTCCAAAAATGATGTCATCAACAAAAACTTCTATAATTAACTCCTTATCATGATCTAATTTGAAGTATAAGTTGCTATCAGTAGTACCCTTAGTGAATCCAAGCTTTATTAAATATTTGTCCAATCTAGCATACGAGGCTTTAGGGGCTTACTTAAGTCCATATACAGATTTCCTTAATCGACAGACCATATCTTCCTTGTCAGTTAGCTAAAATCCATCTAGTTGTTCAATGTATACTTCTTCTCCTAGTTCTCCATTCATAAATGTTGACTTCACATCCATTTGATAGAATTTATAGTTTTTGTATGTAGCATAAGCAAGAAATAACCTTACAGCTTCAATTCTAGCAACAGGGGCTAAGGTTTCTTCAAAATCAATACCTTCCATTTGAGAATACCCTTTACATACCAGTCTTGCTTTATTCTAGACCACTTCACCTTGTTCATTTAGCTTGTTCCTAAACACCCATTTAGTACCAATCAAATTTTTGTCTTTAGGCATAGGAACCAGTATCCATGTGTCATTCTTTTCAATCTGTGTCATCTCTTCCTTCATAGCTTCCAACTAGTGTTCATCATGACAGGATTCTATGACATTTTTAAGTTCAATCTTGGAAATCAGACAATATTCTTTTGTAATCTTTCTTCTAGTTTGTACTCCTTTATTCTTGTCTCCTATGATTTGAATTTTAGAATGATTTAGCTTTACATACCTTGGAGTTTTGGGACATTCTTGAACTTCTAATTCTTCTGATCTTTCTTCTACACTCACACTTGTTTGTGTTTCCTGACTGACTTGATTTACCAGAATAAATTGAGGTTGCTTTTCCAGAACATATGGAACAATTTGAAGTAGATTTTGTGTATGATAATTCTTCCCTTTTCTAGTATTGTCTTCATCTGAATCATAACCACAATATCTGGATGATTGCATCAACTCTGACATTTGCACTTTCAACCATCTTTCTCAGTCTTTTTTTATAGTACCGGTAGACCTTGCTTTTAGTGGAGTAACCTAGGAAAATCCCTTTATCGCTTCTTGCATCAAAATTGCCTATATCATCATCTCTCTTGATATAACACTTGCTTCCAAAAATCTTGAAATATTTAACAGTAGGCTTGTAACCAAAGCATAACTCAAAAGGGCTCTTACCAGAATTACCATTAACATTTACCCGATTCAAGGTATACATAGCAGTGCTTATCGCTTCACTCCAGTACATCTGGGACACGTTTCCTTCCATCGTCATTGTTTTGGAAGCATCCAAAATTGTTCTATTCTTTCTCTCTACAACTCCATTTTGTTGAGGGGTTCGGGGAGCAGATAATTGTTTTTAATTCCATGCTCTTCACAAAAAGAGTTGAATTCCCTAGAGGTGAACTCATCACCTCTGTCAGATCTTAGGCACTTGATTTTCATACCTTTCTCATTTTTTTACCATAGCCTTAAAAATTTTGAACTTTTCCAATGATTCACATTTTTCTCTCAAGAAAGAAACTCATATCATTCTAGAGTAATCATCAATAATCAGCATAAAGTACCTTTCTCCATGAATACTTTTGACTCAGTAGGGACCACAAAGGTTGGTACGTAGCAGCTCCAACAAATTATTTGAATGAAATTGTTTCCTCTGGAAAAAGTTTGTAGTTTGTTTACCCATCTGACATTCCTTGCAAATTGTGTTAACAGGCTTCACTAACTTAGGTAGATCTCTTACTGCTTGGGTGGAACTTATCTTGATAATGTTGTCAAAATTTACATGACACAACCTCCTATGCAACAACTAGCTTTCATCTATTTGAGCAATTAAACAACTCCCACTAGTAGTAGTTAGGTGAAAGATATTACCTTTTGTTTGTTTACTAGTAGCAATCATATTCCCAAAACTTCCACATATCTTGCATCTTCCATTTTGAACTGAATGTCATAGCTCTTTTCCACCATCTATCCAACACTCAACAAGTTGTGCTTCAAGCCTTCAACATAAATAACTTCATCAGTGTTATCCTTACCACCAAGACAAATAGATCCTCTACCACGAATCACACTAGCATTGTTATCTCCAAATCTTGCAACCCCACTGTCATACTTCTCTCGACTTACAAGTTTTATTTTATCACCAGTCATATGATGTGAGCATCCACTATCAATGAACCAATCATCTTTTTCAACTCAGGCTGCAAGAGCTTTTTCATCTTTAGCAGATTTTGTAGCCACAAGATTATCTTCAATGGTAGCAATGAAAACCCATTCATCTTCATTTCCATTATGTTTATCAGACTCATCATCAGTCATTTCTTCTTCAACAAAGAAACATCTCTTTTGGAATCTAGATTTTTTAGGCTTATATCTAAGAACTCTTTCAGGACACCTTGATGAAAAATGACCTATTTTACTGGAAGAGAAACATTTAATAGGAAACACATCTTCATACTTACCTTTTTCCCTACCTTTTTGTTTTGCAATCAGTGCTTCCAATTCTTCTACTTCTCTTTCCTTATCTTCAAGTTGTTTCAGTTCTTCATCATACTTGGATATCTTTTTGGAACACTCTCCCAGACTATATATTTTCCTGTTACTTTTGGATACAATAGCCTTGAATGCATATTCAATCTTTGGTGCAAATTCACCAAATTCACTTATTTCAAAAGCAACAAGCTTTCCAACCATTGTATCTCTTGTTATCCTTGTTACTGATCTAATCTCTTCAATAGCATGAGCTTTCACTTTGTAGAAGGGAGGAAAGGATTTGAGTATCTTAGCCACAATTTCATCCTCATCCACAGAACCACTGACACATCTTATACCCATCACTATCTCATCTACTCTCTGCATAAAAGAAGTGATATTTTCATCTTCACCCATCTTCAAATTCTCATACTTTCCTTTCAAGATTTGTATCTTATCCATCTTCACCTAAGCATCTCCTTCATACAAAGTTTCCAACTTCATCCAAATCTCATGAGTTGTCTGCAATCCTATCACATTAGTCATCTTTGAATCTGTAAGAGCACTCACCAAGTCTTCAATAGCCCTAATATTATTTTCAGCATCTTTGATCTCATCAGTAGTGGAGGGACCATTCAGAGGAATAACATAGGATCTTTTGTAATCTTTCAGAAAGCTTCACCAATACATCTTAGATGACATTGCATCCTAACTTTCCACAGTGAGTTGTTGGCTCCATCAAATCTCATATTGTCCTTCTTGAATGTAGCCATCTCGGATCACCTCAATACTTTAGACTTCTTTAGAGGAACTAGCTTTGATACCAGTTGTTGGAAAAACAAGGATAGACAACTGGGAGGGGGGGTGAATTAGTTGTCATAGAAACTTAAAATTTTCTAACTTAACTTAACATAATCTCAAATTTGACGAAGAAGCAAACAACCATAAACAATTAACACATTAGAGAGACAGAGAACGCCAAGATTTTTTTATGTGGAAACCTTGTTAGGGGAAAAACCACAGTGGATGTTAGTCCACAAGATTATACCCTATTAAAAGTATAATGGGAAATAATAAAGGGAATGCACATGCATTCAGGCACACTTCCTAGAGCTCGCTGCTCAAATACAAGAGGGGATCACTACCCAACAATAGAGAATAGGATTAAAATCTAGAGGGTACAAATTGAGAAAATAGCTTATGCACAAGCCTAATTATAGTTCTAATTAAGCTCAGAAAACCTTCTTCACACTTCACTCAATCTTCTTCACACTTTGCTCTCCTATCAAATGATATTTTCACATACACACATAGAAGCACTCTCAGCATATGAAGCACCTTTTCCACACCCTACACCAATGAAATAATCACTCTTATATATCCACCACATGAGATTTCATCACAACTTAGTCAAGAAAATATCTTCAAGCATGAGCTCTCTGAATAATGTGGACATACCACAAAGATAGAGAATGATCTAGAGACATTAGAGAACACCAGGAAACAATAGAGAAACATCCACAACAACTGAGATTAACAGAATCACACAATCTTCATTTAGGAACACTAATAGAGACCACAGCAACACTGTTAGACCATAATACAATCAAAAATTCATGTGGAACTCTGAAAATTTTGGTAGATGATCTAGATACACTCAAAAATAAACCCTTTAATCCACAGGTTAGATAATCTTCAACGTAAAGAAAAGACACCTTCATGATTTGCACAATTCCATTGGGAACCTAGAATACTTTCTTTTATAATTTTCTCAATATCCTCAACATATACAACAATTGATACAACAAATGTTAATAGTGTTGGCATCAATGACAACCACAATATACAACACTTAGTTGATGCCTATGATTAAGATCAACTTTGATTTGGTAAACATATCTTCCATCTTTTATACATCTATCAATGAATTTTTCAAACATATTGAATACCTTAGTCAACTCATCTCCACATCGAGTTGATAGTGCTTGGTGTTACGAATTAGTGATTGATTTTTTTTATGGCAAAGAAAACCATGCCAATGATGAGGAGTGTGGATGGATTTGGAACCACCTCTAGAAACACAGTTGTTGTAGATGTCTACTGCATGAGATAATTCGAATTGAGCATATGCAGATTTGATTAAGTCTTTGATTGTTGTCAGTATTGCAAGTCGATCTGTTGGAGTTTTTGTTAAGTATGAGTTTTTTTATCACCACCTTTTCCTTGTGCTTCATGTGTTTCCTTGCATGGTTTCCATTGTCCATTATCATTCCTAAACTATAGGTTGAGAAGTTACCAAGCTGCTCTATAAATAGCAAAGCCATTCCATTTGAAGGGACACATCTTTGCAATTCCTTATTCTCTTGCAAATCTTTGTTTTGCATTAGTTCCAGCTATACTCTATTTTATTTTGAGTGAGAAAGGGAGAGAGTTCTATTTTTTATGTGACAAATTTTGTTTTTTGAGAGAAGTAAGCAATCAACTTGAGAGATAGAGTTTCTTTGTGACATTTATTGAGAAGGTGTAATCAAGCTTGTTGTTGTTTAGAGAAGTTGCATTGCAACCAATAGATTGGATAAGTGATAATAGGCATGAGGATATTCTTCTTTGTTATTTTATTTATGAATGATGTGTTATCCATGTATGCTTGACTTGTCTTTTCCAAGTAAATGCATTTAGAGAAATTAGAATTTTTTTGAAAAGATAATTGAAGCTTTTATGTTGTTTTTATGTTGTGCTTTTAAATACCCCATTAAAGGAGATGGGTTTTTATTATAGTTATTGGATACTAGTTATGATTAAACATAAGTGGCACATGTGATACACTTAGCTAAGTTATTGATTTAACTAGACTAGATTTTGTTTACTGCTAGGATGGTTTGTCAAGTATGGGAGGGAGCTTGTCTACTTGTTAAATAGGTTATTCCAAGTAAGTTTAAATGGTGATAGGTTATCTCTAGAATGATAGATTATCCATTGAAGGAAATACCTATGTGTAGTTTAAGATGGCCTTAAGTCAAATCATCCCTGAGTAGTGTATGTGATAGATGAGCCTCAATAGAAATACTAAATGAAATACTTTGGCCAAAGTAGTGTGATGACTCCACTATCAATTCACCGCGATCTAGTATTACATGCTGTAGACACCTAAAAATGACCTAG
This sequence comes from Sequoia sempervirens, assembly GCA_007258455.2. Classification (NCBI taxonomy): domain Eukaryota; kingdom Viridiplantae; phylum Streptophyta; class Pinopsida; order Cupressales; family Cupressaceae; genus Sequoia; species Sequoia sempervirens. The sequence goes on along the minus strand of VDFB02075321.1, from coordinate 423,286,683 downwards.
GCCTGCAAGCTTCATTTTTATCACTTTCGTCCTAGCATAATTAAGTCATTTAATTATGTCCCTGGTCCACATTCGACTATTGATTAAATAATTCATAATTATTTAATTAATTCATGTCATTTATTCCTCATGATTATTAAATAAATAAATATTATTTATTTATCTAATACGTCACTAATTATCTAAGTCTTCCTTTAATTAAATAAATTTCTTAATTTATTTAACTCCCCTTTGTCATTTATTTCTTCTTGATTATTAAATAAATAAATTTATTTATTTAATTATGTCACTAATTAGGTCCCCTTTCTTTCCAAAATTAAATAGATTCTAATTTATTTAATTTTTGTTCACTTTCCACTATAATTAAACAATTATTTTAATTATTTAATTATTCATTAGCCTTTTCTCTCATTAAATTAAATAAATTTTATTTATTTAATTTGGTCCACTCTCTTGAATTTTGAATTAAATCATTATTTAATTCAAAATGACTCTTTTTGTCACATTCCTCTATAATTAAATAATTATTTTAATTATTTAATTATTCATTGGTCACCTAAATTAAATAATTTTTATTATTTAATTTCTCCAACAACCTCTTTATCTGTGCCAATCTTATCTTCCAAATCAAATCTTATCTCTTGAAATCTCATTTAATTTTAGCCCTTGATTGAATTATTTTATAATTCAATCTTGGCCATTCATTTCTTGACATTGCCCTAATTTTGACCTAACCCTAGTCCATACTACAACATTCAATCTTGATCATTGATTCTAGGGTATTTGTCATCTTCTCATCCTGGCCGCACATTCAAAATTGCAGTTTTTATAAAATGACAATTTTGTTCTTATTTTGGGATCTCTCTCTCTCCATCTCATGCTCATTCTGTCAATTTAGGTTATGATCATTGTCATTTGCAGTCATTGTCATTTTAGTCTATTGTCAAGTCATTTTTTTCAATAAAATCCTTCAAAACTTGCTTTGGTCTTGTCATTTGTCATAGTTGTTCATTTGAAATCTGAGGGCATCTCTATTTACAGCAAGCTAGGAGGTGTAACAAAGGTCAACCATGGAAGATGAAGACTTAGGGTAACATTGTTCCTTTTTGTTTTCATATTATTTCCTTTGTACTTTGTTATTTCATTGGAATTTTAATGTTATTGTGCTAACCCTTCTAACAAATTAGGATTTTCCCTTAATTATATTGGTGAACCCGAAATATTTTAACACATTTTGAGAAATCTTGGAGTTGGATCTTTTTATTGCAGGTTTTGTTAGCTTTTTGTTGCAGGTTTGGCATCATTTTTGGACAAAACCCTAGTTTCCAAGGATTCGACCATATCTTTCACACGGCTTCGTATTTTCTCACAATTTTTTTTTTGTAGGTCGAGGACACTATAAAGAGCTCTTATTCCAAAAATTAGATTTTTTGGATCTATTTTTCATTTTTTATAATTATTTTTCTATTTTTAATAAACAATTAATTTCGGGAGTAAATAATCGAATTTTTCAGATATGTTTACATTTCTGGAAATCTCTTTTAATTTTAATAGGGGTCTACTCTTTAGTTTTTAAATTTTGATGTGCAATTATTAGTCAAAAAAATAGATTTTTTGAAATTAGGGTTTAAAATAGATTTGCTTAGATCTCACTCACGGTTGTAGATCTAATCACAAAAATTTTTTTGCAGATTTTGGATGACATCAGACGCCTCCAGTAAAAAAATCAGAATTTTTAGAGCTTTTTTGTATTCTTTATAATTTTTTTATTATTTTTCATAAAAAATTAATTTCTGGTGCAAAACAGCAAATTTATCTGATTTATTTATATTTTTGGAAACCTCTTGAGATTTTAGATAGACTTTATTCTCTGTATTTTTCATTTTACTATCAAATTTTTTTCTAAAAATCAGATTTTTTGTGACTAGCTAACTCTCTAATAGTTGTGACTAATTTTCGTTTGCAGTATGTGGCGGTTACTATTCGTGTGTCAAAGACCATTGCATAAAAGACTACTAATCTTTTGTTTTCAGGTTCAAATGTTGAAGACAAGATAAACAAACATTGTGCTTGTTTTTCTTTCATAGATTAGCAAACATTTGATTTTAGTGCATATAAAAAGAACACATGTCTTCTTTGGTTGATTGTGCTTGCAAGATGGTAGGTGAGTATGCTCTCACTTGGTAAAAACCTTGTGATCAGAAAACTAGACCCATTCTTTTCTGTTATTTTACCCTTCACGATTTGGTATATCGGAGTATCATCTCCCCTTGCACACTCATGCGATCCTGGGTGTAAGAGAAACGGTTGCTGACTCTAGAACTTGGGCCTGTTCTAGTGGGAAAAAGTACTCACCCCAGGACGACTCATACCGGTAGCACCCTGACACCAAGGGACTTCCAACCGGTATATAAAAGTGGGTTCTTGGGGAAAGCCCAAGAATCACGAGCGTGGTTCCAACAAGATGGATTTGAAAGGGGACTCTTGCCGCATGGATCACGCCCCATGAATGGAATGCCTGAATTAAACACCTCTTGTCTTAGTGTCCAACTGTTCTATTGGCCGTTGCTTGGTATAGTGAAGGGTACAGTATCATGCCTGAAGATACTCACTACTGATCCCCTTGAGTAGAGATAGCAATTCTTGGGATGTCACTACCCAAAGAATTCGAATTTGGTGTGCTTGAATGACATTAATGAGCCGTGAAGGGGAGAAAATGCCAACAAAATTCTAAGCTATCCGCTCTCGAGAAGGAAAGGTGTTTATCACCAATCCGGGGTATAATAGGTGGGCTATATCAAGTATACAAACCCTTGGCCTATTGGCCTTTTTAGGATCGTGCTTGTCTTATGTGTGTTTGTTTACACCCAAAACATTGTGCTTGTCAAGTGCTTGTTGGATTTTTTTTCAAAACATTATACACAATATTCAAAAATATGGACACAAACAATTGACCTTGGACAACTCAGACTTTTCAACAAGACATTAGAAAACAATCTCAGTCCTCATTTTGAACTTAGACTTTGCATTGTTCATCTTAGTCATCATTTTGAACCTAGACATGGCATTTATAACATTAAGTCCTTAGTCAAACATCATCATCTTAGTCCTCATATTGGCCTTGACAACCTTGTCATCATGCATTAATCATTTTCTTAGGAAAACGTCATCATTATCTTGCATTGTCATCCTTTATTCCAAAAATACAAAAAAAATTAGTGGCATAACTTGTCATCTTAGTCTTCATTGTCCTTTGACATTAGTCATTTTCTTTAGACAACATTGTCATATTGCATCCCTTATTGTCAAAAATCCAAAAACATAGTCTTGCATTGTCATCCTTTATCAAAAAATACAAAAACATGGGCTAGTGCCATCCTTGCATTTACTTATCATTCTCACCATCCTCATTTGAGCAATCTCATTTACGGTTGAGACTAGGCTTCAAAGACAACAACGACAAATGGAAAACTTTAGACAAGATTTCAATCCCAACATCAATAATCACACTTATGACACAAACCAACATTGGACCTTTTCCGATCTATTTCACAACATGAACATGCAACCTCCCATGAACATGCCATCTTCATCAAAAAACATTTTTGAACCATTCATACAAAGAGACCAAAATGGACGAGTATATTTCAAAGACATAGAAGCTGCCAAGCAAAATCCTGATATAATCTCTTTTGTAAAAAAAATCTCTTACGTGACCCTCAAAGGTATCTAGCCATGCTTTTGGATGAAGGGGCTAAGTTACCACAAGGCTTTGACATAAATACTTTGCCACCATCCATCTACCCTCACCATCAACAGTCACTTGACATAAATCCTACCAATAATTCACAACAAACGTCCACTTATCACCATTATCCTAACCTTGACAAGGGAAGTCAATTGTCCACTAGTCCATTCCATGTCTCCATGTCATATGCTCGTCCTTCACCTATCAATCCCGTCAACATCTACATGCCCTATCAACCATCTATCAACTCATGTCATGTCCCCACATCATACCATATCGATTCGGCCCAAGTCTCCACATCCCATTTTAGTCAACCTTACTCCAATCCAGTCCAAGTCCCTCTATCATTACCAACTAATATAGTCAAAGTCTCCATGTCACATCATATGCCATCACATCCTACTCTAGTCCAAGACTCCATGTCATATCTGGTCCAAGTCTCCATGTCATACCCCAGTCCTTCACATACTAGTCCAATGCAAGTACCCATGTCATATCCTAGTCCTTCATATACTAGTCCAGTCCAAGTTCCCACATCCTATCCTAGTCCTTTGGTCATTAATCTTTTTCAAGCCATCCCCTCACAAGCCACATCTAGTCATGAAAATTCTATCATAGTCCAAAGTCAAATCCCATTTAATAAACTTGAGGATACATGTCAAAATGAAAGCCCAAAGCATGACCTTATAATGTCACCCTCATATCAAGAACAAGGTAGTCCATCCCATGACCTTATTTCCAATTGTATCATCCACGGCAACCCCATCTTTGACCAAGAAGTCCAAATCCATGACAACCCCATCTTCGACCAAGACCCTACCATTGACAAAGAAGTCCAAAACAATCCACTCCTTGACCTTTACACCATCCATGATCAAACACTTGATGAACCTATACAAGCCTCAACTATTGACCCTTTCCAAGCTGAGACACTTGTCTCCATGGGACACATAGATGATATTCCTCTAGAAAAAGAATCTTCCACTAGGGACATGCTTGCATATGATCAAGTTATAGCTAAAATCATAGGACTCTAGGACAGTAAACATAATGATGGCTTTGACATTTCCTTGGAAGCACCAACATAATCATCTGAACCTGAAATGTCACATGATCAGACCAAAGATATCAGTCAGGAATATGTCCAACATGAAAATGAAGCTAAGACACTTTATCAACTAGGGTCATCTATCTTTGTCAGAGTAGGATTTCTTGCAAATGAAAATATTACAAGTGACAGTGTCCATAGACATCATGATGGGTTAGCATCTTGCTTTCAAAACAATAAATACCCCATTGCAAATAGAATCTGTCAAAGCATGCAATATCAAGGCAAAGGACTAGGCATACACGATCAAGGCATTCTCAAACCAATACAGCTTCAAGGAAATTACAGACATCAAGGTCTTGGTTATTCCTCACACAACAAATCAAACGATGTCAGTGGTACCTCCTCGATACTGGGGGAAACTTTGTCAGATACAAATTTCAAAATGGAGTCCATGAGAAATCCTTGTCATAAGATTGTTGCCAACACCCCCTCCACCCACACCATGAATCATCATTCTATCATGAATAAACCTACCCTTTGGAACCAACAAAAACAAAAGTATTACAAGTCAAAAGATCAAAATCAAATGTCAAAGGCCATTGAATCAAACAAAAGGACAAGTGGACAAATGAAATTAAAATGGATCCCAAAGAAAGATGGATCGAACAAAGACAGCCAGTCAAATACAAAAGTCAATCACAATGTGGAGCCACAAGACAAGAGGACTCCCACATATAACACATGTCCACCTCCTTCAAAATGGTCATCAATCAAGGCATATAAGAGTGTTGGTTCCAAACACCATTCCTCCAAAATCCGTCATCCACCATCCCAAGTTTGGAAAATAAAAATTCATTCATCCAAATGTCCAAACAACCTCTCCACATCTACCATCATCTATCATAATCCTACATCTCGTCTAAAGTCCAAAAATCCCACATCACAAATCCGTCATGTCATGGCAGCAACTCTTTACTGCAAGGACTCTCATGGCACTCTATTGCGATGTGAGTATTTTGATAAGGCCAATGCTAGTATCAGAAAGGATCACAATGACATTGATCAATTGTATACAAGTGCTATGATCTTGACAAGACAACTCCTTCAGCAAGGTCATTATTGGCATATCATGGCACCAGTCTCTACATCGACACCATCAATGGATTCAGAACAGTCAGTGGTTATCTAAAGCATCCAGGCTATCCACAAAATCAAAAATACAAAAAATAAAAATTGTCACCCTGATGAAAGCCTGGCAAACAGGCGTCTTGGTGACACCAAAAAAATAAAAAATTCAAAAAAAAATAGTAAAGAGAAAAATTTCATCCAATGGTGAAAACCTGGCAAACAAGGCGCCTGGATAAGTACCATGATGAAAACCTAGCAGGCGTCATGTGTAAAATAAATCATCTATGTGAATTTTTTACACTTGGGGGCAAAAGTCGTCTCATTTCCCATGCCTTCCTCATGACATTTACATCCATCTAAGCCCTATCATTTCCGTCCATTTTCCCACTTGCCTTGGTCTTGACATAAAACTGGCACACATAAATCATGCTTTGGGAAAACTCTTGACATGTCTATCCTTCGGTCATACACGATTCACAAAACATGATGTCATTGACTATCATAGTCTTATTGTCCTTATATGATAGTCCTTGAAAATCATATGACAATTCCATTAGTCTCATGTCTCTCATCTTTTACCAAGGCCACCCCCTATCCTTTCATGCCTATCACCTATCTTGGCTTTCCCTTGTCAAATGGTCTAAGGATAATCATCATCCCATCTAGTCCTAACCAAGTCATTCCAAATGCAACGAGTCCAATTCATACAAGCACATTATCCAAAACATTACTTGTTGTGTTCCTAGGCCGTGTGAACCTCCATACTTTGTCACATTATAAGTCATCATCCTTACGTTGTTTTGGGATGTGTCCTTCCCACGTCAAACAACATTGTCATCACATGTCAATTGGTATTCAGCTTGACTAGGGGCACAATCATGTTTTTCCTTGGATTCTCATATGTAGGCATCAGTCACATGCATTTTCACGATCTCTTAAATGTCAAAATCCAAAAAATTATAAAGCGGAGCCAAAAACATCACAAAATGTCACGAAAAGACCAAAAACATCACAAAATGTCCTAAAAAGACCAAAATCATAAAATGTCACGAAGAAGACCACAAAATCATAAAGCGTCCTAAAAAAAAACACAAAAACATCCAAATCAATGTCAAAATCCTAAAAATGGAGTGGGAATTTAGTCATGTCGGTCGGAGTCCATGTGGTAGTTGAACTCACGTTGTCTCTAGCGCATTGCGCTACATAGGCAAGAGCCATCGGTCGATGAGTCCAGAGACATTGGAATTAAGTCCTTTACAGAGTTGGTCCAAATAAAATCATAGCATTTGTCACAATTGTCACATCGGTCAAATAAGTCAGACATAGTCAAACTCAGATACAAGACAGTCATTCAAAACGTCAATGTCAAAATTGGTCAAAATTAGACAACACAATCCAATCAATCATATAGTCAACACCAGTCAATCTCGTCACTCTTTGGTCCTCTTCAAGATGTGTCCTTCTTGGAGTTAGACCGTCAAAATTTCCTTTGCCTTCTCGGGATGTGTCCTTCTTGACAATGGAAGCCGAATCAAAGCATCCAACACTATCAAATTGGCAAAACTCTTAAAGAATTCAAATCAATCTTTGGCAAACAAAATTAAATGGCTGTTAATCTTTCTGGTCTTTCTTGTCTTATCTTTTGGCTATCTTGGCTATTTTGTCTTATATTTTTTACTATCTTGTCTTTTTGGTCATGTTACTAGCTACCTCGAGGATGTCCCATGAAGGATTTAGAGGTGCGATGATGTCTCCTGGCCTATTTTATTTTCTTTGACTGCTGTCTGTGGGTTGTCTTGACAAAAAGATTGGGGCAACTTCGCCCTTAGTATGAGTTAGGACATTCCTTGTCTATGACTATCTATTTTTCAAGTGGATGACCTTGCACACCTTGGTCTACGTCATACCATTGTGTTTGTTGTCCATTTGTGTCATTTTTACCGCCCAATGATGATTAAGAGCAATAAATATTAGTCCTATGGTAAGGTGTGAAGGATTTGGTCTAGGAACTAACATGCATCTTCTTTAGTCTTGTCATCTTCTCTCATTCATCTCATATAGGCATTGCATCCATATCATCATCCATATCATTTTCATTAACATTTCTTTGTCTCTTCATAGTCTAGTCTTCTCATCCATTTCGAGAGCACACTCATGTTCTTGGAACCTATCTGTCCTCTCGAGGGGGCATACTGTAACCCTCCTCGTCATTCTTCCTCATCTTATTTTGCACTGGGGCATTTTTTGACTTATTTTCTTTGTCACAACGCGACAAGCGACATTATGACAAAGAGGGGCAAAATGTAGACACCTAAAAATGACCTAGGCCTGCAAGCTTCATTTTTATCACTTCATCACTTTCGCCCTAGCATAATTAAGTCATTTAATTATGTCCCTGTCCACATTCGACTATTGATTAAATAATTCATAATTATTTAATTAATTCATGTCATTTATTCCTCATGATTATTAAATAAATAAATATTATTTATTTATCTAATACGTCACTAATTATCTAAGTCTTCCTTTAATTAAATAAATTTCTTAATTTATTTAACTCCCCTTTGTCATTTATTTCTTCTTGATTATTAAATAAATAAATTTTATTTATTTAATTATGTCACTAATTAGGTCCCCTTTCTTTCCAAAATTAAATAGATTCTAATTTATTTAATTTTTGTTCACTTTCCACTATAATTAAACAATTATTTTAATTATTTAATTATTCATTAGCCTTTTCTCTCATTAAATTAAATAAATTTTATTTATTTAATTTGGTCCACTCTCTTGCCGATAAGGGCGTGGTTTGGTGGTCAAGTTGCTTGGTTGTAGTGACGGCCACCAAGGTTCAAACCCTTGCTGGGCCAAAGTGCTCGGGCCTGCCTTCGCTGGGCCTTTGTGCTCGCGGGTTTGGTTGTTTCTTGTGGTTTGTTGTATCCGGTTCATAGCTCGGTCAAAAATTTACCCCTAATAATATGGGTGCATGCACTTTTCTTAAAAAAAAAAAAAAAAAAAATTGGTCCACTCTCTTGAATTTTGAATTAAATCATTATTTAATTCAAAAATGACCTTTTTGTCACATTCCTCTATAATTAAATAATTATTTTAATTATTTAATTATTCATTGGTCACCTAAATTAAATAATTTTTATTATTTAATTTCTCTAGCAACCTCTTTATCTGTGCCAATCTTATCTTCCAAATCAAATCTTATCTCTTGAAATCTCATTTAATTTTAGCCCTTGATTGAATTATTTTATAATTCAATCTTGGCCATTCATTTCTTGACATTGCCCTAATTTTGACCTATCCCTAGTCCATACTACAACATTCAATCTTGATCATTGATTCTAGGGTATTTTTCATCTTCTCATCCTGGCCGCACATTCAAAATTGCAGTTTTTATAAAATGGCAATTTTGTTCTTATTTTGGGATCTCTCTCTCTCCATCTCATGCTCATTCTGTCAATTTAGGTTATGATCATTGTCATTTGCAGTCATTGTCATTTTAGTCTATTGTCAAGTCATTTTTTTCAATAAAATCCTTCAAAACTTGCTTTGGTCTTGTCATTTGTCATAGTTGCTCATTTGAAATCTGAGGGCATCTCTATTTACAGCAAGCTAGGAGGTGTAACAAAGGTCAACCATGGAAGATGAAGACTTAGGGTAACATTGTTCCTTTTTGTTTTCATATTATTTCCTTTGTACTTTGTTATTTCATTGGAATTTTAATGTTATTGTGCTAAACCCTCTAACAAATTAGGATTTTCCCTTGATTACACATGCTATTTCCAGATTGTGGGATTAGAACTTTTAGTTATGTAGGACACAACACTATGTTCAATTGGTTGTCATTATCGATTACTCTACCAATTTCTTCATTGAAGGGAAGGGCCATTTATCGATTGACAAATGTGTGGGGGACCGCATTAAGAGTCTGAGGTTGGCGGAAAAGTGCTTGACTAATGCTTCTCCTCCACAGTAGGTGGCAGAAGAACCAAGATTTAAAAAGAAGATTCTAGACCATCTTACAGCTATTTGTTCCAAAGCTCATTGAGCTATGTATGCAAATGTATATTTTCTTGTATTGTTGTAACTTATGAAATTTTTGAATAAAATGGAATCCATTTTGTATTATATTATGCATCTTGTTTCAAAATTCTCAATAAAGAAAAGAATCTTTTTATTGCAATGGCTTGTTACATAGTTTATTTACTTGAAAGGTGAAAATTTTGAAATTTTTACTTCATTCAAGGGTTAGTATGTTACAGAGGATTAATGTGAAAAATGGAATTCACAGGCTTAGGAAACTTTTCAATGTCTACATTTTTCCCCTCTTTGAGATGATGTTGCGACTAAGAGAAGTAACATCATTTCAAAGAATACAACATAGTGGATAGGAAAGGGATTAGGACTAGAAGCATGATGCCCCAATCACTAGCAAGGATGAGGCAGGATGGTGAGGAGGTAGTGGTATGCCCCCTTGAGATGACATGTGAGTTCAAAGAACATGAATGTGCTCTCAAAATGGATGAGAGGACCAAAGGATGAAGGACAAAAGGATAGAGGAAAAAAGGAGAAGGATTATGAAAATATCGATGGAGAGGGAGGATGGAGGATCATCATGTTGCAATGATAGGAGCAACCTAGATTTAATATTGTACTTGAAATTATGCAACAAGGTATAAGGAACCATGATGACAATGTTCCCAGTACGCGATCAAAATGGTCAAGTGCAAACATATGCCCCATAACACCATGATATGGAAGACCATGATGCCCTTGTAACAATAGAATTAAAAACACCATGATAAATGCAAACAATGATAAAACACACAAGAAACAAGCAAGCATGCACAATAAAGCAAAAGCAACCAAGGACTATGCTCCAAGTCAAGCTAAAAATTGATTGATGGATTGATTAATGATGATGATGACATTGTTTGATGTGGGAAGGACACATCTTGAAACAATGTGAGGATTGGGAAATAATATCCCTATGATGATAATGGATTAAATTGGATCAATAGATTATCAATTGATTTGAATTGAAATCATGGATTGCTTATGGATGATGCCCTAGATTGCAAGATTGGATTGCATGGATTATGATTGATTGCATTTGGATGTACTAGATTGGAAGGATAGAGGATAAATGGATCGTATAAGATAAGATTAGATGGGGTATTGAATGGGATCCAATGACAAGGGAGAACTAAGACATGGTAAAGGATGGAAGGATGGAGGAATTCCATGGATAGGAGAGAGGACTTTGGATAATGGATGGTGATGGGAGATAAGATGATGGTGGGTGGATGATAAGAAGATGGAGATCCAAGGACTAGTTGTAAAGGACCAATATGCCCCCATAGTGTAGTAAAATTTATCCCTTTACATTTTCACACTTGTTTGGGCCCTCCCTACTAAAATTGGGCTTTTGTATGCCTTATTTAGTCCTATTTTGCATCCACAAGCCTTATTTAATGCATTTTTCTGAGGATAATCCTTACATATATCAAATTACCAATCATAATTTAATTTTTTTTAGTTGTGTTCTAGATTTAGTGATCTGGGACTCATACACCACCTTGGGTGTATGGGCCCCACATGAGTTTCGAGGCTGAACCTAAATTTGGCATAGAACTTAACATTTCTTGAAATTTGTGTCCCAAGCTTAGGCTACTGGAACTCATATTCCCCAACTAGTGTATGAGTCCCACATAGCTTGGACCTATTTTTATTTCAAATTCTTGGCAGGATTTTATTCTGCTAGATCTGATGTTGGCTTACAATGTTGTAATTTCGAGAAATTTGGAATAAACAAGTATAAATACAAGGTTATTTCACATAATTTCTCCTAACAAGACCAAGCAATTTTCATGAGCAAGTGTGATCTATGTATTCAAGAATTCTAGCAATTCAAGAGCTGATTATCAAGCATTTTGGAGTTACATTCAAGAATCAAGCATCATTTCAAAGTCTTCATGCATCATTTTATTTTTGATCTAACATTTGTGATGTAGGTTTTCATGATTCAAGTAAGAATTCAATTCAAGATCCATAGCATTCAATCAAGAGTCAAGATCTACATTCATGTTGGCTATTTCACACAAGATTGTAGCCTTTGTTCCAAAGGTTTGGTGAGTTGCAACATAGTATATTTGTTCATTCACCATTTCTCCATTCTATTTCATTTCATTTCAAGGTTTGATTACCAAAACGGGGTTTGACCAAGGCAAACCACTATCCACTAACAAAAAAAAAAAATTCCCTCTCTTTAATGTGTGATTTATAGATTTAGGTTGAAGATCCATTGAAGATCAAGATTGGAGAAAGTTATCAAAGTTGTAAAGTTTTCAACGTTGTCATCTATCTTGCAAGATCATACAAAGTCACCTACAAGTCAAAATTCAGAGTTTCAAACCTAGAGATTAGAAGGGAGAGAAGCTACAGGAGATCACTAAAGGATATCAAAGTTTTGAATCAATCCTAATACTGGGACTAAATCACCACCTTGAGGGTATGATTCCTAGTATACCAATTTTCATACTTTTTCTATAGATCTTGGTTTCCCAATTGTAAATTTCAATTTCAGCCCAAAACCCTAACTTGGGATTGAATCGCCCCTACTAGTGTATGAGTCACATTGTTCTTTAAAATTCATAATTTTGGGATTGCAGACCTTGTTTCAAGCATCTTCAGTTTTCTAGGTGCACCTCTATTCATTTTCAGTTCATTATTTTGATTTGAAGTTTCATATTCTAGGTTACATTGTTAGATTTGCATATCATTTACATTTCCTTCTTTCTAAGCCTTTGCTTAGAGGTGAACCCTCTTTTGTCTTTAATCACACCTAAGGAAACCATCCTAACCTAGCCCACTCCTTAATCAAGTCAATTGGTTGAGGGATCTTGGTTTCTGAATGAACTTTGAGTGAAATAGGCCCTTATCCCTTGTGTTCCATCTCCTAAAAGGTGAAGCACCCTATTTCCTTCATTTCATTTTGGTGAACCTAGCCTTTGGACACCTTATTTCTGATTTGGAGTGAATCATAGTCCTAGATCTAGCTTACATTAACTTTGTGTTAGATCTTGCATTAGTTAATTTGCATTTAGGGCTTCTAAATCTTGCATTAGTGAAAGTGCATATAGGGTGAATTTTTGCATCATGCATCAATTATTTTCATTTGAAATCTACAATTTCACATAGTCTAGACAACATACAAATTAGAAACCTTAACATTCACTCAGAATTTGTTGAATTTAGTTTCAAAACCCTCATCTGGGACTCATTCGCCCCTTGGGTGATCTAGTCCTGGTACAGGTTGTTTTACCTAATTTATGGGAATTTTGTGTTGACTATTTTTTAATATTTTTTAACATTTGAACCCTTCAAAAACCCTAACTAGGACTCATATTCCCCTATGGGAGTTTTAGTCCCACGTTAGACCTAAAAGTGTATTTTATAGCATTAAAAACCTTGTTTTTGTGCTTCTATTTGTTGTTGTTAGATTTCTATTTCAGATTACTAAGTTTCTATTTCATTCATTTGATTGCATCTAGCTTAATTTCATAGCATTTGGAATTAAATTATATCATTTATCTTGTGTTCATTTCATTTAGCTTGCATTCATTGATTGTCCCTTGCATGAGTTTTACAACTTGGTGTCCTATTTCTAATACTATAGTGAGACATAGTTTGAGACTCATGTGATCTTGCGATAGCACACTCGTCATGGATCTTGGTTTATGTATCTCTTTCACTCATAGTTTTGACACTAGTTCACTAGGTATGGACCATACCGTTAACAACTCTCTACCTTCAAGTAGTGTGACAAGTGTTGGAACAATGGTTACAAGCATTCCTCAAGAAAAAATAATCCAAATCCATGAAGAGTTAGAAAACCTACAACATCAAGTGAGTACTAAAAACATTTCCAACACTGATATTCCTACCATAGACAACATACACTGCATGATTGAAAGTGAAGAAGGAATAGAACTTGTGTGTAACCTAGCTCAAATTTTTGGCACTTACTAGTTGTGCTCAACCGTCGAACAATGTCCAAAGTCAAGGATGGACTCAAATTCCTCCTCCCACAACCATTGCCTCTATTACTACCTATACCAACCCTCAAGTTACAACAACGATGCAACCTACCAGTAATGTTTTTCCTATCTTGGGTATTTCCACTAGCAATCATTGTACCTTTGTGGCATCACATGTCATATCTCCTACCACTTTACCTCCCATATGCATTCCATTCACTTCCCCCTCAAACACATATACACCTCCACCATATTCACCTCCATCTCAAAACACAACCAATGATGCCATCTTTAACCAACTTTTTCAAAATGTTTGATCCCTTCAAAAGAAAATTTCCACCATAAACCAAAATGAAAATGGCCAACCTACATACTATGTCAAAAGGAATCCCTTATCCTTGGAGATATTGAGGACGCTGATACCACAAGGTATAGAGATTCCTAGGTTTTAGAAATATGGAGGCAAAGGAGATCCTTCTAACCATGTTTCTACTTACACTGCCTTATGTAGTGATTTCGTCCTTGAGGATAAGCTCTTGGCTAAGCTTTTCCCTAGGCCCTTGAAAGATATCACCTTAGAATGGTTTTCCTCATTACCGAATAACTTAATTCGTTTATTCAATAAAATTTTTGAGGCATTTATTAACCATTTCCAAGTGCACATGACTCCTAAAATGACCTTAGCTGATTTGATGAGATGTAAGCAAAAGGATGATGAAAAAGTTACTGACTTCATTACACGTTACCAATCATTTTATCCCAAATCGATGCAAAGATTCCCAATCCTCACCTTCAATGAATGTTCATTGAAAACTGACAATCTAAGATACAAGATAAGCTAAGAATGATGAAGTTTCATTCCTTTGTACACTTGTGTACTGCCCTTCGTGATTATCAAAACTCGATTAGTAGTATTGAAACAAAACCCACCTCTAGCTGTCTTGAGAATTTTGAATCCACTATAAATCAAAGCACTTACCAACCTTTTAGGAAATAGAATAAAGGTTTCCTTCAACTCAATCCCCCTGAACCATCTCAACATGTTGATACCCAAGTGGCTGCTATAAATAAGACAAGTCCTTTTACATTTTGGCCTGGGATCTAGCTAGACAATTTACTCCCTTACCTGATACCCTCTATAACACAATGTTGCAACTTCTAGAATAGAAAATGATCACCTTACCTCCCATTAGAACTCCCAATCCTAATAATCCTTTACCTCTAAACTTTAGATATAATTCTTATTTCCATTATCACCAACAAAATGGACATGATACGAAACATTGTAAGTGTCTTAAACATCTTGTGCAAGACCTCATTGATTTTGATCAAATTCAAATTGGAGGTGTTAATGATCAAGGAAATAAGTTTGTTGCCCCTCCCAACAAAAACTTGCAAATATTTACCAACCCTATGCCTAATCATAATATTTCATTTGTCAAAGCTAGTGAAACTAAGAAGAATGATGTGATGAATGTTGACATGAATAATGAAAACATTGATGCTATTGAACAAAGTCCTAGGGATACTAATGAACAAAATCCTATAGATGGTTTGGTTGCATTGATAGAAACTCAACCTCATAAGGGCTGAACTAAAATGCCTCTTGACATTGCTTTCTCATCTAAAGATATTATTAGAAATGCACCTAATGGTCCTCTTTACATAGTTGATTAAATCAATTAAAAGCCCACTAATGGGATATTAATTGATCTCGTCTATGGAGAGAATGTGATCACCGAGGAATTCTTACTTGTACGTGAACTCTATCAAGAAAAATATGATCAATTGAAAGCATGGATAAAAATGCATAATGGTTTTTCTTTCCCTATGATGGGATCGATCACCCTTCCTCTAAAAATCAAACTGAAACAATTAGATGTCTCATTCTCCATCATCCCAACGTCGGATCAATTTTGTGTGAAGCTTGGTTATCCATGGCTACGCTCCATGGAATCCATCATGTCGATCATGCATAAATGTTTAAAGTTTCCCTTTGACAATGAAATCTTTATTGTGAACCATAGTAGCTTTAATCATGTGTCTTCCCGTGGGAATTTTTCATTGGATTTATTTTGGCCCAAGCCTATGGAACCTATTAAACCTCCTAATGCATAATGGTCAATCAAGAAAAATATGATCAATTGAAAAATATGATCAATTGAAAGCATGGATAAAAATGCATAATGGTTTTTCTTTCCCTATGATGGGATCGATCACCCTTCCTCTAAAAATCAAACTGAAACAATTAGATGTCTCATTCTCCATCATCCCAACGTCGGATCAATTTTGTGTGAAGCTTGGTTATCCATGGCTACGCTCCATGGAATCCATCATGTCGATCATGCATAAATGTTTAAAGTTTCCCTTTGACAATGAAATCTTTATTGTGAACCATAGTGGCTTTAATTATGTGTCTTCCCGTGGGAATTTTTCATTGGATTTATTTTGGCCCAAGCCTATGGAACCTATTAAACCTCCTAAGGACTTCTTTTTTAGATCATATCAAAAGTTGAAGGAAAAATTCATAGTAAAACTATCCCTTAGAAACATGCCTCAACCCATGATTGAGCCTCAAATCCTTGATGAAACTATGATTGAACCTAAAGACATTCCAAATAACCAAGACCAACCCATGATAAATACTTTTCCTATCTCCCACAAAAGACCAAGAGACAACCAAAACAATCATGTCACACCTCCTAAGATAATACAAGTTTACAAAGCCAAAGAGAAATTGGTTGAACAACCTCCCATGGTTCCTTTTGTTCCTCCCCTTAGGGAAGAAAAGAAACCTATTATTGATAGACCTGCTCCTACACAAACACAACTTGAAAATTGCAAAAAAAAGAAAAAAAAATGTTAGAGAGCATACGTGTAGACGTTGTGCTCTTCCTCAAAGATTAAACGAAGAAAACAACAAAGAAAATCAACATCCAAACTTGACTGAAGCAATACACAATGAGTCTCCCTATTCGCTGCAACAAAAAGATCCTATATCGCACCGCAACAAGAGCTAAATTCTTCTTTAGACACTATCACTTGATGAGCAGCCTCCCATTGTGATTGACTTGGATGAAGATGATGAGTTTACTAAAATTGATGAAGAAGTGCATAATGAATTGAATACATTTGTTTCCTCTTCTATGAGCTTAAATGATAATTCTCCTAGGAAGAGTTTTGAACTTGGAGATGACCTTAGTTCGACACTTTCTATTGTCCCTTTGGCTATTCTTCCACCTTTCGTATATGATGAACAAGATTGGGATGTGGACAACCTGCTAATAAGTTGACTCACATGTTCCTTACTAATCTTCTCTTTATTTTCTTTTCCATGTTTCTTTTATGTGATTTCATGTGCATAATTTGATCCCCCGTATTGTTATGTTAGATTTGTATCTATCTTTTTGTAACATTCCTCTATTTGTATCTACATTCTTCTCTATTTCATAAAATATTTTCCTTTATCTTTTTTGTTTGTCTTGTGTTTTCCTTTTGGGCATGACACAAGGTGTTGAGACATTTATGTCTCTTCCATGTTGACCCAAAAGATTATATTTTATCTTTTCCTTTATCTTGTGTTTTCCTTTTGGGGATGATGCAAGGCGTCGAGATATTTAGGTCTCTTCCATGTTGACCCAAAAGATTATCTTTTATCCTTTTCTTTGTCTTTTTTTTTCCTTTTGGGGAGGATGCAAGGCATTTAAACATTTAGGTCTCTTCCATGTTGACCCAAAAGATTTTTTTTTGTTTTGCTCTCTTCGTGTCATTCTTCCTATTCCATGAGTATTTAGGGAATGATGATAGTTTTGAGCTCTCTAAAAACATTGTAGCAAAGACATACCGACCTTGAATCTATGGATCCCTTGTGTGTTTGGGATTTCATTTTGGGGGCAACATCTTTTTAATGGCATAGCTTCATTTGGAAACATATGACTTGGCATAGAGCTTTCCAAATAAGCTCTTATGTCCTCTTTATTGTTAGCATTGATCATTTGCTACTTTAAAGTAATTGCTCATGGTGTGGTGTTTAGCAATTTCTTTAAAGTGGGGGCATACATTGGCATTATTATTTTTTCATTTCTCATGTTTCATTGTGTAGTATTAGGTGATGTGTCATTCACTTTTTGGTGGCATTAGGTGCGATGTCCCTGAAGAGTGTGATCTCTCTTAGCATATTGTATTCCTCTCAGTGGCTTGATGCGACACACTACATCCCCTAAGTTGTGAATCTTCTATTCTTTGATTGTTCCTCTCTCGGAGACATTAGGCATGATGTTCCCTAAGTTAACACCTTACATGAACTAAGAAAAACTCATTTAAACATACCTTAAACTATTTTTCATTTACAATATCCATTATATGGACACCTTGCATAACACACTTTGCTTGTCTACGGATCCATCTTGTTCATTCATGGGTTTCAAGCATACAAATTTTTGCTTGCCACATGAATTCCTAATTTTCATGATGTGTTGCTGTATGGTATGGTTACCATATGGGAGCTTAACTTAGGCGTGACTTTCCCATAGCCACTTGCTTGTCTATGTGAGCACATACCGACCGCGTGTGTATGTCTCTAGGGGATCAGCTAGTGGACGGCTTGAGGTTCCACTAGCCCTTATAAGTGTGTGCTTGGTTTTCATAGTGGACATCGCTCTCCTCTTGTAAACTTTTTTTTGGACAAACAAATTAGATTTGATCCACATCGTATTGGACAAATGATCGAGGCTTGATGCCCCCTTTTGTTTTTATTTTTCTTTCTTTTGTCTTTGGCAGTGTATGCTTGTGCCTTGTTGTTGCTTCTTACATTATTCACATGTGTTCTCTTTTGTTCCTATGTTGGTTTTCCATAGGATCTTGATCCTGAGGGATTGTGCAACCCTCTTGATCGCTATCATCCTATCTCTCTAGCATTGGTACATTTGGACCCCTCTTGATGCAAGTTTGTCTACTTTAGTGTGAGTTTGAAGCAAGTTTCTCCTCTCACTAAAGTGGGGGATAAATTTAGTGTAGGAAAATGTATCACTTTACATTTTCACACTTGTTTGGGCCCTCCCTAATAAAATTGTGCTTCTTTATGCCTTATTTGGCCCTATTTTGTATCCACAAGTGTTATATAATCTTTCCAAGGATAATCCTAACACATATCAAATGACCAATCATAATTTAATGTTTTTGGGTTGTGTGTTCCAAATTTAGTGATATGGGACTCATACACCACCTTACATATATGGGTCCCACCTAAGTTTTGGGGCTTGAACTTGAATTTGACATAGAACTTAACATTTCTTGAAATTTGTCCCAAGCTTAGGCTACTGGGACTTATACACCCCAACTGGCATATGAGTCTCGCTTATCTTGGAGCTATTTTCATTTCAAATTCTTGGTGGGATTTTATTCTACTTGATTTGATGTTGGCTTGTATTGTTGTAATTCTGAGAAATTTGGCATAAACAAGTATAAATATAAGGTTATTTCACATTATTTCTCCTAACAAGACCTAGCAATTTTCATGAGCAAGTGTGATCTATGTATTCAAGAATTATAGTAATTGAAGAGCATTCAAGAGCTGATTATCAAGAATTTTGGAGTTACATTCAAGAATCAAGCATCATGTCAAAGTCATCGTGCATTATGTTTGTTTTTGAGTTAACATTTGTGATGTAGGTTTTTATGATTCAAGCAAGAATTCAAGTCAAGATCCATAGCATTCAATCAAGAGTCAAGATCTACATTCATGCTAGCCATTTCATACAATATTGTAGCCTTTTTTCTAAGGGTTTGGTGAGTTGCAACATAGCATATTTGTTCATTCATCATTTCTCCATTCTATTTCATTTCATTTCAAGGTTTGATTACCAAAATGGGGTTTAACCAAGGAAAATTCCTATCCACTAACAAAACAACATTTTTCCCTCTCTTTGATGTGTGATTTACAAATTTAGTTTGAAGATCCATTGAAGGGAAAGATTGGAGAAATTTATCAAAGTTGTAAAGTTGTCAAAGTTGTCATCTATCTTGCAAGATCACAGAAAGTCACCTATAGGTCAGAATTCAGAATTTCAGATTTAGAGATCAGAATGGAGACAAACTACAAGAAATCATAGAGGATATCAGAGTTTTAGATCAACCCTAATACTAGGACTAAATTTCCACCTTGGGCGTATGAGTCCCCGTATTACCAGTTTTCAGACTTTTTATGTAGATCTTGGTTTACCAGTTACAGATTTTGGTTTCAGCTTGAAACCCTAAACTAGGATTGAATGGCTCCTACACACGTATGAGTCCCAATGTGCTTCAAAATTCATAATTTTGGGACTACAGACCTTGTTTCAAGAATTTTCAGCTTTCCAAGTGCACCTGTTTTCATTCTCAGTTCATTATTCTAATTTGAAGTTTCATATTATAGTTTACATTGTTAGATTTTCATATCATTTACATTTCCTTCTTTCTAAGCCTTTCCTTAGTAGTGTACCCCCTTTTTTCTTTAATCACACCCCAGGAAACCATCATAATCCTAGCCTACTCCTCAATCAAGTCAATTGGTTGAGGGATTCTTGTTTCCAAATTAACATTAAGTGAAATAGTCCCTTATCCCTTGTGTTCCATCTCCTAAAAGGTGGAGCACCCTATTTCCTTTGTTTCAACCCCACACTAGAGTTAGTGTAATCATGGATGGAATATGATGAGTGATGTATGATATGGGAGGATAGTACATAAAGGATATGAATGCATTGACATTTGATCCCTAATTTTATCAAGATCAAGGGTGAAAAGAGGGGAGGAATTAGATAGGATATGAGGATGGAAGTAGAATAGGGGATGTATGATGGAGGATATGGATTGGATTATCAAGATTAAGTGGATAGGATATGGATGCATTGATCTTTGACCCCTAGGCTCTTCATCAAGATCAAATATGGGAAGGGAAGATGGATTTGGATAGGATGAGGGACATAGAATGAATGATATGGATAGGATAAGAAGGATGAAAGGATATAATGCATGATGTATATGAAGATCCTTAGCCTTGTCAAGTTCAAAGGAGGGAAAAGGGAGGATGAATATAAGTAGGATAATGAATGGGAAATGAGGGATAAATGAGGGTGTGGTAGGTAGGATAGCATGGATGAGACTTGCCCCCAAGTGTAGAGTGAAAGAGGGTAATGGATTACATATGATGCTTATTTACCTAGTTTTAATCATGGTACATACCACAAGAAGTGGTTTTCACCATTGGACGAATGATTTCTCCTTACTTTTATATTTTTCATTTTTTCTTTTTCTCTCTTTTCTCTTTTATTTTTTATTTTTTTGAGAATAGGATGGATGGAGAAGGATAAGGCTATGGATAAGTGGATTTGGAAGATAGTGGATGCATGATAGGGAGATGGAGGAAGGACTCAAGAATCTAGTTCCATGGATGGTATCCCTTGAAGATGTGCTCCATTAGACCATGGACAATTGGAGTTATGCTCATTGACGTTGGTAGAATGATGGTAAGGAGGGTGAAATGGATGGGAAGATGGTGAGGGATATGGATTTGTGCATAGGATTGGATAATAGGAATGGAAGGATGAAATATGGATGGTGGATAATGGATGGGATATTGGAAGACTTGTGGATGAGTGGATGGAAATTTTAGCAAGATCAACATTGACACACACCTAGAAGGGTGGTGGAGTTGTGGAAGAGAAGTGGCTTTAAAATTTGGATATTTAGATGGGGGATTAGATTTAGATTTTGGTATATAAGGGCCCAAAATGGATGGAGGTGAAGGATTATTAGATGGGGTGAAGGACTTAGGATTAGATGAAGCTTTTCAATAAGCAAGTTTGGATGCCAATTTTGATTTTTCTTTGGGATACATTGATTCTATGAGTATTTTTTGGGATACATGGTTTTATCCTTTTATTTTTGCTTCATGGGCCTTTGTGGCCTTTGGGATTTAATTTTTTTATTTTGGATCATATTTTTCTTCTTTTTGATAGACATCTTGATGCTTTGATTTTTGTGGATTGTTGGCTTTATGCATTTGAAATTCGACATCCAAATTGCTTCCAAGAGTAATGGGATTGGTGGATGGATATAAATGATTTGTATGAATTATGGATGGCTAGGTGTTGGTATGTTGGAAAAGGTTCAAGGGTGTGTACCTTTGTAGATCTTGAATAGGGATATGAGGTAATGGATAGAGATGATAATGGGATCTTAGTATAGGAATGCTAGGTGGTGAAATGTAAGGACCCAAGATGGATGGAGGGGATGAAGGAATTTTTTTGGAACATAGGGAATGAAAATGGATGGAAGGGAAGATGGATTGGGTTTTGGGACATAAGGGCCCAAGATAGATTTTGAGGATGGGGAATGTGGATATTTGGATTTAGATGGTAGAATTTTGGATTTTGGGTGGATGGAAGGAGTACCAATGTCTAGAGACTTATAGTCAAGTCCATGATAATTAGGATTTTCTTGGATTTGGATGGGTTCTAATATGCCTTGCTCATGTATGCATAACCCTTTGCCTTGATAGTGCATTTTTTGAAAAAATATTTTTTTCCAATGGGATACTTGTTGTTTTGAAAACAAGATACAAGTCCATTTTGAGGAGGATATGGTATGGAATGAATGATAGGTTCTTGGAGGAAACCGGCTTAGATGAAAGTGGAGGAACCCAATTGATAAGTGTGGGGTATGTGAGTAGCTTGGATAGGGGTGATTGGATCTTGTGGAGGATTAGGATCATGAGATGGAGATGTATGAAAATTTGATTTTGAATTGGGGTAGGATCATGGGATGGGGTGGATGGCATAGTTTATCATGACATGGAGATGACGGGATACTTTGATCTTGACATAGAGGAAGGGGATCATTGCATGGAATAGAAGTTAGACTTTGATCTTAATTTTGAGGAAGGGGGTGATTGGATAGGATAAAAGGGATATGTTGCTCTTGATTGGAAACAGGATCATGAGATGGAAGGGGATCATGAGGTGGAAGGGGATAATGTGATGGATTGGATGAGACATATTGATCTTGATTGGGAGGGGTATCATTAGATGGGGTGGAAGGCTTACTTTGATCTTGATTTAGAGAGGGATCATGAGATGTTATGGAAGGGATAATTTTCTCCTAATATGAAAGGGGATCATGTGGTGGTATGGAAGGGATGGCTTGATCTTGATATGAAAATGGATCATTTTGGATTTCTTGATCAATGGGAGAATCTTGATCAAAGATAGGATATTGATCAAAGATAGGTTTATCTTGGATGTCATGGTTGGGAATAGGATCTTGATCAAATATTGGATCAACTTGGGTATCATGATCATCTAGAAGGATTTCTTGGATGGACTTAAGGAAAGGATCATGAGATGAAATGGGATCACAAGGAGTACTTTGATCTTGACATAAAGGGGGATCTATGATATCATGCTTTGGATCAACAAGGTCAAGTGAGTGACATGGTTGAATTTGTATAGGTTCTATGAAGGTGGAAAAACATAAAATGGATGAGGTGGAAGTGGGTAGAACTAGATGATTAGGACTAAAATTTTGTGAAATAGGATTTTGCATGGGTTCTTGTATTCCTTTGAGGGTGAATTTTTGTGTTCTTTTGATGGTGTACTTTGGCTTGATGATGGGTTGACTAGGATGTGAAGTGCATGAGATATGATTATGGATGGGTGTTGGTTGAACATGGAAGACATTTTGGTTTCCCTTGTCAAGGTTAGGATAAGGATTATTAATGGATGATTGTTGGGGATCAATGGTATGGATTGTGTCAAGTGACCCTTGATACTAAGGGTAGGTGGATGAATGATTAGATCTTATGGATTGTTGGTAAGAGGGGTAGATAGGTGGTTGACTATGGGTTGTGTTTGATTGGTATGGAAGATTGATGAATGGGTTATTGAGGCTCAAGGCTTGTTGGGCTTGACCATTGAGGATTAATAGGTGTTTAACTTGACTACGATGGATATCAAGATAAATTAAAGAAATGGTAGTGAGTTTGGATTAGAATGGATTAGGTTGGAATGGTGTTAGGCTGATAATGTGATTGGATTAAAATGATGATGAAGGATGATGATAATGAAGAATGTGAATTAAGGATAATGATGGAGATCAAGGATGAGGATTAAGGATAATGATGGATAGAGGGTGAAAATAGATTAGGAAGGAATGATTTTGATGTGGATTATGGAGGGTGGTTATGATAATGATTAGGACCTCAATTGTATTAGACAAATTAATTAAGCTTAGGGTCCTAAATGATGAATTAAGAATGGATGTGGATGATTGAGGTACTTGGGATGATTTGGATTAGGTTATTGGGTATGATTAGGATAAGATGGATGATTAGAGATATTAGAGAGATAATTAGGATGATTATGAATGATTAGGATGGGGTGACTAGGATTATAATGGTTGTGTATGATTAGGACAAGGTGATTAAGATGAAAGGAATGATTATGATGGATAAGGATGATTAGGATGAAGAGAGATGGTTAGGATGGGATTATTATGATGAGATACAGGATGATTAAGATTAGGAGGGATGATTGGAATGATTAGGATGAGGAAGGGTTATTAGGATAGGGAGAAGTGGTTAAGATGAGGTGATTGGGATGAAAATGGATGATTTGGAGATGATGAAGGATGATTAGAATGAGATTAATGATGATGATGATGATGGAATGATTTGTTTGACTTGGATGAATAGTATAGGATGATTAAGATGGGGAATGAGGATGGTAAGTTTTACTAGGAGATTATGTGGATAGCTTGACTTGGACGACACAGATTTGTTTATTTTTGAAGTGTTGTTTTTGGGTTTTTTAATTATTTTTTGGTTTTTTTATTAAGATTTAGATCTTGAATACACATTCACACATGCAAGATAAGATTTTATTCAATATGTAATAAAAATTATTAGATAATAAGACACTTCCAAGCACAAGAACAACCTAGCAATTATTCAAGTGGGTAGATTGACCAATGGTCTTAAACTAGGATGCACAAGGATCTAGGGATGTCCTCTATATACCTTGAAGGTATGTGAGGCCCAATTCTGTGAATTTGAAAGGAGAATAATTCCAAACAATCAGGAGGAGATGGTAACCCACACTCCACCTTCACTTCCCAAAGGTATAAAGTTCTTTGGGGCTTAGCCAAGATTGACAAGATTCTACTTCCAAGAGGTGTGTCTTTTGATTCACCCCCCACTATTTATACTCCACTAGCATTCTAGAGTTGAGGTCACCCCTAGAGTGATCCCTTCTCTAGGTAAACCCCCTAAGAAGGTTACATAAAATTGATTCAAATAATGCTTTTGATCTCCAAGATCATATGATAATGTGAGGAGAGAGTATACACATGTATTTGATCACACAAGCAATGTTCATTCACCTTATAAATTGAAATGTGTGATGTTAAATTAGATTTTTGAAGAGTTCATTTGATTCCAAAGATCATATGGACATTTGAGGGAAGAGCATACACACCTCCAAACATAAACAAGATCACTAAGCAATGCAAACACTTGTTCTTTTTAAGCCCAAATTGAAAGTGTGATTTTGAGAAGACACTTGTTCTTTTTAGATCCAAATTGAAATGTGATGTTGTAAACAAGATTAGGATAAAGAGATGAGTTAGAAATTGTGTACTTGGATTTTCTTTAGTTCCATATTTTTGTCCACTTAATCCAAGTTTCCCTTTAAAGAGTTTATTTTTCTGCACATATAAAAAACCAACAAAGCAAAACCCTAACAAGATAATTGATCTCTAATATTAGAGGGTTATATTAACTCATATTTGATAATGACAATAAAGCTACTGCAAAGATTAGAAAATAATTTATGATGCAACAAAATAGATGTATATGAAAAATATGCTCATCACTAGATTGTAATTCCATTTTTTTTACCTTGTCAACATAAATCTGATTTTTAGAAAAAAAAAAAAAATGGAATCAAAACTAAAAACACAAAGAATAGACCCATACTAAAATTTTAAGATCTTTCCAAAAATGCAAAAAAAATGAAAAATTTGTTGATTTGCACCTAGAAATGTGGAATTATGGAAAAACCCTAATTAATAAAGATTCAATTTTTTATCACTATTTTAAGCTCTAAAATAAATCTTCAAAGCAAAAACCCCACTAAAATTTCAAGAGATTTCTGAAAATACAAAAATTTCTAAAAAAATCTTTGATTTTCCCCCAAAAATGTGGATTTATGAAAAACCCTAAAATCATCATAAATAGCCCAAAAATAATGATATGACCTTAATTTTTCATGTGTAGCCTCCTCAGATGATCCATAAACATTACCTAAAATCCCATAGAAAAAATCATGGTCGTTTGAAAGTTATGGTGAAATCCTTGAAAACTAGGGTTTTGTCCAAAAATGACACAAAACCTGCAAAAAGGCAAGATAGATCGAGTGAAGTGGGTCCAACTCCAAAATTTCTAAAATTTTCTACAAATATTGAGCCAAAAATCAGTTAGGGGGTTGACGTCAAGTTCACCAAATGTATACATGTAAAATGGATATAATAGAAATATGCATAAAAATAGCTTAAATCAAACCAAAATGCATGAAAATCTCAAAAGATTAAATATATTATATTTATTTGTTGAATATTTGAATGTGGTTGCTCATGAATCCAACAACATAATAATAGCATAAAAGATGTTGATATGAAAATAGGATGGGAGGCCTCTTCTTTATAGAAAGCCAATTTCAAATGAAGAGCTAGGATTGAAGGATGAAGAATGATGTTGATCAATGGATGAGATTGCTTAGAAGCAAAGAGAAATAGGGTTAGGGAAAAAATAGGGTTTAGTTAAGGATGGACTGTGGAGATTAAAACGTAATGTCACATGATCAAGGGTGAAAATTAAATGAGATGAAGAGATAAGAATGGCACAAAAAAGAGCTTGGTAGAGTAAATTAAATAATTCTAAAATAATTTAGTTTAGGAGGGAATGTGAATAATTAAATAAAAATGATTATTCAATTCTAGAAGAAAGGGAAAAGGTTAGATTTTAGTTAAAATAATTATTTAATAGTGGAGGGAAAGGTGCAAAGTAATTAAATAAATAGAATTATCTTAATTATGGAAGAAAAAGCTAATTAATAATTATTATTTAATTATAGATAGAAAATAGGAACATGAATAATTAAATAAATGGGAATTTATTTAATTATAGGGGAAAAAGGATTAATTTGTGATGGAATTAAATAAATATAATTTATTTAATCAATCAAGGAGGAATAAGGAGAAAATGAATTAATTGAATAATTAAGAATTATTTAATTAATAGGGGAATATGACCTTAGAGGATAATCAAATAATTAAAATTAGTTAATTATGCAAGGAGGAGGAAGAATTAATGTGAAAAATGGAATTCACAGGCTTAGGACATTTTTAGAGTCTACACAAATCATAATAGAAAACTTTATGGTAGAAAATCTCTAAGAAAAGGAAGGGGCTTGCTAGATTCAAAGCTTTGGTACCATATTGAAGTGAACAACCAAGATCTTCAATTTGCAACACCAAATAACCTCCACATGCAATAGAGAGAAGCAACAATGGAAGATTCTATTCCACCAAATAAGAATTACAATATGAACAAGATTTGATAAAGATGCTATCAAGATGCAAAATATGCATGAGATTCCTTGCTTATAAAGGCAAGGTGAGAGATAGGATTAGAAAATATCATGACAAGTGTCTTAATCCTATCGCATGAGACAACTAACTCATAAATACCTAGGATAAGATAAAATCTAGAAAATCCAACTAATACTTCTAGAAGAAAGTGTATATCCTTAGTAAACTTAACATGTGAATAAGTCCCCTAATAAAGAATTAACTAGGTAACAGACTTTATTCACACCAACAATAAGGAAATGAAATGAAAACATTAACAATCATGTTAGTTCCTCTCCCAATATTTCTCCTACTTGTGAGAAGGTTTTGGTGCAAGATGATGCAATCATGGAAAATCATGACAATCATAGTTTTTCTTCTCCCGATACCTCACCTACTTGTGAAGAAGGTATCTTGGTGTTAGAATATCCAATCACTAAGTGTCATGAAAATAATGTTTTTCTCTCTCCCAATACTTCTCCCACTTGGAAAGATATTTTAGGTAAAGATAATGAGATAATTGATACATTTCTTTCAAAATACAATAAGATGGATTGCATAGATTAAGATGCTAAGGTGACATTAGATCCCCCATCGATAGAATATCATCAACAAGTAGTTAATTCATTTTAGTTTATCAATGTACAATTGACTATTAGGTCTCCTTTAGTTATTGGACCTCCTAAAACTCCTTTAATTATTGGACCTCCTAAAATTCATCTAATTATTGGACCTCCTAAATTCCTCTAATTATTGGACCTCTCAAATCACCTCTCATTATAGGACCTCTTAAACCTCATGGCCATATCCTTAACTTTGCAAAACAACTCACTAGTAATCATGTGTTGCAATAACCAAGTTATCACGTAGTTGATCACATATATAATACTAGGAATAATAAACAAGAAAAATAAACACCAACATCCATCCCATTACCTAAACCATATCTTCCACCCACACCTAACATTCCTTAGCATAGTGGTAAAGAATATGATCTTGTTGAACAAATTCATAATACTCCAACCCAAATCTCCCTTTGAGATTTTATTCAAACATCACCTACATACCATGAGATTCTCCAAAAGGCTTTGCAAAAGATTGATGTCCCAACTTTTGCTAAACTAAATGATGTAGCAGCCTTGTTTGATTGTATGCAAGTGACAAATTTGGATATTGCATTCCCTCAGCAGGAATTACACTCGCTTGAGATCCAAAATAAACATGAAGCTTTAATTATAAAAGTGGTCATTAATAAAATTTGAGTTAGGTGTACCCTCATAGACAATGGATTGGGTCTTAATGTTTGTAGCATTGATCTTTTAGATAAAATGGGTATATAAGAATCTTATAGAACCTAATGATCTTTCAATTCATGGATTTGATAAAATTAATAAGCAACCATTAGGAGTGATCACATTACCCATCAAGGTAGGACCGATGACTTTACCTACACCTGTTTATGTCATTCCAAGACCTCTTTCATATAATCTTCTCCTAGGTAGACCACAGATTCATGCCATGAAGGGAGTCTCATCTACCCTTCACCATGAGATGAAGTATGAATATAATTAAAAGATATGCATGTTTAAAGAGGATGAAGAGAGTTACAATTTACAAGTTGAAGCCAGACATAATACTTCTAACTCTGTCAATACTTTGATTCCAACTTCAAAAGTATAACCCATACATGTCGAACACAAAGAATAATGTGTTTTACCCATGATGAAATATTTGGATGATGATTGGGGATCATTAGATTTTACACAGGTTTTTTCAAAGGGGAGTTTAAAATTTGTCCATCAAAGTCCAAATAACCTATATAAATTGATGCCTAATTGTATGTGTATGACTTCAAGAAAATCAAGCAGGCAACATTCAAGCCTTGAGGAGATGTGTATGAATTCAATCCTTCATGGAATTCATTGATGAGTGGTGAGTGGTAATCTATTTTTGACTCATCATTATTTTATTATTTAGCCTTATCCCTCAAAATGATAGGCTCTCTATCATTGACACCGGCATTGTGGAAGTGGAAACACTAACACAGGGTTTGACTAAGGCGAGCCCCTAGATGGCACAACCCTTCCTCTCTCTTTGAATGTGTAGGTTTTAGATATGAAGAAGATTGGGAGAAGTTTGAAAGTCAATTATCCATTATTACTATCAAAACTTACACCTTGACAACAAAGGAAAACTTGGTTACAAAAATATCCGACAATGTAATAGCTAGGGAAAGAAAGCTTTGTTTTGGCTCCCAAGGACTATGAAAATAGATAAGAAATTTTTCAACAAGGATAGTGGCACCCTAGGTGACTTAGTCCTCTGAAATTAGGCTCAAATTTGAACCATGGGTGCACATTGTCCTGCTCTGCCCATTTTTGTAGTCTAAATTTATCTATGACTTTTTACGTTTGTTGTATTTGCATTAGAACTGTAATTTGCATCATTAGGCTAGTTGAATCATTGCATCTCATCCTTAAATTCATTCCATATTTTGTCAAGGGAAAGTTGATTCACCTTTCAAGTTGTAAGTCATTCTTATACCTTGTCCAAATGCATCAAACCCCCGCTACCTCAAATCTCTAATGGAACACATTTGAAAAAGTGATCAATCCTAGGGTTTCACTTTTTCTATGTTTTAGTAAATATAAATACAATTAGGAGACTAAGTATAATCAATTATGAATAATAATACTCTTGCTACAACATTCCAACCTATGCATAGGATAAGAAATTTTGTTGGGAAACATAAAGATAAGTGCCATAGCCCATTTAATCCTTCTATGATCCTTGCTAGTGAATTAGAATTATGTCTACCACCTATTGAAAATCCTTTGTTTCTTTGTTAGATTCATCCTTAACTACATATAATAAATTACTATTGCTTAATTGATAATTGTGATCTTTGGTTGTGAGCACGTTACATCTTTGGCTATGGGTTGTCTTCTTTACGTGTAGGAAAAAGTTATCTCTACAAATAATATTTAATTTAAGATCATTATAATCAAAATAACATGCTCTAATATCTTGGAAAGAATTTTCTTAACACAATCATTCATTTAAAAATTATAAATCTAATATAGTGCTTTCATCCAAATATAAATATTCTTAAGTATGCAATAGTAATGTTTGAAAATATACTTAAAATAGGAAATTAAAGCAATAAATAGGTATAATCATGAGACCCATCAGGAATGATAGGTCTTAGGTGGGTGATGGCCTTGTTAATAAGGCATGTAGATGGTTTTGGATTAGTGTTTGTTCTTTGACATCTTGAGTTTCATTGACAAGATATTTTTATCTTCATGTGATTGGAGATTTTGATATTTTGGTTATCCATGGCTTGATGACTTTGGATTTTTTAATGGATTTTGAATTTTATATTTTGAGGGGTAAGGTAACTTGATTTTGGATTATTTTGATGGATTTATTGAGTGAATTAAAGGCCAAGGATGTATGGCACTTGATTATGGGAGTGATTGGGCTAATTTTTGGTGGATGTGATGGTCTTTGGAGTGAATACACCATAGAATGGTGCATATGTCATGATCTATGAAAATACATCTTAGCATAAATGTTGAGTTGTGAAAATCACTTTGATTTTGGGTACATATGTGAAGAAGTGCAAAAATGGGTGTATGTAAAATAAATGTTAATTAGTTGCAAAAATATTGAGATAGGTAGTAGATGCACTAAAATGTTAAATTCTTAGGTGTAGAAACACTTAAACGAGTAGGAAATGTACCAAATTCTGGACTTAGAAGGTATTTTTATGTTTTTTGGTGGATTTTGGTTTAGATTTTTAGGTTTTTTACCTAGGACCTTAGATGATGATCTTGAGGATGAATTGGATGGATTTGATGATGGATTAGGATGAACAAGTTAAAGAATGGATTGATTAAGGATGAAGGGTTATGATTTGAGGGATGAATAAAAAATTAAAACCTTGGATGATGATTTTTATTGGATCTAATTATATATTTAGGATAGGATAAGTTCCTAAGAAAGTCATTTGAAATTACCTACTTGAGATAGGCTAGGTTCTCAAGCAAGCATTAATTGGATGGTTTGTTTTGATTAGGCTTTTGATAAATGATGAGTTTTATTTTTTTCTTTTGAGATGAAAGATCGAATAGAAATGATTAAGGATTGTTGGGAAAATGTG
Organism: Sequoia sempervirens; assembly: GCA_007258455.2. Taxonomy (NCBI): domain Eukaryota; kingdom Viridiplantae; phylum Streptophyta; class Pinopsida; order Cupressales; family Cupressaceae; genus Sequoia; species Sequoia sempervirens. The sequence goes on along the minus strand of VDFB02075321.1, from coordinate 423,254,884 downwards.
TCTCAACCTTGCAATTATATGTGATTTATTGTTGATTAGGATGTATATATATTTATATATATATTTCCTAGTTACACCGATAGGTGTATACAATGGCAGCACAGAGTGAAATGTGAGCGTGTTAACTCTTTCAGGAAACCTCTAGAATGTTCGATATACATTAACTAAAGGATATATTATAAATCTGGACCATTCATTATTAGGTTTTAGATCTAATGGTAGATATTTGGTTGGCCTGTCTTGCCCTAGAATGTAACTCTATTTTATGAGCGTGTTGTATTATGACTATGCTACAGAGAGATTGTGATGATTTTTGAGAGTCTAATGGTCATGTTGTCTCTTGATCTTTGAGTGGTGATACTCTTGTGAGAAGCTTGTTCTACAAGTATATTTTAATATTTGTGATATAATGAATAATATATTGGACAGCTTTTGGAGTGGGATTTTTCTCTCAATAGGGTTTTCCCTACGTAAATCATTGCCATGGTATGCATGATATTTATGTTTATTTCTATTTAAGTTTCTATAACTATTAAAGATCTGTAAAATTTTTGTATTATTCTCCTCTCAAGATTAGAGTAGGAAGTTGTTCTGATACCTTAGCCTCCTTACAAGTGGTATCAAATCTTGATCATCTTTGGTTTCAGTTGTGGGTTATTGAGTTTTTTGAACTAATCCAGATTTGAGTGGGAGCTTGTACATAAGATACTTTGTGATCTTGTTGTAGGAATTTTCAGATGGCAAGTTCATTAGGGAGAATAGATGTGGAGAAATTTTTTGGAAATAATTTTGAGATCTAGAGCTAAAGATGGAGGATCTATTGATAGATCGAGATTTGTGGGATGTTGTTGATGAGAATGTTCCAAGGCCTATAGATCCTACTCAGGTTGCTCAATATGATGTTATAGACCATAAATTTAAGGGTCTAATCATGTTGTGCTTGGCATACTTTATTTTAATCAATTTCCATGAGGAGACCTCTGCACACAAACTATGGAAGAAGCTTGGTGAGATGTATCAGACCATATATTTAGTGAACAAGATTTTCTTGAGGAAGAAGTTTTATTCCTTGAGAATGGAAGAGGGTGGATGAGTCAAAAACCACTTGAAAGCATTCAATATGTTGGTGGCTCAATTGGCATCATTTGGTGTCAAAATGGATGAGGAGGAGAAATGTCAAATCTTGCTTTGTTCTTTGCCTGATTCGTGGGATTCTCTTGTTATGGCTATTGGGAGTACTTCTATTATTTTAAAGACTAGAGATGTGGTGGGTTCTTTACTTTCTGAAGAAATGAGGAGGAAGGTATCCATCACTTCCAAGGAGGCCCTATATTCTTGTGGAAGACCTAAGGAAAAAGGTAGGAAGAATGAGAAGCATGAAAAATCCAAGTCCAAGGGGAGATCTAAATCTCCTAGAAAGTACAAAGTTATTTGTTGAAACTGCAGTAAGCCTGGACATGTTCGTAAGGAATGCAAAGAAGAAATGAAGAAGAAAAAGAAGAAAATTGATTCTAATTCTAAGTCTGAGAAGGAAGATGGTGACACATTCATTGCAGCTTTGGCAACTCGTGTAGGTAATGATGTATGGTTAATTGACTCAAGTGCATCTTTCCATATGACCTTAAATAGAGATTGGTTTTCTGAATATGAAGAATTTGATGGAGGTAAGGCATACTTGGGTGATGATTCTCTTAGACATTGTTGGTCATGGTAAAGTTAAAATTAGGTTTCCTGATGGTAGAATAAAAAGGATTAATGGTTTGTTGCATATCCCTGGATTAGCATGAAATTTGTTATCTATGAGCAAACTAATAGATGTGGGTGTGCAGATAGTATTTTCTGATGCAAGATACAAGATGGTCAGAGGTGCTATGGTCATTGCTAGAGGTTTCAGATATGGCACATTGTATAATCTTGATGCATGCATTGTTGAGTGCAATAGTACTTCTATGAAAAGAAAGTCTATGGAAGAAGTGAGGATTTCACCTTCAGCAAAAGGTCATGACTTTTGGTTACCCAAGGGTGATCTTTCTTCTAAGACAGAGTTACCTACAAAGAAAACTATGTTATGGCACTAGGGACTTGGCCACATTGGAGAAAAGGATCTAAGGACCTTGAAAAATAAAAACCTTGTTGAAGGTCTATCTTTTTTAGACTGCAGGAATCGGGTAGCAAGACCCCCTATAAACTGCAGTGCGCCTAGTAAACTTTTTAACGTGACCGGCGGCCCTGGCGCGACACGCCCTCTGGTACCACGGGACGGGGGGAGACTAGAACTCGTGACCAGCAGAGCCGCAACGGAATTACTTAGCCAACCGAGCTAGGGCCCCCGCCCTGTTGAAGGTCTATCTAATTGTAATCTTGAATTTAATTTTTGTGAGCATTGAATTTATAGAAAACAAAACCATGTTCAGTTTTACTCGAGTTCTCATAAATATTGTGGTGTATTGGATATTATTCATTATTTGGTCATGCAGATGTTTTGTCGAATTGTAAATCCACATATTATGTTTCATTTGTTGATGATTATAGTAGAAGGACATGGGTATATTTTTTAAATAATAAATCTGAATTTTTTAGTCAATTTAAAGAATTTAAAGCAATGGTTGAGTTGCCAACTGGAAAGAAAATAAAATGTTTGAGGACTGATAATGGTGATAAATTTTTCTCTAATGATTTTGATAGATTCTATTAAGATTGTGGTATTCATAGACAGAAGAAAACTTTGTATTCTCCATAATAGAATGGAGTTGCAAAAAGAATGAACAAGACATTGGTGGAGAAGGCTAGGAGTATGTTGAGTGGTGTTGGCCTAGAACAAAGGTTTTGGGATGAAGTTGTTGCCACTGCTTGTTACCTGATTAACAGGCCTCCTACATCAACTCTTTTTGATAAGATGCCTATAGAGGCTTGGTCGGGTCGCAAGCCTTCATTAAGACATCTTAGAGTTTTTGGTTGTGAGGCATATGCACATGTACCAAAGGAGAAGCGAACAAAGTTGGAGAACAAGGCTGTGAAATGTATCTTCATCGGATATAGTTATGGTGTGAAAGGATACAAGCTTTGGGATCCTATTGCACAGAAGGTAATACATAGTTGAAGTGTTATTTTTAGAGAAACTAAGCCTTCTTTTGTTACATTGTAGCTAGAACAAAGAAAACAAGAAGATGTGATTCAATTTCCTCCTACTTCTAAGAAAGTTGAATTGAGGCCCAAGGATAGACAAGAAGTTGAGGAGAGCTCATCTAGCTTTGGATCTTCAGAAGAGGAGGAAGAACCTCCAACTCAACTTGTTTGTAGGTCCACAAGACATAGACAACCACCTGAAAGGTATTCACCTGATGATTGGAGATGTATTTTTTCTTTGAATACTAACATGGATGAACCTAGATTATTAAAAGAGGCACTAGGTATGAATGATGCAGAATCCTAGAAGATTTATATGGATGAAGAAATGGCATCTTTGAAAAAGAATGATACATGGGATCTTGTACCATTGCCTGAAGGACAAAAACCTATTGGTTGAAAATGGGTGTTCAAGAAAAATATTGGTTCAAATGGAGGTATTGAGAAGTACAAAGCAAGGTTGGTTGCGAAGGGTTACTCTCAAGTTGAGGGTGTTGATTATGGTGAGATATTTTCTCCTATTGCAAAAATGACATCCATTAGATTTTGTTTCTTTTTCTTTCTATTGTTGCTGCTTTTGATTTAGAGGTTGAGAAAATGGATGTGAAAACTGCTTTCCTTCATGGTGATTTGGAGGAGGATATTTATATGACCCAACCAGAGCACTACATGGTGAAAGGTAAAAGTAAATTGGTTTACAAATTGAAGAAATATTTTTATGGCGTAAAACATAGTCTTGGGGTGTGGTAAAATTTGATACATATGTGTTGAGTTTGGGATTTGAGCATTCTAAATCAAATCATTGTGTTTATTATAAAACTGATGGTGATCATTTCCTATTTATTGCATTATATGTTGATGATATGTTATTTACCGATAAAGGGAAAGGTATGATTTCAAAATTGAAATATCAACTTGCTGCTAAATTTGAAATGAAAGATCTTGGTGTAGCTAAACACATTCTTGGAATGGAAATTAAAAGAGATAGAGTGAGCAGAAAGCTATGGCTTGTCCAAAGTAAGTATGTCAAGTCAAGTTTACAAAGGTTTGATATGCAAGATTGTAGACCATTGTGCATTCCTGTTTCAATTGGAACAAAGTTATCTATTTTAGATTGTCCAACATCTCCATCAGAGATGGAAGATATGAGCAGAGTACCTTACTAGAGTGCAGTTGGAAGTTTGATGTACACTATGGTTTGTACTAGACCATGCATTGCCCAAGTAGTGGGAGTTCTTTCCAGATATATGTCTAATCCTCGTAGAGTTAATTGGGATGCAGTTAAAAGAGTCTTCAGATATTTGTGTGGTACCTCAGATTCTTCCTTATGTTATCATAGTAATATGATTGAAGTGAAGACAATTTTTCCCTTTATATTCATGGTTATGTGGATTCAGACTAGGTAGGTGATGTTGATAGCATAAAATCCACCAATGCTTATGTGTTTACTTTATTTGGTGGTGTAATTAGTTGGATGAGTAAGTAGCAAGATGTGGTTTCTTTTTCCACTACTGAAGCAGAGTATACAGTAGCTACTCATGCTTGTAAAGAATCCATTTGGAGTAAGAGACTGTGTTCAGATATTGGTATAAAACAAGGTGCAGTGACAATCAGAGTGTGATATGTCTAGCCAAGAACTTGACATTTCATGCCAGGACCAAGCACATTGATGTACAGTATCATTTTCTTAGAGATATGGCCGAAGATGGCAAGGTGAAGCTAGTTAAGGTAGAGACTTTGATTAATGTTGTTGATTCTTTAACTAAGCCTATGAGTACAGAGAAGTTCAGATGGTTTTTAGATATTAAAGAGACGATGTTTACACCCTCACATTTCTCTTCTTTCAAGGTGTTCGACAAGTGTAAATTTGTTGGGAAAATGTGTCTCAACCTTTCAATTATATATGGTTTATTGTTGATAGGATGTATATATATATATATATATTTCCTCGTTACACCGATAGGTGTATACAATGGCAACACGAAGTGAAATGTAAGCATGTTAACATTTTTAGGAAACTTCTAGAATGGTCAACATATATTAAATAAAGGATAAATTGTAAATCTAGACCATTCGTTATTAGGTTTTAGATCTAATGGTAGACATTTGGTTGGCATGTCTTTCCCTAGAATGTAACTCTATTTTATGATGGTGATGTATTATGACTACACTACAGAGAGACTGTGATGATTTATAAGAGTTTGATAGCGGTCGTGTTGTCTCTTGATCTTTGAGTGGTGATACTCTTGTGAGAAGCTTGCTCTACAAGTATATTGTAATATTTGTGATTTACTAAATAATATATTGGGTGGCTTTTGGAGTGTGGGGTTTTTCTCCCAAAAGGTTTTCCCCCATGTAAATCATTGTGTCATGGTATGCATGTTATTTATGTTTATTTTTGTTTAAGTTTTTGTAACTGTTAAAGATCTATAAAAGTTTTGCATTATTCTCCTCTCAAGATTAGTGTAGGAAGTTGTTTCGCTAGCTTCCTTACAAGGATTAGAGATGAATTTGGTTGGATTAATTTGATTAAATGTGGATAATATTAGATGAAGGATTTGAACTAGAAGAAGGATTTCAATTAGATTAGGGTCCTTAGAAAGATAAATGATGGGATTGGTTAAGATTAGGGTGGATTAGAGTAATGATTAGATAGATGGTTTTAAATACCTTGGATTAGGTTTGAGTATTTGGCTTGGATGATTAGGCTAAGGTGGATTAGGGAGATTAGATTCCATTGGATTGGGAAGCTTGACCTTTTAAAAAATTCAAAAACGATGAATTTTAATAAGAATTCGAAGGCTTACAAATGATTTTATATTTTAATTATTTTGGACTAAATGGGTTACATAGGTCTCAAAAATAAGAAAATTCAAGTATTATAACAACCTTATGATCATTTAGGTGGTTATATCAATCCTTTTTGGCCCACATATATATCACCTTTGAGGAGTGGGTAGCCTTAACCCTTGTTAAGGACTTTTGGTTATAGGGAAAACAACCTCTAGACACTAGAGGAATTATGATATCCTTCCCATATATTCTACTAACATCATGACCTACTAGCAACAATGTGAATAACTTCCTAGAGTGATGTCCATATGATGGACTATAACAAAGGATGGTTGATTCATCCTAGACTAGGATTGAACGGTGGTTGCTAGGTTCACCCTTTATATACCAATAGGATACGTGAGGCTAGACTTTGCAGATGAAAGGGAAATATTTCATAAAACTAGGATAATATGGTAACCCTCTCTCCTCCTTCGCTAATCTAAGATATAAAATTCTTGTGGCCTTATCTTGAATGACAAGATTATGCTTTCAAGAGGCATGTCTTTCAATTCACCCTCTATTTTTTTAATATGATAGAATTATATAGTTGCAATTTCCCCTAAGGTGATCAAATCCCTAATAATCCCCCATAAATTGATTATATAATTTCTTTTAGTCAGCCAAGATAGCTTGTAACTTGTGTAAGTGATGACACGTTGTGGAAAATACCTCTTACTTATCAATTGATGAGCTAAAGGGGCTCTATAATGAATGAATCATAAGGCACAACACTTGCCAAAGGTTTTGTAAATATGGTTTCAAGCTAAGTGGGCTTAACCTTGGGGAAAACTTTGTGGTTAAGCATGCTTGAATTGGAGTAGTACTAGGATGGGTGACCTCCTAGGAAGGCCCAATGCTTCACCCTTGTGAGCATAACCTAGATGCAATGAGTGCTAAGTGGACCATTCATTATCATGAGAGATGGGTTCTTTTGAACCACTACTCATGAAACATGGGCCAATGAGTTTGACTCAAAAAAATCTTGATAGCAATATCACAATTTGACACGCTGTGGAAAATACCTCCTACTTATCAAAATAAATGAGACCAACTCAATCTTTTTTTTTATCTCCAAGATAAATTGAGGGTGTAAAGAAAGATAATATGCTTAAGTAGGCTTCACAAGCATGGAATACAAGTTAAATCCTTTTAATAAATGAAGTGTGCCTAGATTAGTGATAACAATATGTCTTTTACAATTGATTACTACAAACAAGATGTTAGCATTTTATGGATTATGTCTTGGATGTTTAATTTCATGCACAAGATGATATTGGATCACAAGGCACAGAAAATTAATTATTAGTGTAGGGTGTTAGGAAATATAAAATCCTAAAGATATGATAAAATATTTTTACCAAAGTAGAGCCACTAAAATAGGATGTAAATCTGCTAAAGTGTAGAATTGGTTGTGTTTTATATATCTACCATTTCATCATAGATTGACCATGTGTCATCTTAGTTTCACTAGAACATATTATTGTTGACACCTTGTGCTCTCCTTGTATTTTCCTATTGATGATAACTAATCTAAGAGATTCTTGTGGGCCCATCCATGTCAAAATATGCTTCTAATATTAGTGGTTTTCTCTTTCCTTGTCCTTAGCTAGTTGTCAAAATTTAAAAATCCTAAAATTGGCTACATGTGAGGTTTTTAAGAGTCTTCCATCCTATTGAGAATCCAAATTGGTGTTCCTAGTTTAAATTTGGAGAAATTTGGATGAAAATTAGCTAATTTATAGTTGATTGGAACTTTGGTTGGTTCTTGGAACCTTGTCAACCTCTGACTAAGTTCCCAAAACCACAAGAACCTCCTATCATTTTCTAGTCCCTATTCCTTCTTTGGTCTTCAAGTTCCCTACCTTAGCCATTTTGAAGAAAGTTGTTAGGAGTTTTGGTGGTTCTAGAAACCAATGGAATCTCTGACAAGGTTCCCAGTTCTTAGGGAGCCTCTAATAGAAGAAAGGTTCAAGGATGAATAAAAAGCGAAGTGCCAAGAGTTTTCAAAAGTTCCATGGGTTCCTAGAACCATTAGAACTTTCGATGGTTCCCAGTTCTTTCCCAACCTCCAACAGAGGTAAGAACAATATGGACATGAATAAAAGAATGTATAAGAGAAGACAAAGAAGTTTTGGAGCTTCCCATAGTTCCTAAAACCATGGGAACCTCTAGAAAATTTCTTAATTCCCATGGATTCCTTGATCCTTGGTAGAGGAAAGATATGTGTAAGGAGTGGGAGAAACAAAAAAAAGAAATGATAAGGGAAGTGTCAAAGCTTCCCATGGTTCCTAAAAACCATGGGAACCTTCAACAAGTTCCCAATTCCTAAACAGAACCTCATAAATGTAAATACCAAGGACCAAGTCAAATTCAAGAAAATAAAACAAGGAAAGTGTGTTTCAATAGTTCTGGTGGTTCTCAAGAACCTCCAATAGGTTCCTAGTTCCTAGTGAAATGTTGACCACCGACCAAGATAGGAACTTAGGGAACCTAAGGAAAAATGAAGATAAAAGATGGGAGGAATTGAAGCCAAAGAAAGGAACAAGAAAAAGAATTGATGGTTCTAATGGTTCTCAAAACTGTAGGAACCTCGGCAGCTCGAACCGACGAGTTCTAGAGGTGTCCCTCACGTTCCTGCCGTGCTACCCGATTCCTGCAGTCTAACCCCCAACAAAGGTAAGGTAAGAGCCTTTAGCAAGCACCAAGGTGGGAAGAAAAGAAAGTAAAAGAGAAGGATGAAGAAGTAAAAGGAAATTAAAGGTAAAATAAAATACAAGAAATAAAGGAATAGGGACAAGAAGGCCAATGACAAGGCACAAGAATGCAAAGGATTTGGTAGTTTTGATAGTTCTTAGAACCATAGGAACCCTCGATGTGTTCCTAGCTCCTAAGTAACCTTCAACTAGGATGGAAATTTTTAGTTTCCTAAGGAAGAAGCACCAAGGCAAGAGAGCTAGGAAGGACATAAGAAAGTTAAAAAGCCACGACATAACAAAATTGAAAGAACTAAAGCCAAGGCCAATAAAGAGAAAGAATAGGCATTGATAGACAAAAGGATAAATGGAAAGAAGTAAAATGCAAACAAAAAATGATGTTGGGCAATATTTTTCTTCATCTAACTCCTTTCATAGTTATGACATGATTTATCAAGAAAGAGCAGTGGCATGCTTCTTTCATCACTATAGACCCATTTTCTATTAGGTGGCCATTCTTAGGCTATGATTTTCAATGGATTTCATGGGGGTTTTCTTCACTCCATCAAAACCATTAATTAAAAAGTGTGGTTGTGAGGTTAGAATTTTTTCCATGCCTTCAACTCAAGATTTTTTGTTTAAACATGTCAGATTCTTGCAAAGTTGCAGCTAGGGTTTCCATCCCTACCATGTTTCTCTCTCTCCTATTCCTTTATAAGGAATAAAATTATTTGGTGTGTTCATTGTAAATGGTTCTTCCCTTTTTTTATCTAGCATATACATGTATTTTTGTATCTCTGCAACTATAAAACTGGATTCAAGCCTCATATTTAATAAATGTCATTTTTTACCTCTTGCACTTTGTGTAATATTGTTACCTTTGTGTTTGAATGATTTTTTTTATCATTTTCTATGTTTGTATACTATGTTAAATTTCTTCTAGGAACTAGCTATGGGGTTTCTCTTTCCCTCTTAGTGTTTGTCAAAAACCTCTATACATACCCTTAGGAACTAGTATAATAGAAAAATATGTGGATTCTTTTGACATTTTTATTATTTCTTTGTGCTATTATGAGTAGGAAGAAACACATTTAATCTAGGTGCATCACTATTTATTTCTTCCCATGTTAGGGTTGGATTCTATGTTGGGTCAACACTATTATATATAGGTTAGAAAGGAAGCCTACCTTTTCTGGAGGTTTGATCTCATCTGCAAGGTCCCACACCTTGAGATCAATCCCATTGTGTCATTGTAATGTTGTACCAATTCCAGTAGGGTGCAATTTCATGTGACAACAATTACCAACCCACCATTCTATGTTTAGGCCTAGAAAATGGTCATAAACCTACAAAAATTGAGGTCAAACCTACAAAATAGCTTAGTGGAATGACTATATGGATATTAATGCACCTTAAATGATCATTATCTATTATAAAATAGAGAGAAAAGGATGTGGAAAGTGATGAAAATGAAGTTGGGAGGCTATTTCATAGATTAACCACTTTAGGTGCAAATATGACTCTATATGTTGTAGACCCACTAAAAAATTTCAAGGCCAAAAACTTGGTCAAAACTTGCAAATATCAATATTATATGACCACAAAAGAGGGTTATGATGACATATAAACCATTAGGATGATATTCCCCTATAAAAACACAAGATTAGAGGCCCAAAAAACTTGATAAAGTGACCAAAACAAATATTATTTATAGAAATGTCAATTTATATACAAAAATGGTGAAGCAAGTTGTAGACCCACAAAAATATGATCATGGCTAGAAAAATTGGCTAAATCCTATGAAAAAAATTAATGTTATAGTATCACAAAAGAGGGTTAGGATGATATGCAAACCCTTAGAATGATTTCCCCTACAAAAACAAGAGATTAGAGACCCAAAAACCCTGATAGAAGTTTTGTTTACAAAAAATTCCACTTTATGTATGGAAATGGTGAAAAAGGTTGTAGTCCCACCGAATTGTGATTAGGGCCAAAAAACTTGATGAAAACCTAAAAAAATCATTGTTAGGATATCACAAAAGAGGGTTAGGATGATATATAAACTCTTAGGATGGTATTCCCTTGCAACAACACAATATTACACCCCCCAAAACCTTGATTAAGTGTTCAAAATGAAGACTAGTTATGTGACCCTACCAATCTACCAAAAGTAAAGTACATATTTTCTAAAACATGTTGCACATACCCTAATCTATGAATAATAGCCCCTATGTGTTGCAAGAATGCCTTAGGATGTGCTAATTCGGTAAAATAGGTGTGGATATTTTTAAATACGAAGTAGAGATGTTAAATAGAGACATGTAAGTGGAAAAAAGCTACAAACACATGGACATGATTAGAAAATGGGACAAGGCCCCACTAGGTGTGTCAAAGATATGTACATACAAAATGAAAACATACAAGAACAAGTCAGCCAAAGTAATATATTTTACTTGACACAATATATACAACACTATGATTAAGCATAGGGATTAACAAAAATTAATGAAAATATAATATTCTCACGAATACCAACCTTTTTTTTATCAAACTATGAGGATTTACTCCAAGATAATATGTCAGTGTCACTTACTAGTATAGCATAATATTGCATAAGGTTCCATCTTTTTTAATGGATTCGATTGCATCCAATCCATAGATTTTTGAATGATGGATTTGATGACTAAGATCAATTTGAGGGATCAAGGGCTCAAATTGGTTGAGAGGATTAGGAGGATGAGGATAGGACAAGTGTCTTCAAGAGGTTCATGGATGTGGAGGAGTCCAAGATTAAAGAGAAATTAATGGTTGAAGATTCTCTTGGAGAAAGTGAGTGGACAAGATTGAAAGTGTTACTTTGGAGTATCTTGGGGGTATGAGCAAATATTTGACACATGTGACATGTATCAAGACCCATGACACATGTACAAAGACCCATGTACCTTGTGAATACAAGCCCATACCTATATACACTTTTGGAGGATGTGCATGATTTGAGGGGATTAATGAGGGTTACGCACGTGTGCAAGTGGGAGATTAGAGGGCTAAATAGTTTTAGACAACTTAATAATAAGTGCATGGAAAAGAGAATTAATTAAATAAATATATGTATTTAATTTTTTGGATGAGGATTGAAGACTTAGATAAATAAATATTGGGTTTATTTATCTAAGGTAGACTATAGAAGAAGGATGATTTAATGATTAAAAGATAGGAATAGGGTCAGATAGGATTGGAAGAATAGTTTTGAGTAATGGATGAATAATATTTTTTATTAATTAAATAATAAAATATTATTTAATTAATAATGAAATAAAAAATTGATATTTAATCGAATAAATAGGAATTTATTCAATCAAATATTTAGAAAATTTTCAAGTAGCTAGTTGAAATGATGATGTGTTAATTTTATGTGTCTACAAGAATAATTTATTCTTAAGTTCAAATATGATATTTGACACATTAAAGGAGACCCAACCAAACCCCACTTAACAATAATAGTAATAATCATAAATTAGGAATTAATCAATACAATTTTACACACAACGCATTTATACAAGAAGACTTTAACCCTCTCTTAGGATAAGGCCTAGGTATATTGGGGAATCACAACAATAATATTTTGAGAACCTCTTCAATTTTTTATTGATTATAGAATATTAATATATGCACTTGCACCCAATGTCAATATATCCAAGATAATAGTTGAAGAAACATTTACATTTAAATCAATCTACACAACATATATGCATCACAATTAAACAGGATTATCATGATTGAACAAAACCAAATAAGAAGTTTAATCCATCATCCAAAGCATATTAACACATAATCACATAAACACATAGCATTTAACCAAAATACATTGAGATTCATCACTACACCATTAAGTTCATTCGAAAACCAATCCCTAGCAACAACCAAATACAAATAGTAAACTCTAAATTAAAAAGTGTAAACAAGTTCAAAATCATTAATTACCAATTCATCATCAAATCGTATATAAACTACTACTCAAAACATGATATCAGTGTCAACATAGTTTATAATCATAACACAATATAATGTCATGTCCATGAGTGTCATGAGAAAAACAAGTTCATTAAAAAAAAAGTTTGATCATAAGAAGGAGAATGAGCGTCATTGATTGATTACATAATTAAAAGAGAACTTCACCTAATATAAACTAACATATTAAATTTATTTAGTAAACATTATAGTACATATAAAGTGGTAGTAAATAAAGATAAATTTTAACTTCGTTGTAAGAGTTTTATTATTAAAATAACTTGAAATAGATAAACAATGGAGACAACTTAGGACACGAAAATCTATATTTCATGGATTAGGAATCATATATTTTTACAATGTTCCTTTGGAAGCTATAGGAAACTCTTTTATTTTATTTTGTAAATACACATTAAATCTTCATTTCTCTCTAAGAGAAATTGTACCCAAAATGTTTATAATCCCTATAGGTTGTAATTTGTTAGAAAGAAAATGAAGGGTTTGCAAGTCAGACTACTCTAAGAATGTAGTCATAAGATTAAACAACCAACCGCCCTCCACCAATAAAAATGTCGCCCATTCAAGAAAAGCCTTGATATCTATCAATATGCAAAATGCAAGATAAAGACCAAGTGATGTCTTGTGAAATTCTTAATGTCACACACTAGGAAGAAACTTTAAACATTTTATCTCTTGTCTAAAATTAAAATCTTTGTAGGATTTCATTTCTTCCAAAAGCATTAATATGGAAGGTATTTTTAATAGTTTGAATGGTCATATCGATACCACTCTACTTAAACATCATTCAATTTAATGATCAAACAATTAGTAAAAAATTTACATCTCATTTACAACAAATAAATATATAAATATTTTTTTCGACCAAAATTAACCTTAACAAAAAAAAAATCTCTAAAAATTGACTCCTCAACAAAATCAAATAAATAAATCATGACAAAAAGAAAATGGTGTAAAGTCAAAGCATTAACGAGTTACAACAAAATAACGGGCAGTACGTCAAATATCAAAAGATCTTGATAACCACTCATAATCCTCATTAACCAATGAAATTTCAACATTAGATATTCAATCAATTTTCCATTCTTTGTCATGATTAACCAGCACGCAAATTGCGACTACTTTTTCCATTGTGGTAGGGCCCACCTATTATTATATATTTTATTGTGGTAGGGCCCAGGACTGTTCTGTTTCAACGCGGTTATTTATGCTGTCACTGTCACCATCACGTTAATGTTTGAAGGCCTATAACGGTCACCGTCACGTTACCGTTTGTACGTGATTTCGGACAGTCTGTTGGGAAAACAGATGTTTTATTTCTAAATTTAATTATGTCAGTTATATTTTTTATTTTATAATCTAAATGTTTTTTTAAATTTTTAAATATATAAGGATTATGTTTTGATTTTTTAATTTATATAATTATCATTGTAAATTGTATTAATTATAATCAATGTTTAAGAAACTAAATTTTCTTAAATCTTATTTAGGTTGATTTAATGAAATGTATACAATTTAGTATAAATTAATTTAGATTAATTAATGATAATTTATGGGTTAATGTAATTTTGAACTAAATATTAAAAGTATAAAAAAAAATGTGGAGAAATAGTATTTAGCTCTATAAAAGAATAAACAATTATTAATGTAATGTTGAGTTATAAACTAAACAATTTTTAATGTAATGTTGAATTATAAATTATCTTTACCTAAAAATGTTTTAACTTTATCTATAATCAAAGAATGAACAATTTCCTATGTAATGTTGAATTATAAACTATCTTTATTTAAAAATGTTAACTTCACTCTAATGTAGCATTGAACTCTATAAGTGTGATGTTTTGAACTCTACACTAAATATGCGCTCTATCTAGGGTGAAGTCTATGGATTAGGGCTTTTTTTATATTCACAAATTTGTCCTTTGCATGCACATTTGATCTCACTCAATGTGTACCTTTGCACTACAATCTGCTTGATTAGTCTTTGTTTGCTCAACTCCTTTTGTGATATGAAATTGGTGGTATTTATAAATACTTTTGGAAGATTGTCATTATGTTGCAAAGGGACACATTCGCCTAGGTCAACCGCCCAAAATGTGTGTAAAAAACCAACAAACTAAAGATAAGCACCTCAAAATATTGTTTACAAATTCATCACTCCTTTTAGTGCACCAACTTAAATGTTTTTATGATGTTAAATGAATGTATACCATATTAATGATGTGTACAACATTGCAAGTTGTGGGGAGAGGAGGGTTAATTGACTCAGTCAAATGAAGGCAACAAGTAGATATTATAATTATGTTTATGCTTACTCGGCATCAAACACAAAATAATAAGTTTCTTGTTCTTGAAGTTATATATATGAATAATACATATAGAATACATGCATTTTTTTCATTTGTTTCTTTTATATCTATCATATGTTTGTGTGTAGTGCAATGTGATTCTAGTTTTAGTGTAATGTGATTTTAGTTTTAATTTTAGTGTTATTTGAGTTCCACATTCATTTGCTTATGCAAAGTAGGTTGAATAACTATCATATAATAAACCCATATAATTGATTGTGCCCCTTGAGCAATGTGATCAATATTTAGAAAATTATTCTTTCACATTTTACAAATGAATTTAGTTTGTTAATGCCTCAAGTATTTGCATATGCATATTTTTGGAGGCATTCTCTAAACCTTTATAAGAGGTCTATAAAAAAATTGTCAACACTAGCTAGATTAACATGAGAAACATGCTCTATATAGGTACTTTATGCCACTTGTACACTTGTTATTGCATAAAGGACACTATAACCAAAGTGTGCCAAAAACATAATGCAAAAGGTCATGGTTATGCAATTTTTACCATTACATTTTGTCCCCACTTTGATGTGCATGTGAACTACAATGAGGGTGCATGCCAAAGTAAAACAAGCAATCAACGTGATTTTTTTTTGGAAACATGTAGATGATGACAAATGGTTCACTCTTGTGCAAATTTGGGCCCATATACCTAATTCTTACCTCACCCTTATTTACATAATATTATGCTTATTGACACACCTCACTTCTATGTGCATATGTCCCCCCACATGTGACATATATATTTAGTATCCATACTAATCCATCCACTAATTATCACTTTAATCACCATGTAAAAGCCTTAGGAATAACCCTCCTTGGCCTGGTGTACCCTTAAGAGAAGGTTTTCCCCACATTGGGAATTTGACCTCATCTTTCCTCTACATAATCATGTGTTTTAGCTTATTGTTCTAGAGTTGATACCCCCAATCTTGGGAATTAGGTATACTTTCTAGGATAAACAGAAAAGTAACTCAAATCACCAACCCATGGAATCTAAAATCATGTCAATATTGAAAGCAAGAAAATGTGTAAAATGTGCTTTCTACACTAATCTATGAGAGGATATATGTGAAAAAATTAAACTAATAACACAATTACAAAAAAAGAGACACAAAAGTAATATATCATAACACAATGACTTATATAGAGAAAACCCTTTTGAGAGAAAAATTTTAAACTCCAAAGAAAATCAATATATTATTCAATAAAAAATGGTTACAATACACAAGTGCAAAGTCTAAGCCTTTATAGGAGCATCATCAACTAGAGATCTAGAGTAACTATACTAGTATAATAATACATATGAAACTCACAATCAAAACCTTAATCTCAAGCATCTAATAAATAGGAGACACAATACATAAAGCCAATAAATGGTAATTAGGAAACCATGAGATAAATCAACCCAAATTGTGGCACCCAAATTCTTAGTTATAAATCCAACACCCAAACTCCAAGATGAGTCTATAGGCTAAATATACCATATTTCTTCCACTTACCATAAGATCATCATAATCCATTTACCAATTTGGGTGCTCTTTCTTGGCTCTATTATCTCCATTCAAAGATGTATTAGGATGTTCTATAAGACACATCATAAGTCATAAACAAATGTAACTCCCTCTTATGGTGCTTTTCTATGTCATATATGCTTTTACATTTCCAATGTGGAAGGCTTAACTTCTAAAGATCATATTTTTTTAACCAAAAGGTCATTTAACCTATTTTTAAAAATTATAGAGCTCAAAGTGATCTATGTATGACACATCCAAGAATTGATACCAAACAAGGCTTTAAATGTATGCAAGAATATCAAAAGTTGTAATATTTTGTTGAATGAATTGTTGTCATGTATGTATGAGAAATAATCTACTAGATATCATTATTTGTCAAATAGAGAACATCTAAATGATGTCATTAGGGAGACCCACATAGGTTTTGTAGAGCCTAAAGTGCAGAGAAAATCGTCACTAACAAACAATTTTATGTTCGTTGGACAGTCTCCAAGAATCCTTAACCATAAGACTTGGTTCATCTTTAGAGGAGACTATAGAATTAGTTGGAAACATCAATAGGTTGATGGCATTGGTGATAGATTTGACATATATCTCAAATAGTATTAAGGATTAGAAAGATCTTCATTTTAGAGGAGGATGAAAAAATTAGAGAAAGGTTGAGCAATTGTAGAGCCAAGAGAAAGATATGGTCACCAAAAGCCCTAGGGTTTCAATCCCCAACTTTGGGTAAAGATATTTTAGTATTGTAATGATCTAGGTTTGTCCCAAATTTATAATAAATATTTGTAACCTTTGTAGATTTAATGATTAAAAGAAAATCAACCTTATTTGAGTGCCTCCTTGTGTATGGTGTACATTTCTAAATGTGTGCTAGTTAGTTAGTTAGTTGGACGACTCTAAAAAATTTGCAAAGCTTTTGCAAGGTATCTTCTCATAATAATAAAGGAAGTGTATGGGTATACTTATGGATTATTGAGTAGAATCATTTAATATATTTAAATATTTATTATTTTTTGAATGCATGTGTAGAGCCTAACTAACTTGTGCATTTTGAAAGGCATAGTATTTTGTGGTGTCTTGATTAAGGTGTCACCTTAGGTTACCATTGTTATAGTTTTGTATGAACTTAGAAACTTTGTTTCCCAACTAGATAAAATTATCTATTTGCTATTGGTTCTAATTCCCCATCATCCTAACACACTCAAAATTAGTTAATATAGACTTATTGGTAGTTTTATTTATTTTGGTTTGTCCTTATTGCCATGTCTAAATGTATATAACAACATAAGGGATTATTATAAAACACATTCATAGATATTAGTGTGGTATATGACCTACTCTAATAAGTTGCTTGATCTTGAGTATTATAAACCAACATATAGGTACAAAGTGGCAACTAAAATAGGGGTGTGTTATGCAATGAGTGTGATTTGTATCAAGGTTAGCGTTTATTATTTGTGGTGATATTTTTTATGTAACACCTTAAGGAAAACCCCATTGGCTTAGTAAGAAAAAAATATAGGAGGCCTAATCCATCTCAATAATTGGTCCTTAGTTGCTCAACTCTAAACATAAGTTTTCTAGTATTCTTCCTAAGTTTGATGCACTTGACACTTGAGAGACTATCCAACCCTAGGGATTTGGGACCGTCAACTCATATCACCATCACATTAAATAAGATATAGTATTATCCATATCTAAACTCTCACATTAAAATAAAGCATCATTTTTAAATTATCAAAAAGCTTCAAATCTTAAGTTAATTATTTTTCTAGTTTGATAATAAAATAAATAAATCGTTCTCTTTATTTTTCTATTGTGTTCACTATTTTGAGATTATTCTCATGTATTCAATATTATTATATATACATATATTTTTATTTATTCACAACTAATATTAATACATCTACATATATATATATATATAATCAAAATAAATATAAACTAGCATTCGCACCTTGGTGTGCAATGGGTACGCTGAAGAGGTGTGGAATTGGTCAATTAGGAAAAAAATGGTCTGGTTTTTGCATACATTTGTGCAACACATAAGGTTAATTGGCAGACCATTCAGTGAATGATGTTTGTGCAACAAAGGTCTCAATGGAGAAGTGATAGCTTCAAATCAACTGTGAATCCTTTTATAGGTATCCAAACATAGTTGAGACAAAACCTTTGAATGAGGAGAGAGAGGTAGATAGAGGGGGAAGAGCAAGAGAGAGAGGAGCATATGGAGATAGAGGAAAAAATAGAGTGATACATAAAGAACAAAGAGAGAGGACCTAATAAAGAGAGGGATATACAAAGAGGGAAGAGGGAGATATTGAGAGATATACACATATTGAGAGAGGGAGATGGAGACAAATAGATATAGATATGCAGAGAGATAGAGAGACAAATATGTAGAGGGAGAGAGAGATAAGAGAAATAAAAGGAAATGTATATTGAGGGAAGAGAGATTAATAGTTAAAATTTCATCTATAACATCTAACAAAATCTCCTCCCATTATGTTGTGATAGGTACCATACCCTATTATAGAGGTTTTATTTTGGCACAATTGAGGAGAAGATAGGAAAATACTTTTTAGATTGACTTTATACATGTCAATTGCATTTTCTTGAAAGTTTCTAAGTACTTTTCTACAAATCCATTTTGTGCATATTCTATGATTGTAGAAAGAATGACAACACATATTTAGGGAATTATATGAAACAATTTTCTCCCACAAGATTTGATCACTTTGAGTTTAGGCTCCAAGTGTCGGGTCCATTAGATTAAAGTTGACAATGTGGATTGCCTAATTGGTCTCCAAGTAGTGTAGGTTGCATGTTATAAAGATTCATTACTTCTTACCCAAAAAAGATGGGTGAAGTTATTTCTAGTTGATGCATTGACAAGGACCTTACTGTAACGTGATATGTAGGTATGATGGATACCATATAGCATAGAACTAATTTTTCCAAATCATTTTTAGTGGTAAGTTATATTGTATTGCATATTTTAACTTGATACTAATACTATTTTGTGATGGTAGAAATGGGCCCTTGTTTTGTAATAAGATCGTAATCTTGCCATCCCTACCATGACTGTTAATGGTGTGCTTGTTTAAAATGATAGAAACCCTATCAATGATGTCGAGGAGGAAAAATAGGAAAAAAATGGTAAATGAAAATGGGCAAAAAGGAGGAAAAATGAGCAAAAAATGGTGAATGAAAACTGACAAAGAGTATGAATGGATGAGATCATCCTGATCGTTTTGCATCCTTTTTTCAGCAATGCACTTTTTTTATGGTAAAAAGGAGGTTTCCCACCTCATATAAGGAACACTCCATAGGACATGTCATTTTTCATTGAATATGTACTAAGTTATAAAAAAATTGTTGGTTTGAATCCCTTGTGATTGACCCATTCTATCTTTTTTCTCACTTCTCTTGTTTATGCTTTTTTTTTCACTTTTTGGGAGTCTTAAATTACATTATGTCATTATTTTGCTTATACTCATTCTTATCCATGCAATGTTGAAGAAGGGATGCAAGACAATGAGAGTGGTCTCATCCATTCATAAAATATTGCACAAAGGAGACATCGGATTCATTGAAGTTGATACATATGCAATGGAAGAATTATTAACTATCAAGATTAGAAATTACTTATATCAAAGTCTTAGGAAAGCATTGGCCATGAAAGTAGATCCAACATGTTTTTTTGAAGAGAAGATGCCTCTTTACTCTAAATTTTACATTTTATTTTTCTTTGGTGTGTCATTAGTAAAATCTATGCAACATAGAGAGAGGAATATAGATAGAGAAATAGAGCATGAAGAAGAGAGAGAAGAGATATAGATGGAAAAATAGAAAAGTAGGAGGGGGAAACAGAGAAAGATAAAAAGAGTGGTAGAGGAGACATAGCGATATATAAAGAAAAGTAAATTGAGAGATAAATTGAGAGAGAGGGAGATAGACAAGGTGAGAAAGAGACACATTTATAGATAGGAATAGAGAGATAGGGGTTGGGAGAAAAATAAGAGATAAAGGGAAACTAAGACTAGATAGGGAGAGAAAGAGACACATTTATAGAGAGAGATAGAGAGATAGGAGATGGGAGAAAAAAAAGATATATAAAGGGAAACAAAGATTGACTTTTGATCAACTATTATGCGACAACAATCCAAAGATGACACATGTCCATGGAGATCTATCTCTCTACCTATCTCTCTCTATGTCACTCTATCTAATTCTCCCTCTTTATCTCTTTATGTCTCTATCTCTCTCCATGTCTCTCTATATATTCTTATATATCTCCCTCTCCCTCAATGTTATTTTCTACACCAACATTTGCAACTACACCATTTGACATGTCATTCACAATTGTACTAATTGGTAAGTCAGAGTTTCTATAGGAGAGAGGGCCAAGGGAGGAAGTCGCTTAGAAATTCCATAGGACATGTCATTTTTCATTGAATATGTAGTAAGTTATAAAATGTTTGTTGGTTTGAATCCCTTATGATTGACCCAGAGTCTTAAATTACACTATGCCATTATTTTCCTTATACCCATTCTTGCTTTTCTCTAGTTTGACACACAACCTTATGAGTGTGTAGATACTATTTTGATTATATGTTATTGAATTAACATTTTACTTAATTTTCCATCCAACAATCATATTAAGTTTAATTTAATTTGATTTGTTCTATTATATCTATGCATTATTTACAAATTTAAATTTGACTAAAATAAAGATCGTTTCTATAATTACAAAGTAATAATAAATCTATCTATACATTATTATGTAATATTAACTAGAATTTAAATGATATATATTTAATATATAAAGTATTATATCATATCTAATAAAATTTAAATAATATTTAGTATGGAATAATAAGTTAAATAGAATATAATTATATAATAAATATTATATTATATTTGTATTAATATTTTATTTTATAATAAATAATATATAAATATTATATATAGTAATATATAGTATATCATTTCGATATTATATAATATAATTTACAATAAACATATAAATATAATAAATAATATAATATATATATATTAAATATCAAATATTAGGATAAGGTTGTTTGTCAAATATTATTAAATACAATTTTTTATAATTTTCTTTTCCACACGTTTTTATTTGAGGCAGCCAAATGGAAGAGTTTGCAGGTAAAATATTAAGCATATAAAAATCGGCTTTAAAACAAATTAAAAATTTGACAAAAAAATGATCAACAATTGGACATGTTTGGATCATCTTGCATCGTATTTCAGTTGATATATAAGGGAAAGGGGGCAATAATGGGTAGGGGTCCAATGGTGGGTATAGAAGTAGGTCTGAGTGGGCCCCATAGTAGGTAGGCTTAATATCCAATAAACTTACACTTAATATCCAATTTCAAAACACTTTTATCCATAAAGCACACAAATTGACAAATCATGTGATGCCACATTAATGCACCAATAATACATTACTTAAAGACCCACTATGGGTCTCACCTTTTTTTGGGGCCTTTTTGGATACCTTGACAAAAAGCATGCTAATGTGGCATCATATTTGATGATGTAGCTTTGAAACCAATTTTTATAAGCAAGGGACTTGCCAAATAAGTTGTACAAATTTGGGAGTGATTAGAAATTTTCACATAAGACTTTGGGAAGTGCAAAGTTAGGGTGGCCCACTATAGACCCCTCTCCCTTACCGTTGATTGACAAGATCAACTCACCCTTTTTCAAATAGATGATAAAAAATAGTGATTAAAAATTATTTAGCGAAGGCGTTCCCTGTTTATGTGAAGGTGTTCACTATATGAATGCTTCTACGATGTCAAGTGAATGCCTTCTATGCCAATGATGTATACAACTTCGCAAATTGTGGGGAGTAATCAAATGAATGCAACAACTAGATATTATAATTCTACTTATGCTTACTTTTACTTAGCATCAAACACATAACAACAATTTTCATGTTCTTGAACCTATATGTGAATAATACATGTAGAATCTATGCATTTTTAATGTGCTTATCTTTTAGTTGTTATATGTTTGTGCAGTTTCTAGTTGTTATATGTTTGCATATAGTGCAACTTAATTATAGTTTTATTTGAGTTTCACATTCATTAGATTATGTAAATTAATTTGGATAGTTGACATATAAAGAAATGCATATAATTGAGTGTGCCCATGAAGTAGTGTGGTCAACATTAAGAAAAATATTATTTTATATTTTACTAACGAATAGTTTGTTAACCACTCAAGTATTTGCATATGCATAATTTTGGAGGCATTGTAAACCTTTCTAAGAGGAGGCCTATAAAAAAATTTGGCACTAGTTAGATTAACATGAGAAGCATGCTCTATATGTACACATTATACCACTTGTACACTTGTTATTGCATAAAGGACACTCTAATCAAAGTGTGCCAAAATCATAATGGAAAAGGTCATGTTTCTATAATTTTCACCATTACATTTTCTCTCTACTTTGATGTGCATGCATGCGAACTTATATGAGGGTGTATGTCAAAGTAAAACAAGCAAACAACATGGAACTTTCTTGATACATGTAGATGATGAAAAATGGTGTGCTCTTGCACAAAGTTGGGCCCACTTACCTAATGTTTACCTCACCCTTATTTATGCAATATTACACTTATTGACACACGCCCCTAATATGTGCATGTGTTCCCATATAAGTGACATCTATTTAATTATCCATATCAATCCATCATTTAAAATTATACCTATTTAATTATCATGTAAAAAACTTCAAGAATTACCTTTCCAAGCCTAGTGAACCCTAAAGAGAAGGTTTTCCCTATCTTATTTGACCTCAACTTTCCTCTAGCTAATCATGATTTTTAGCTTATTGTTCTCAATTTGGCATACCCAATCAAGGGAATTAGGTATGCTCTCAAAGGTTAGTGGAAAAGTTTAACTCAAATCACCAACCCATGGAATGTACAATCATGACAATATTGAAATGAAGTTGAGGTGTAGAATATACTTTCTACACTAATTTATGAGAGGGTATATGTGCAAAAATTAAACTAATCATATATTTATAAGGAAATAAACATAAAATCAATACACCACAATGCAATGAATTATGCAAAGAAAACCCTTTTAGGAGAAAAACCACAAACTCCAAAGCAACTCAATGTATTGCTTAGAAATCAAAGGTTAAATACACTTGCAAAGTCTAGGCCTTTATAGGAGTATCATCAACTAGAGATATAGAGTAATTCTAACAACATAATAATAATACCTGCAAAACTCATAATAATTCTAGATGGATGATTATAAACTTTTCTTTTGTTGTATATATAATCAGTGATATATGTATGGAATATTCTTGTTTTTGTCTAATTTTCTAGGATTTCTTGAAGTTCATTGGGTTAACTTGTCTATAATGTAGATTTATAAAATCATTTAAACATTATTGCCGTCATAATGTGTAGATTCTTACGTTAATTATATAATATTAAATGGATTATTGTTAATTAATGATTATGAATTTGATGATTTTATGGACTAACTACTATTTTCATGATCATGAGGTGGATGTATAGATAGCTTCCCCCTCTTGTGTGAAGATATAGAGCATCATCCAAGAGAGAGTGATATATCAAGGATAGAAGACTATTGTACCATGTTTCCAAGAATGAACACACATTTACACAATTCATAGGTCATGTGTATGTTTAATGCATTCAGTCAATCATTTTAAGTGTTGTAAGAATAATATCATTGTTTGGCTTATATTTGTACATTTGAATTTTCTATTAATTGGTGAAGCTTCTAATGCATGCCATTATTTTGAAATGGACCTTTGCTTGTGGTTTTTAAGTAAAAATGTGTCTACATTTTTATCTAAATTATTTTGGATCCTTGTGATATTGATAACAAAGGTATATAACCTTATTTGCATAACCTATACCACATATAACCTTTCATTCATGTATTCAATGAAGTGATTTTGAAAGCTAGTATGAAATTAAAAGGGTTTATGAATTCAAAAAGGAGAAATAAAATAAAAGGGGCCTTAGTGAATAGGGTAATTACAACTTTTGGAAGTTGGAATAGAGATGATTCCACCATAATGAAGGAGGTGGAAGAGATTCCTAGTGAAATGGGGAGTTATGGAATACATGGAATTGATATCAATTTGGGGTTTATCCATTTGGAATGCATTTTTTTGGCAAGGAGAGGTTGTGGGTGAAAAGGGGGGGGAGTTTGAGAAGATTAAGGAGTTGAAGTGAATGTCCATGAGTATGTAGTTTTCCCCACAAGTTACGATAGTAATGGAGCATGTTATTTGATGGCTTATTGTATTCCAGCTACGTTGATATTTGCAAAAACCTTCATTTTTTATCTATTTTTGAGCTCTATGTACTTATGGTTGAATAGATTATTTTCTTGACTACTACTATTAGTTTTACCATTATTATTGCAAGTTGTGGTTGTATGTGTTTTTGTGAGCATTTAAACTAGCTAACATATAATAGTCATAACTAGTAAATGTTTTCATGTTATTTAATGGTTGTTTCAAACTACCTAAGTTTGATAGGGTTTCGATGTTAAACAATTCAAGGTTGTTTCGACCTTCCTGAATATTATTCATGATATTGATAAGGTTTTACATTGGTAAATTAATTCAAGTTCATTTCAACTTTCTTGAGTATGTAAACTAATACAATGTCATTCATTTGAGGTTAAGGTAGATCATGTTGTACAACTAGTAAATAGTTGTAAAATTATCCATGGTCATTGATTACTACAGTTGGAAGTGTAGAAACCAATGTTTGAATGAGGTATACAATCATTAGGGATGTAGTAACTTCAAACCATATTAGGAAACTCTTATTCCTCTATTAAAAAATTGTATATTGTATCATTTTGGTTTGGGAAGGGTTGTAAAGAAATATAACTCAATTTGATTTCTCATTAGTGTAAACATATATACTTTACATCATGAAGACTAGTTTATTTGTATAGTTGGCTCTCTGGCTGGAAGAAATCAATAAGTGATAACATTTTTTTCATTCAAGTTATCATCCTTAATTGAGGGAAAGACGGTAGCGTCTTAAGTATGACTATGAATATTTTTCTTCCTCCATAATTTATGAGTCCTTACTACTGTGCTTTGTTACAAGAATAAACTATTTGAAATAGAGAAATGTAAAATAGTCTCCTCTTTAACTATATTCTACCTTCATTTTGACTTATTTGTAGTAAGTGTAAAGCCTCTAGAATTATGCAATTTTATAAAATTATTTAAGTATTATTTCTATTAAGTTTATGAGCTATTGTTCCTTATTCACAAGAGGAAAATTGATAAGTTTATATATGATTTTTATCAAAAGATACCTTTATGCTTATTTTATAGCACTAAATATTAGAAAATACTTTAACAATTACATATACCAAAAAAGGATTGTTGTGTTAATTCTATTATGGAATCAAACCTATTCAAGTGTATGTATAATGTGGAGCAATAAAGCTATCTTATAATGATTCTTTTGTTTATTTATTTATTTATATAAATTTATATGGGGTTTATTTATTTTATTTATTTATATTATGTGGTTGATTATGATACCAAAGATTTACTATATAGTATTTGAAAGGTGGAAAATTGTCATCGACTATGGTTTAGGACATAGAACAACAATCTTCTACACTTCTCATTCAAGGAAACCCTAGAGATCTCAATCCAAGGATGAAGTAGGGGAAAGAGATCTGCAATAGGGATGTTCTAGAGTGTGATTAGGTACTAAAAGAGGGTTCACCACCAAGCTAAGGCTTGGAAAGATAAGAGATGAATGAATCATGCAAAGTACCATGCAAAACCCAACTAGATGACCTAGGAAATGAAACTGAAATGCAGAATATCAAACTGGAAATGAACAGAGGTGCACCTAGAAGAGTGATGAGGTCAAAAAAAGCTACAAAACCCTTAAAACTTGTTGTTTGATGCTCATTGGGACTCATACGCCAGTCTGGGTGATTTAGTCCCAGACTAGGGTTTCTTTGCCAAAACTAGAATCTGACAGTGTATGATTTGAATCTCTTGAAACCTAAAAAATGTACTATACTGGAACTCATACACCACAAGTGGCATATCAATCAAACTCTACTTTTTTAGAGGGCTAGGACCTGAATCTACTCTCCTATCCTTTCTCTTCCTTCCACACTACGTTTATGGATCTAAAACTCGGATTTACAACCTGTAGGTGACTTTTCGTGAAGATAGCAACCTTGCATGATAACTTGATGACTTTCTTTAACCTTGCAACCTAATCTTCAAATGATATTCAAGCCTCAGAGACACCTAGATCTACAATCACACATGTAGAGAAAGAAAAACTTGTTGATTGTTAGGAAATAGGGGTTTTCCTTGGTCAAACACCTTTTAGGTAATTAAACCAAATGATGAGATAATGAAATAAGGACATGAAACATGAAACATGAATAATGATACCTTGAATGGCGTCTTGTAAATTTGCAATCTAACATGAAGTGTCCATGAAGGATGTAGATCTAGATCTTGAAAGAAGTGTAGAATAATGCTTAATCTTGAATGTAACATCACAACACTAGCTCAACAACATGCTTGATCCTTGATAACCTTGACATGATGATGGATCTTGAATTGTTGCAAAAATTGGTGAAGAAATCTTCCCTTGAATGCTTTAGAAATTCTCTTGAATGCTCTTGTGATACTGTTGTAAAGTCTTGGAATGCTTAACTCTTGATGGCTTAGGTTGATATCATGAAGGCTTAGTGAAATAATGATTTAAGACCTTGTTTATATAGGCAATCCATCCAATTTACCATTTATTAGTGTAGTGTAGGAAAATGCATACCCTTGCATTTTCACACTTGTTTGGGCCCGCCTTGCTTTATTTATCCTTATTTATGTCTTAATTGGTCCTATTTTGCATCCACAAGCCTTATAAATTATATCTTTTTATGGCTAATCCCGATAAACATCTTGAAGAGGAAATGATAATTTAATGATTATGGTTGTGTGTCCCTAATTTTTAGACCGAGACTAAGATGCCACCAAGGGAATTTTTTTCCTCCAAAGGTCTTGGGACCTTGATTTCAAAGGCACCTTAATTGGGCCCCTTTTTGGAGTTTGTGCCCTGAGTTTCATGTCTCATGACTAAGACACCACCTAGGGCATCTTAGTCCCTCTTAGGTTATTTTTTGGGATTTCATTTCAAATCTTGGTGGGATTTAGCCCTCTTTAATTAATGAATTCATATGTCATCTTGTTGTGGTGTAATTTTGAGATATTAAGCATGGATAAGTATAAATACAAGGTTCCTTCAATCATTTTATCCTAACAAGCATTCAAGTATCCATTCCTAAGGAAAGTTTATGAGATCAAGAGCATTTAAGAGAAATTCATCAAGCATTTGAAGCCATCATCAAGATTCAAGCATCATATCAAGGATATTCTTGCATCATTTGTGTTTTTTAGCTAACATTTGTGATGTAGGGTTTTGATTCAAGCAAGCAATTCAAGTCAAGATCTATCAAGAATTCCTTTGATTCAAGATCTACATTCAAGCTAGCCATCTCACACAAGTTTGAAAATTTCACAACAAGGGTTTGGTGATTTGCAACATAGCACTTTTTTCATTCATCATTTCCCTCCTTTATTTCATTTCATTTCAAGGTTTAATTACCAACAAGGGGTTTGACAAAGGAAAACACCCATTTACTAACAATCAACAAGTTTTTCCTCTCTTGTGTGTTTGTGATTGCAGGTTTAGGTTGAAGACTTGAAGATTATTTGAAGTGCAAAGTTGCAAAGTTGCATTACAAAGTTGGCATCCTCACGGAAACTCACCTATAGGCCAGATTTGGAAGTTTTAGGTGTTGAGATCAGAGAAGAAGGAAGTGCGGACCTTGAGCCTTGGGATCACAATCAGAGATTTAAAAAATTCCAGACGGGACTAAGTCACCACCTAGGGAATCTTAGTCCTCCTAAAGGTATTTTGCATAGATTATTTTAGATCCTATTTCGACATACGATGATTTTGCATCTACCCTAAAAAAAACAGTGGGACTAAGAAAACAGTAAGGGCGTCTTAGTCCTGCCTAACATATTTTCACAGCATTTTTTCATTTCCAAAATCCTCATTACATTTCTAGACTTCCTAGGTACACACATCCTAACTTGTTGCTTAATTTTATCATTTGCACTCATTATTTGGCTTGCATTACTAGGTTTTGTGACACAATAGCACAATAGGAAATTAGCGCTGACTTTTGCATCAAATTTTAGTGTATTTTGAGTGCATAAGTTGAACAATTCGGCTGGCATTAAACTCGGTGCAAATAGGCATGGTTAGTTCGATGCCAGATTTTGTGCTGACTTTTTTGTCATATTTAACACCAGAATTAGTGCTGGTTCGAGCACCAAAAAATCATGGTGTCTTTGTTAGCGCCGAGAAGTAATGACAGAAATTGCACCAAAATTGGCACCCAATTTGGCTTCTGGTTTTGCTTCCATGTCTACTCCCATTTTTGCTTCTAGTTTTGCTTCCAGTTTTTCCTCCAAGTTTGCTTCCAATTTTGCTTCCAAGTTTGCTTCCAATTTTGCTTCCGATTTTCCTTCCACTTTTGCTTCTAGTTTTGCTTTTGGTTTTGCTTCTCCTTTGGCTTCCACGTTTGCTTCCAGTTTTGCTTCTAGTTTTTCTTCCAGTTTTGCTTCTGGTTTTGCTTCTAGTTTTGCTTATGGTTTTGCTTCCAATTTTGCTTCCAATTTTGCTTCCAATTTTGCTTCCAAGTTTTCTTCCAATTTTGCTTCCACGTTTGCTTCTGATTTTACTTCCAGGTTTGCTTCTAGTTTTACTTCCGATTTTGCTTCCAATTTTGCTTCCAATTTTGCTCCCAATTTTGCTTCCAGATTTGCTTCTAGGTTTGCTTCCAGGTTTGCTTCCTATTTTGCTTCCAATTTTGCTTCCAAGATTGCTTCTTGTTTGCTTCTAGTTTGGCTTCCATTGTTGCTTCCTTTTTTGCTTCTAAAAATGCTTCTTATTTTGTTTCCATTTATTAATTTAATATGTTTTATTTCAATTTAATTAGTTAAATATATTGTGCCTCTTAAATAACTCATATGATTATAGAGTAAGTAATTTAATTATTTAACTCATATGTTTAAATAACAATATAATTATTGTAACATGATCATCATCTATAATTAAAACAAGTGAGTCAAATATCTATAAATTAATTGAATTTGACAACATCCATCCTGAGTAGTAAATTAAAATCATCATACTTAATTAAAACAAGTGAAAGTCAAATATGCTAGTACATCAAAAACATGTCAAAATGATACATGTCCAATAGTCAACATAAGTGAAAATGATACATGTACAAATGATATAAATAAAATTGATAAATTTTGTAACTCAAATTGATACAAGTCAAGATGATACATGTCCAAATGATATAGTGAAAATGATACATGTCAGTATGATACAACTCAACAATATAGTACAGTAGGCCATGAAAATGATACATATGATAGTAATCATTAAAAGAGTCATCATAACGATATATCAGCAATGATCCATGATGTAGTCTATATGATCATGAATGTCACTGGTTACTATCACCAACTATCTCATCATCATCATCATCACCATCCTAATCATCATCATCATCGTTGTCATCACCATTGTCATTGGCCTCGGTGTCTTTTGTATCTACGTCATTATCATCCTCTTCCATGTGATTTGTACCGGAAAAACCAATATTTTGTGGATCTATATCATGTTGAGGATCATCTTGATCTTCTAGAAGACCCATGTTTTGCAAAAAAAAATTAAAAAAAAATGAAAATTTATTATTTATTTTATGTAATAATTTATTCTTTTGTTATATATCTAATATTACAACATATGAGACAAAACCATAATCATATTACATCATATCAAAGTGCACATACCATAATAAAATTTCAAAAAAGTTACAACTAATACTGGTGAGTCAGGACAAACTTCATCTTTCAAAAACAAAGCTAATTAGGCTGGCAGACTTGTGGATCAGGCCAGCATTTGGTGGAAAAGGAAGAAAGATAACTGTAACTCTAGAGGCCCACCATAATGGATTTTAGTATTCGACCATGAGAGCAGAAGAGAGAGTTGATATCATGTATCAAAACATTAAGCATGTATTCTTCTAGCCAATGGAGAAGGAGATGATTACTTTGCTTCATTTTCATTTGCATAACCATATCACGGTGTGGGAACTAAGAAGACCAAGGATGTTCAATTTTATGTGGAGGTAATGGATGTGGTCCAACCTTTAGGAGGGGCAAGAAGTTCAATGTATGATCCTAATGAAATTGAGGAAGAATAGCAAGAGAGGGACAAGAAAAATTAAATCAATACAGAGTTTCAAGGATTTTTCAAGCAAGTAAGAGAGCTATGGGAGAAGCCTCATTTTGTTTTCATGGAGTTCCTTTCAAAGCCTCTGCTTTTATTGTTCCTACGATAAACTATTTGGTAGAGTTGGTGGAAGTACCTTTCTTAGTAATCACTATTAGTGAGATTGAGATTGTTAACCTTGAGAGAGTAGGACTTGGGAAAAAGGCATTTGATATGGCTATTGTTTTCAAAGACTTCAAGCGGGATGTACTCCACATTCACATCATTTCTCAATCTTCACTTGATGGAATCAAGGAATGGCTTAACTCCATGGATATAAAGTATTATGAAAGCATAATGAACTTGAACTGGCTACCAATTTTGAAGAGTATTACTGATGATTCAAATAAATTTATTGAAGATGGTGGTTGGGAATTTTTGAATATGGAAGCTAGTCATTCTGATTCTGATAATTCAGAAGAGTTAGATCAAGGATATGAACCCTCTAATGTAGAAGAGGAATTAGAATCAAATTTCATGTAGCCACCATCAAGAGTGTTACAAGCCAACAAGATGGAGGGAATTCTTATATAAGGATAATTTTCAATGTTGCAGGTACTGACTTTAATGCCAACTACAATGGCAACATTGAAATTCCCTAGTAGTATTTATGTTAAGGAAATTTCCTTTAGATGCAAGGATTCAAAGCACATCAACCATGTGGTACAAATGATTAAATCCCAGAGATGATCAACTGTAGCAATGAAAGAGTCTAAAAAGGAAGAGAAAGCTACACTGGTGACTCAGGAGAAACTTCATCTTTCAAAAACAAAGCCAATTAGGTTGGCAGACGTGTGGATTAGGCCATCATTTGGTGGAAGAGGATGAAATATGACTGGAACTCTAGAGGCCCACCATAATGGATTTCGATATTCAACCATGAGAGCATAAGAGAGAGTTGATATCATGTATCAAAGCATTAAGCATGCATTCTTCCAAGCAGTGGAGAAGGAGAGATTACTTTGCTTCATTTTCATTTGCATAACCATATCATGGCGTGGGAACCAAGAAGACCAAGGATGTCCAGTTTTATGTGGAGGTAATGGATGTGGTCCAAACTTTAGGACTAGAGATCTTGATGTCTACCAAGAGACATAAAGTTAGATGAATTAAGTTCACCTACATGTCTTCCAAAGTTTACTTCCATTTTTTATGACTATTTTTCTTGACTATCAGAGAAGAAACTTCAGCTTTCAAAAACAAATCCAATTAGGCTGGTAGACGTGCGGATTAGGCCAATATTTGGTGGAAGAGGATGAAAGATGACTAGAACTCTGGAGGCCCACCATAATGGATTTTGGCATTCAACCATGAGAGCAAAAGAGAGAGCTGATATAATGTATCAAAACATTAAGCATGCATTCTTCCAACCAGTGGTGAAGGAGATGATTACTTTTCTTCATTTTCATTTGCATAACCATATCATGGTGTGGGAACCAAGAAGACCAAGGATGTCTAGTTTTATGTGGAGATAATGGATGTGGTCCAAAATTTAGGAGGGGAGATCCTGATGTCTGGCAAGAGGCATAAAGTCAGATGAACTAAGTTCACCTACATGTCTGCCAAAGTTTACTTCCAATTTTTATGACTGTTTTTCTTGACTGTTAGAGAAGAAACTTCAGCTTTCAAAAACAAAGCCAATTAGGTTGGCATACATTTGGATTAGCCCAGCATTTGGTGGAAGAGGATGAAAGATGACTAGAACTCTGGAGGCCCACCATAATGGATTTCGGTATTCAACCATGAGAGCAGAAGAGAGAGTTGATATCATGTATCAAAACATTAAGCATGCATTCTTTTGGCCAGTAGAGAAGGAGATGATTACTTTGCTTCATTTTCATTTACATAACCATATCATGGCATGGGAACCAAGAAGACCAAGGATGTTTAGTTTTATGTGGAGGTAATGGGGAGATCCTAATGTTTTCCAAGAGGCATAAAGTTAGATGAATTAAGTTCACCTACATGTCTGCCAAAGTTTACTTCCAATTTGTATGACTTTTTTTCTTGACTGTCAGAGTTTACTTACAAATTTGAAATTTCTTTCTGGTCATTTTGATGAGGATATATTCAGCCAATGTGTAAGCACCTTTTGTTTGTATCACAAGCATCTATGCATTGCAAGAATTTTTATTATCTATGGTCTGCAAGTACGTCGTCTCACTTATTGGATCTTATATTTCAATGTTTTCTATGGCCTTCTCTGTTTGAGTAGCACCTGACAATCCTACCTCCTTTCGTTAGCTGAGAAGTGGATTTGAATTTGGAAATACTACACTTTAAAACTAGCCTTGGTTTAAGGAGAGTTGTTCTAGCTTTGTTGTTGACACCCTCAATCTTCAACAAGGACTTAGATGCATGGACTGAAATGCAAGCTTTCAAACTCATCTCAAAATTCAATGTATTGATTAACATTTGTTACACATTTCAATTTTTTATGTAAATGATGCATATATGTTAACTTGATCAGTATTGTTACTTTGGTAGATTGAATTCTATGACAACTAGCCATTAGGCCATTGTGTGCGGGAGAACATTTGTGTTTTTAGTTAGCTTTTTTGGATAACTCTACTGGGTGTTGAGGATATTCCATTTATATTTTGAATGTTAAGAAGTTAGAGTTTCAAGGATTTGTCAAGCGAGTAAGAGAGCTATGGGAGCAACCTCATCTAAAATATTTTGAACTAGAGTTTGATATACCATTTAGAGAGCTTGGTTTTCATGGAGTTCCTTTCAAAGCCTCTGCTTTAATTGTTCCTATGGTAAACTATTTGGTAGAGTTGGTGGAATTACCTTTCTTAGTAATCATTATTAGTGAGATTGAGAATTGTTAACCTTGAGAGAGTATGACTTGGGAAAAAGGCATTTGATATGGCTATTGTTTTCAAAGACTTCAAGAGGGATGTACTCTGCATGTACGTCATTCCTCAATCTTCACTTGATGGCATCAAGGAATGGTTGAACTCCATGGATATAAAGTATTATGAAAGCAAAATGAACTTGAACTGGCGGCCAATTTTGAAGACTATTATTGATGATCCAGATAAATTTATTGAAGATGGTGGTTGGGAATTCTTGAATATGGAAGCTAGTGATTCTAATTCTGATAATTCAGAAGAGTCAGATAAAGGACACGAACCCTCTAATGTAGAAGAGGAATCAAAATCAGATGAGGAAGGTTCAAAAGATGAATCTCTTGTGGAGTCAGAGGAGGAAGGTAAAGCATGGGATGAATTAGAAGTTGAAGCCAAAATGGTAGATAAGGAAAAAGGAGATGAGTCTGGCAGTGAAGAGGAAAGGTAGCAATGAAAGGTAAAAGCTACATGAAAGTCTTGGGCACCTGATATTAGAGATTCAAGAGGAATGCCTTCCAAGAGGCATAAACTTAGATGAATTGAGTTCATCTACATCCTTCTACTATTTATTCATGCACATAAATGGTCATCTTGTAATCATAAGATTTGAGCTCTATTTACTTATCCTACACATCAATAAACAACTCAACACAAGAGATGCAAATTGGCATATTAACACAACAATATCCAACTAAGTTATTGAAACTCAACTATTGATACCTCGTTCTCCATCTAGATTACAAAATCGTTCCACTTTTAACATATTCTTTTCAAATTGCTTTGGATGGCAGTTGTATTTCTCCTCCTGTCAAAACATGGCACATGAACTAGTTAAACTAATTAATATGCAATCATTTACTTTTTCCAAGGAAATAAAAAAAAAATCATTTAACATATTAAATATACTTACAAATGTATAGATCAAGGCCTGTAAACCTTTCTAGCCACTGCAATGTGTGGCACGAAGTTTCTCAAGCCTAGCCTTGGAGGCCTTGTCTTGAAACATATACTAATTCAATTTAACTATGCACAAATAAAATTTAAATATCGTTTAATAAATTTGATATAATCTTATGAGAAAATTCAAATACCTATGTCTCTCCTCATCGGACTTCCTCCATGCATCAGACTTCTCATATGCTTTTCCAAGCTCTTTCCATATTACTTTCACACTTACATTAATAGGCCTTCTTTTCTCCCTTAGCTCAGGAGGGATTTTTTTATCTTCTTTGTTTGGTTGCACCAAAATCTCTTGCAGTTTTGAGACATTTGTAGCTTTATCTTCTTTATAGACCAACCTGTGCCAAAATCAGTCTCCATGTCATGGATAACTGCTTTTTTCAGTTGCATGGGTATTTGTGAGAATGGAAAATGTAGATGGTCTTTGAACCGTTGAAAGCATGATTCCTTCAATGTATTCAAAAATGTTTTCCCAACATCCATCATTCAAACTTCCCTTGAAACCACCTCGTATTCTATCTTCGTATTATAGCTACCAATGCAAGATTGATAACATGGTGTGGTGGAAGAAGTCTATGTTCCAGGAGTGGCTAGGACATTGGAAGTCTCTGCTCCCTATTCCACATTCTTAGAGCTTATTGTCACTGATTTCCTCCTGGATCTTTTGTTCGATCCAGGACTGGTTGGGGAATCAATTGATTCCCTTTCACAAAATTGATTTGTTTGCAATGTTTGAGGGGCATTACCAGATTGTTTTTCTATGTATCTGGCAAGCATTGTCCAATTCATATTAACCAATTTGTTCACTGCCTCTACCCCCAATATGGAAGCCAATTCCTCTTTATCTTTGTTAGTCTCATGTCCCTATATATATATATATTTAAATTATATTTCTTCTTTTAAATTTAGAAGTAAAAAACTAAAAACTACAATTCCTCTTTATCTTTGTCAGTCTCATGTCCCTATATATATATATTTTTTAAATTATATTTCTTCTTTTAAATTTTGAAATAAAAAACTAAAAAGTAAAATTCAAAGAAACAATGGAAACATTTACAAATCTATAAATTTACAATGAATTACCTCATTGTGGCCAGAGTCTGCTGATAATGCTTGCTTCCTTCTATTGCTTGAAATTTTGAGGCAACCTAGGGAAAATTATTTTTGTCCAGTCTATGGAGGAAAACGAAGTACACACTGTCAGGTATGAAATTTTTCGTCCAATTTGTGGTATGAAAGTTTTGTTTTGTGGGAAAATATGTTCGTTGGGTTTTCTTAGTGTTGATAACCTTATCATGAAAACTCTTTCATAATGCAATCTTGCACGAATTTGTCATGGTATCGGTGACTATGGCGCGACTGGGAAAAACCAAGTGGTTTATGCGTTTATTTTTAGTAGTGACCAACCCAATTCCTAGATTTTCCAAGTAGTTCACTATTTCCTTGATACCCAGGTTAGGGAAAGAATACGGAGGCATCTTGGCTTCGTGCTATAATATTTTGAGCCAAAGCTCAAATGGGTAGGGTAAAAAAAAAAATTGGTTTCTCAAAGGTTTTACAATTTATAATGATGGGACAATTTAGAGGTTGGTTGGACAGGGTAGGCCACGAACTAGCAAACAATCACAAATTTAAATGCAATACAAAGAGCAGTAAACAATCACAAATTCAACCAAGGAAAAAAAATTGTAACCTTGCCTATGGTGTCACAAACTAAATCGAATTTCTCATCAGTTGCTCGTAGCACCCTACTCTCTACCTTCCCACGACGTTTTTCCCTTTTTTGTCGTATGATTTCTTCCTTCACGTGGGAAATTTTTAAATTTTCAATTTTGATTCAGTAGTCAGCACTTTAGTCGGCATTAGTTAACGCCAACTTTAGCACCAACTTTTCTCGGTTAATGTAATTTGTTTGGGGTGCCTAAGGCGGCACCAAGTGCACCTAATTCAGTGCCTATCATTGTTGTATAGTGACCATTTTCATTGTTCTGTATCACAGGATCCAAAGTGTTGGAAATAATTCCAACTCTTGCCTTGTTTTTGTGACCAATGTTGTCTCGTGGCTCCTTCATTAGCTTGGTGCGGTAGAGCAGTTTTTACCGCGGTCCTGCAAGGTGCTTCATCCTTCTCGGCGGCAGTGTGGTGAAAGCTTCTATGGTGGAACGCGAGTCTTCCTTTTGTTCTTGGCAGTGTTGCGGTGACTCCCACAAGTCTTCTACCATTGGTGTGTGGTAGTGCGGTGACCACCGTTCTCCCATAGCTCCTTCATCAGCTCAGTGCAGTAGAGCTTTTTTTACCGCGGTCCCGCAAGTTGCTTCTTCCTTCTCGGCGGTAGTGCGGTGAAAGCTTCTGTGGTAGCATTTTTATTCATAAAGGAGGCCATGGAGAGAGGACGTGGATGGTGTAGAAATACTAAATCGCTAAGAGAAAAGTGGGTGGAAATAGATGAGACAACAAAATCTTCAGATACAATAGAGGTAAGAAGAGAAAGCAACCTCAACCAAAGGAGGAAGGTGTTTATGAATTCACAAGTGCTACAACATAGAGGAGATATCAATATGTCAAATATATGACTAAAGTGAGGGTTTTTTTTGGATAGAATGCTCATTGAAATGATATAATTAGTGTACTAAACATTATTTACTATTTTTTGTATTATAGGAGCGAGACGAGGCCATGGCAACAAATCGTGTCATATAAAATGAGGACACAATAGATGAAGCGAGACATCAGTTACTCAAATTTTGACTTAACTTAGGAAAAAATGATTTGATGACATTTTGTGATATGTCCATCTTTTTTCACAATATTATTGAAATTTATAATGTATTATCCAATCTTGACATAAATTAATGCATGTTGTTGATTATTTTAGATGGAGATTGGAGCAAATGCAGAGCCTAAGCGTTCAACTAGCAAAAGAAGAAGATATGTACATGGATGTGGACCTAAAACTGTTAAATCATGTAGAAAATAGTGGGTGGAAGAGGATATGACAATGGATACTGTAGACACAACAAATGATTGCATTGAAGAAGAGGTAGGTCAAGACTATAGTACATGGGATGAATACTTTGAGAAAATTGTTGTTTGTGGATGTTTTGTATGTCGTGGAAAGAAACAATTCAAATGAGCAATTGTACAAAGACATTACATATATGATGAGCTTCCAGTCAGTAGTATGCCTCCTACAATTGATTAAAACCAAAGAATAATAAATGAGTGTGGACTGATGTTTTATAAACTATGTTGTCAAAATTGTGTTTTATTTAAATTATTGTATAAAAAAGGTAGTCTATAAAATAATGTTCCATTATTCAATTGATGTATATATGTTCATACAATTTATATTTATATTTTTTAAGCCATATTTCATTATATTTCTTTGAAATTGATACATTTATGATTTATCCAATTGTTTCCAAACATTAAATAGTGCTTGCATTTGTTGATAGGTAGAAGATTTTGATGAACCACATACTAATACCCAAGATCCAACTGGGTTATTAAGATTTCGATGAGATGATCCAAACCATCCTTTAAACCATACCAGAGCAAGAAGAGAAAGATTGAAGAGAACACTACCACCTGAGAAATTTGAAGAGCTGATGAGAGTCACACACATTGATGACATGCCACCTAGCCTTAATGATGATGATCATGGTAGTGAAAATGCAGTGCATGAAGAAGGATTGAATGAAATGCTTACAGGTTTCTTTGGGGATGGAAACAATGATGATAATAATGATGATATGGTTGACAGTAACAATGATAGCAGGGGTAATTACCACCAATGTAATGTTGATGATAAAGAACATCAAAGATTCCATCAAGCAAGCAGCGAAGACACCTGTGTTCAAATCGGGTGCAAGTAGAACCTCAAAACTAGCATGCACATTAATATTATTAGAAATCAATTCACTATTTGGTTGGTCAGACAAAGGATTCACTACCCTACTGAAGTGAGTTGAAATCTATTTCTTACTTTGCATTGTCAATTGGTGTACATAATTCGTAAACATCCATCAATTTCGTTTATATTTCTTTAAGGGGATTTTAAAACCATATATTGTATATAAACAGTCCTAGTATAGATTGACATATCAAACATGTTCATCATAAGTCAAACATTCAATTGATTTAATCTTTGGCAATCTTACAAGGCACTAAAAACTAAAATATTCCCTGAAGAGAATGTGTTGCCATCAACTTGCAGAGAGGCGCATTTGTTGTTGGTTGAGTTGGGGATTTAATATAAGAAAATTCATTCATGTAAAAATGATTGCATTTTATACAAAGATGAATATCAAAACAAGGTAGAATGCCATGTATGGAAAGAGAAGAGATATTGTACAGATGTACAAGGTCCTACAGTTCCACAGAAGGTTTTACGTCAGATGCCAATTATACCTAGACTTCAACGAATGTTTTGTTGCAATTCACTAGCACAATTGATGGACTATCATGCAAAGAATAGGAGTAAACATGGATTCATGTGAATTCCGACTGACTTCAAAGCAATGAAGCACATAGAGAAAAAATGGCCAACAAAATTCAAAGATGAACCCCGTAGTATCAGGTTTGGTCTTGCAATTGATGGAGTGTGCCCATTCTCTTTCCTGAGCTCAAATTATAGTGTTTGTCCAGTCAGATTGATAGTATACAATATTCCCCCATGGATGAGTGTTAGAAAGGAGCACCTTATGCTTACTCTCATTGTTCCAGGAAAATATTAAGTTAAAAACATGGATGTTTATCTTGCGCCTTTTATTGATGAGATGCAATTTCTATGGAAAGGCACAAGAAAGTATGACATATCACATCCTCCATAAAATAGGTCCTTCATGTTGTATGGTGTGCTATGTTGGACTATTCATGATTTCTCAGGACTTGGTGTTTGTTCTAGTAAGATAAAATATTTACGTATTTACACTCATAATTTGTTTTCATCCCAACTTTCATACTTAGTTTTATACTATTTTTTTATGTTATTAACATTACTTATTGAATTGCAAGGCTTCAAACAAAGGGGATATTTGCATGTCCAAGATGTGCAAAACAATTTCAAGGGTGGTATTCTAAAGATCTACATAAATTTATTTACACAAACAACAGCGTTTTTCTACCACTAGATCATAGGTTTAGAAATCGCCTAAAGAATCAATTTGATGGAAAAGTTGAAAATAGAGTCCCTCCCATGATTATGGGTCCAGGTGATTGGCTTAAGAAGTATGAAGATGCTGAATTGAAAGCTTGGGAGGATTTTTTTGATCGGGGTGATTCAATTGAAGAACCAGAACAAGTTGTAGTTAATATGCCAAAAGGAATGAAAAGTAAATCCATATCTCCCTTACTAGAAGGATCTATTAATTTCTCACCTATTAGATCCTATGCACATCTTCAAAAATGTCCTAGATTCTATATTTTGAAACATATCAGGCAAAGAGAAGAACACCTTGTCTTCAAGGAGAGATATTACTCTTTCGCGTACCAAATTTGATAGAAAACATTTGTGGCCAAATAGGGAAAATGAAACATATGTAGAAGCTCCATGGATTTTGAAAAAAAAAAGAGCTAGACCAACTAAAAAATGTCACCTGTTCAATAAGGACACCTACTGGCTATGGGTCATCATTGGCTAAATATTTTACAGTTGATGGACATATCACATGATTTAAAACACATGATTTTCATAATTTAATGAAGGTATTATATATCAACATTTAACATTTACTAGTAACATTGATTAAGCACTAAATTAATTTTGATATTTTGTTGTGTGAGAAAAAATTACTAATGACCTTTTCATAAATGTGTTTGATAGCATATCATGCCATTGGAAATTAGGGGGGATTCCTATCTTACAGTTGACTTAAGGAATGCCATAAGTCGATTGTCAGTATTTACAAGGTATGTGGTTATATGAAATGTTCATGTGTGAGAGACATATAGATATTATATTGCATTTTAATTTATGACTAAAGGTTCATACTAATTTACTATTCTTATATTAGGTGGGTGACCTCCAAGGAGATCCATGAATCTGAAGTGCCAAAGTGGAAGAAGGAAATTGCAGAAATTGTATGTGTATTTGAGAAGGAGCTCCCTACAAGTTTCATGGACCTACAGTTGATGTTCATACAATGTCGGTCAGTTACTTCCAACCAATTTGATAAATTAAATAATAGAAAAAGTTATTTAATTTATAGAGCCATTGTTTTGATTAGAGGCAGATCAATATTAATTATATTTAATTATGAAGAGGCACGATTTAATGAGGAGTTGTAATTTTTACCTTGGCCGACCTTCATTGTAATTCATAATTACTATTTGTATTTATCTTTTCCTTTGGTGGCCAACCTAGTTCTTGTAAAGGTGCGACCTCTTTAGCAAATGTATATATAGAAGTTCATTTTCACTCATTCAAGCATCAAGAAAGTTCAATTCCTTCCTACAAGCAAGTGTGAATTCTATCAAGAGCAGCTCCTTCTATCAAGTGCGAATTTCTTCTAGGGTAGATTGTGAATCCATTGAAGAGCATATTTGTGTTCAAGGTAGAGCAAACTGTTCTTTGTTATTACAGTCTTTTTTGGTGCTGAATATTGGCCTTGTGTGTGACCTCATTGTAAAGAGATTTGTTGCCATTACTTATATATATAAGAGATATATTTGTTGTTGGGTTTTTCTCCCTCAAGTGGAGGGTTTTCCCAGGGTATATGTTGTGTCATTGTGTTGATTTTTTAATTAATTTTTGTGCATTAAATATGATCATAAAACTAACATGGTATCAAAGCGGGTTTCAAGAAGATCTTGATCATATTTAGTCTTATAGCAATACTCTTTATTCTTCTTCTCATCTTTGTTCACTTTTATCTCTTTGTCAAGATGGTGAATAGTCTCAAGATCGAGGACAGACTTGAGGGAGCATCTAATTTCACATCTTGGAGATTCAGAATTATGCTCACCTTGGAGGAAAATGAATTGGCAAAGTTCATGGAGAGAAAATTCCCCAAGCCTACGGATGAGGAAGAGAAGGTTCAATGGAAGAAGAAAGATACTAAGGTGAAGAAGATGTTAGTTGATTCCGTGAAGGACCATATTGTTCCAATCATCTCTAAGTTGAAGACAACAAGAGTGATGCTTAAGTCTTTGGAGGAGATGTATGAGATAAACAACACAAGTCATGCACTTGCATTAAAGCAACAACTTCATCATGTTAAGATGGCATAAGGAGAATCTGCCATTGCTTACTTCATGAAGATTTCTGAATTGAGAGATCAGCTCTCTACCATTGGTCATATTGTTGATGTCAAGGATTTGACCTTGTTGGCTCTTAATGTTCTTCCTTCATCTTGGGATTCTTCCATTCAAGGAATCAGTGCGAGATCAAAACTTCCCAAGTTTGATTGTTTGAGGGCAGACTGTATTCAAGAAGAGTCTAGGTTGGCTGCAAGAGGTATTGGTCAAAGCTCTACAAATGAAGACATTCATGTTCTTTCCACTCAATCCTTGAAGAAGAAAGGAAAAGGAGGAAAGAAAGGATACTTCAAAAGGAATAGAGATAAAGGAGTTGATGGTGCTCCCGCATTCAAGAAGAAGTGAGACCTTTCCAAAGTCCAATGTTTTCGTTGTGATAAGTTTGGTCAGTATGCAAAGGATTTCCCAACCAGGCCTAATAAGCATGCTTCATTTGTGGATGTGGATGAGATCTCTCCTTAGAAGGATTCTAGGGAATTTATATTCTAAGTCATGGGCCTGTGTTCAAGTCATGACGGTTGTGTGTTGATCTGAGCACAAGAGAAGTGTATCTTACTGTGTCTAGTATTTGCATCCATCAGAATATTTAAAGAGATAAGTATTATTTATTTACTGAGTTATATCATTTAGTTGGATCTTGTAATTAGTAAAGAGAGATAGTGGTTTCTCTTGAATTATGTTCACTAGCATAAGATCCTTTGAAGATTTCATTTATTGCAAGTTATTTCATGCTGGTTGTGAAGATTTTTGAGTGTGACTCTAAAACAAAAAGAGAATTGCAATTTTGATGATGATTAGTTGGTCACATCGATATCATTCTCTAATGCATGAATTGTGATAGAGCATTGAACTCTTGGAGAGAGTTGGTTCTACATGCTAACTGCATAATGCATTCAAGAAATTTGTAGTTGTGCAAATTATCTTTTGTTGTGCTAAGTTTAGCACTCTTGAGAGGAGTAAAAGATGGAAGAAAGAGTTATATCATAATTCAATAAAGATAAGTTATTTATCCCTTCATTCTGATCTTTTGATATTTGCTACATGTTTCACCTATAGGCTGATTTCCTTATTCATGTTTTTTTAATATTGTTCATAAAATTTTATGTATTCATGCTATAAACTGAGATAGTAAACTTTGTATGATTCTAGCCTTGATATTTCTTTGGATAGTTATAAACAGTTAGTAATCTCTCTCTAAAAATGCTTCTAGGACAAATCTAAGAGCAAGAAGTTGATGAGAGATTGCTTAGTGATGAAAAGCTTGAGGCATCTTATGAGGAAGTCATACCAACCAAAGAAATGATCAAGCGTGAAGTCACAACTTGCAGCCATGGGACTGATTTGGTGACTAGAGGGAGTTCATTTCCAGAAGTCTTCTTTGCAATCTCTGAAGCAGGGATCAAGAGCGAGTTTTGTAACTCAC
Source organism: Sequoia sempervirens (assembly GCA_007258455.2). Lineage (NCBI taxonomy): Eukaryota > Viridiplantae > Streptophyta > Pinopsida > Cupressales > Cupressaceae > Sequoia > Sequoia sempervirens. The sequence continues at coordinate 423,211,382 of VDFB02075321.1, read as the reverse complement.
TAAGAAGAAGTGAAGATTACTGTATTGCAAGGCTAGGTGCTAAATCCTTAGAGGATCCCTTCAGCTGCTGAGATCAAAATTGCTCAATATTGTCATCTGGATTTGACATTGGTAGCTCCGCAAACCTATTCAGAATAGTGTGATTTGGGATGAGGTCGAGGAGGACAATCTTGAACTCTCTACAATACCAGAGGTGTGCGTTGGAAAACATTTATCTAAGGCAAGTGTTGTAGGTAATCTTGGACGAAGAGGTCAGAAGGTTGATGCAAGTACTTGAAGATTCAGAGGGAGCCTATTGAACCTGAAGGAGATGAAGTTTGGCAGAGGCCTAATGAGATCATTTTGAGTCAAGGGAAGTACATTATTAACAATCTAAAGAGTTTTGGTATAATGGATTGAAAATCCATGTCTACACCTATGGAGACCAACTTGCAGAAGCTAAAGAGGTTGCAGCTAGTTTAAATCTAGTGGATCCTACTATGTATAGGCAGTTGATTGGATTGTTGATGGATATGTGCTATGAAATGAGTACACTTATTCAGTTCATGTGTGAACCAAGGCAAATACATCTAGTTGCAACAAAACATATCCTGAGATACTTGTGTGGCACAGTTGGATATGGGCTGAGATATTCTTCAAGTGTAGATTTGAAGTTGCATGGTTATATTGATTCTGATTGGGCAAGGTGTGTCACTAATTGGAAGAGCACCTCTAGATGTTGCTTCATTTTGGGGTCTACGATGATATCCTGATGCAATAGGAAGTAGTCTTCTATGGCACTGAGTACAATAGAGGTCAAGTATATTGCAGCTTGTGTGGCAGCTTGAGAAGCAGTGTGGCTTTAGAAGCTCCTTGCAGGATTGTTTGGACAATCATTGGAGCTGACTATCATTCATTGTGATGACTAGAGTTGTGTGAAGCTTTCTATCAACATTTTGTTTCATGACAGAACTAAGCATGTTGAGATCAAATACCACTATTTTAGAGATATGGTATTGAATTCAGTTGAGGTATATCAGCACTGATGAGGAGATGATAGTCATTCTCACCAAGCCTCTCTCCAAGATAAATTTTGTGCAATTTCTAGACAAGCTTGGTATGGTGGAGTATGAAGCCCTAACTAAGAAGGAGTCTCAGTATCAGTGATCCTCTTTAATGCATTTCTCTTTGAGAGAGATTTGAGGTGCAAGCCCTTGTTAATGCATTTCTCCTTGAGATTTGAGGTGAAAGCCCTTGTTTCCACCCTCTGGTAGAGCCATGGTGGATGTCATGTGTGTGACTCCATGACAACATCACGTGAGAGAGTCCATGATAATTTTCTTGTACTTGTGTTTTCACCCTCTGGGAGAGCCATGGTGAACGTCATGGTGAGGTGAGAACATCATGTTGAGTGATGAGAACTTGTACATACCATCCATGGGAGTAGCCATGATGGTTGATATCAAGGTGAGGTGATATCTCTTCTTTCCATCCATGGGTGTAGCCATGATGGTTGATATCACAGTGAGGTGATATCTTTCTTTTCCATACATGGGTGTAGCCATGATGGTTGATATCATGATGAGGTGATATCTCATATCACGATGAGGTAATATCTTTCCTTTCCACATATGGATGTAGCCATTGTGGTAGACATCACGATGAGGTGATATGTCTTGTGCAACTGGAAGTATTCTCCCTAGCTGAGAGGGAGTGTTGATGTTCATACAATGTCAGTCAATTACTTCCAGCCAATTTGATAAATTAAATAATCGCAAAATCTATTTAATTTATAGAGCCATCATTTTGATGAAGAGGCATGATCAATATTAATTATATTTAAATATGAAGAGGTAAGATTTAATAAGGATTTGTAATTCTTACCTTGGCCAACCTTCATTGTAATTCATAATTACTATTTGTATTTATCTTTTCCTTTGGTGGCCAACCTAGTTCTTGTAGAGGTGTGACCTTTCTAGCAAATTTATATATAGAAGTTCATTCTCACTCATTCAATCATCAAGAAAGTTCGATTCCTTCCAACAAGCAAGTGTGAATTCTATCAAGAGCAGCTCCTTCTATCAAGTGTGAATTTCTTCTAGGGCAGATTGTGAATCCATTGAAGAGCAGATTTGTGTTCAAGGAAGAGCAGACTGTTCTTTGTTATTAAAATCTTTGCTGGTACTAAATTTTGGCCTTGTGTGTGGCCTCATTATAAAGAGACTTGTTGCCATTACTTATATATATAAGAGATATATTTGTTGTTGGGTTTTTCTCCCTCAAGTGGAGGGTTTTCCAAGGGTATATGTTGTGTCATTGTGTTGATTTTTTAATTAATTTATGTGCATTAAATCTGATCATAAAACTAACACCAACAAGTCCATTTACTTATACACATAGTTGATGACATTGAATTGGCGGGTGTCGTATCAATGAGGTGGATTTTTTTTTCTTTGAGAGGTATATGAAAACTCTTAAAAGATATGTCTAACAAAAGGCACATCCAAAGGGTTGCATGGCAGAAGGGTATGTATTGAATGAAGCATTTTTCTTCCTGTGTGAATTCCTTGGTAAGGATTTTGAAGATGGCCCATGTGTCTAGGATGAAGAACAAGCATCATATACTATTGATGGAGAAAAACCACAATCTAATGGTGTTGAAGTACAAATTAGTAAGTAAATTCACGATTAGTGTGGTTGTTTTTCTTGCAATAATTAATTTACTCTATAATTTATTTGTCAAATTAACAGCATGACATTTGGAGTTTGAAATAAAAATTTTGACATGTAATAGGTGTAGACAAAATTTCTATACTTGAAAAGTTCATTATGTACCACATAGACTTTATGCACAAATGGATTGATCTGTATGATAAAAAGAGAGAAGTGTTAGAAGCAAGGAGACAGTTTAAGAGATCGAACCCAAGGAATACACCACTTCCCACTCATCTTCTTGGGGAATGAGGTAAAGATTGCACACTATAATGGGTTACTGAACACATTCAAAATCAAATAGAAGATGCAGGTACAGATTCAAACATAATAGAAGATGAAATCAACATGTCTAGAGGATGTGAAAGAAAGGTACAGTTGGAATTTTACAAAATGTTGTTTCCTTATAGTTTTGATAGTATTAACTATTTTAATATTCATCATTATATTTGTTTTCACTAAAAGAAATGGTCTTTCACAGGCGAGGAAATATCCAACAATGTGGGCATATGGTCGACATTATCATGTAGAAAGTGTAGACGTAAAGAGACAATCCTTTGATTGTGGCATCATGGTTGATTTCGAGCAATCCAGTCGATCAAGCTCAAAAGATAAGAATATAATTGAAGGGAATCTACAATATGTTGGGAAAATACAAGAAATTATTGAGTTGGATTACCGCTCTTTTAAATGTTGTATTTTTAAGTGTAGATGGTATGAAGCATTTGAGAGGACACGAAGACATGATACCCATAGTGGATTGTTTTCTATAGATTCCTCATCATTCCTACCGGAGAATAAGGAGCCTTATGTTCTACCAATTCATTGTGAGCGGGTATTTCTTTAACTCAAACAAGAAGCGGTAGTGATCATTAATCTATTAATTCATAGCTTATTGTGAATATATACATGTGTTTATTAATCAATAAAATTGTTATAGCATACGTCTAATATATGTATGTCGTTCATGTGCAGGTATTTTTCTATGAAGATATTTTGGATCCAAAATGGATAGTTGCCATACATTATGATCCAAGATTAAGGCATGTATTTGACGATGCATTAGTGGATATTGAGCAAAATAATGATGGCCAACAAAATGAGAGAGATGGATTAGAGAACATCGAAGAAATTGACATCCATGATGATGTTGAAGATGGTTATGTTCAGGCACAAGAAGACAACAATTCAAAGTTAGATGATGTAATGGAAGACAACAATATGGATGGTATAGAAAATGATAATCCAAATACATTTGGTAACAATATAGATGGTCTACAGTCAAATTTCAATGATGATGAAGATGATGCAGGTCAAGATGAGGATGATGATAATATTAAATACTTGAAAGAACATATGAACATTGACAATGATACACTAGATGACATTGTAGTAGACAATAATGTTAATGACCAAGACTTCTAAATTTTCAAAATTATTTACAATCTATGTTTAAAAAAGGATGATTCTTATGGCCTAAACTTTGAAATGCTTCAATAATATTATGTTGTAGTTGAACAACTGAAAACCTGTTTTATTCTCCTAGCAAGTTTTTTTTATTTTCCATTATAATTCTAGACCAAACAACATTTGCGGGGATGGCATTTTACACCAATCTTAATTTGTATGAAGTTCATGAACCTGTTGTCAAGTAGTAAATTCCTTTCATAGATTGGAAATGTAAAGGCTTCATTTAAGAAAAGATAAGTAGTCTCTTTCTGAGGGTAATCCACATGCAAAAAGTAAAAAACACTTAAAAAACAATTGTACAATAGAAAATTAGATTCAATTAGTTATGTCTTATTTCGCTTGCACACTTATCTAAAAGACATAGGGTATTCACCATACATTTCTATTGACAAAGCAAACATGCGCTTTCATTTATTTTTATTTTATATCTTAGAAGTGAAATTGTTGTTACATAATGATGCACTGAGAAAATAATATATACAAAAAAATGCAAAGAAAATGTTTGAAATTTAACATGCAACCTAATGTGTTTTGATTGGAGGTAAAAAAATGGGTTTTGAAGGGGCCTGGAACCCTTTACAAAGAAAAGCAGCTGATAAAAAAAGATAACAACAATAAGTAGCAATCAACACGACAACAACGAACCAACATCCAAAAAGCAACCAAAAAGAAGGTAACCAACCAACAACACTACATATTGTTCAGAATCTCAACAACTTCCATTTCACTAGCAGCCAACTTTTGCACCTTATCCACAGTATCAAACACCTCAATACCCGAGACCCCAGCCTGAGCTTTCATTATGTTTTTAGTTCTAGCCCCCGGCCCACCAATTTTTACCTCACCACTCAAAACACTACCTATTGTGTTGCGCTGAAAGGAATCAAATTAACTGGAACAAGAAATAAAAATAAAATTTTGATGATTGTACTTAAAAGTGAACAGGATATGAAAAGTGTGGACAATGATGGTGCTAAAATTGAAAACCCTAATTCTGATGACATTACTGTTTTATGTCATTAGAGATAAAGAGCACATAAAATTTTATATACATATAAAATGAAGATTTGAAACTAGTAAACTGAAAATGTAAACACTGTAATATTTTTCCTTAAACAATAATTCACATACTCACTTACACAAAAGGGTGAAGCATTTTTTATTCAAACTCTATTTTCTTTAATAGACATAACAATAAAAGAATATTTACAAGTACAAGAATATATACACTATTTCATAGAAAATAAGGAATGTTTCATAGAATATACAAGTACAAGAATATTTACAAGTACAAGAATATATACACTGTTTCATAGAATATGTACACTGTTTCATAGACTTCTAAATTTTTAGAGTTATTTGCAATTTGTTGAGTCTCAAAAATGTAGGTTTTTAGACCATAAGAAGTTGCCAATCTCTAAGAGGACTTTAATCCTTAATACGAACCAATTAAAGTAAATTATTTGAAAGGACTTTAATTCACACCTAACCAGAAACCAATCAAAGCATCCACATAGTAACAACAAATGTGTCCTGATAAATCTTGCAGATTTAAACAACTTGAAAAGACCACTTTGGAGACAACAAAGCAATAAATAAGCATGAAAATCGACACAACAATTGAACATTGAAAATGGATTATGAGTTATAATGTATCTGCTCCATTATATTGCTCAAAATATAAACATACATAGCATGAGTTCTTTTGATATGAATAAGTGGATGAGATGGTCTAGTATTTATCCTAATGGATTGAAATGATGATGATATGATGATCAAAATCAGACCTTGGTTTCCCTATTTGTAGGGGAAGCAACAAGCTTCAGGTTCGTTCACAAAAGTTACATCATTTCTCAACTAAAGCATAATTAACATAACATAGAAACTTAAAAAGAGTTTATTGTTGGATGCACCACAGTTCGTTAATCATCAACAAGCACCTGTGACCACCTAAGATCTATTCAAGGCTCAAGCACCATGTTAATGCGTCCACAACAACCAAACTCTAACTACCTCCTCATACAGCTCGTGCAAGGAACAAATTAGCCTTTGGCATATGATCAATGTATTTCTCTTGGGCATAAGTGTTTGCATTCTGTAGAGTGTCTATCATTACATTCTCCAATCCATCAATCCTCTTGAGCTCCTTATGCATTTTCCTGAGTACCTCATCCTCATCATTGATGTCATCAAGGATGCCTAGAAAATATTTTGATCTCATTTTTCCAAGTTTCTTGATCCTTCAAATCTGTTTCTTCAAAGAAGTCTGGTATGGCCATACATAGTGGTTAGTTGAAGTCACTCAATTCCTGTGTCAAGATATTCTGGAAGTTTTCATGTGTATTCATGAGGTTCTGACATTCTTGGAGCAAAGCATTATTATCTCCATCTTTTTCCTTGATATGGGATTCCATTTCCTTCATCCTATCAAGCAGACTTCCATGCTCCACGAGGACCTTGTATATTCCACTATGAGCATGCCAGACACCATCTGCATATTGGCACATATCTTTGAATTTCATACAAATTATCCCTGATGCTACTTTAAAAGTAGTAGCCTTCAATTTTCTTTTTAGTTCTTCCTGTTCCTTTTGATCCTTTTCAAATTTATGCTTCCATTAAGCAGTCTCAGACATGGCCTCTAACACTTTTCTTTCATGTTCAATTAAAGGAGAGCAAAGCCTTGAAGAATTAGGTAGCCTATCTTTGTAGTTGGTTAATTCTTGTTTCAACCTGTGATTTTCCTCTATCAACTATTGGTTATCTCTTACTAGCTTTTGGATTTGGGCTTTGGTGAATTTGGCTACATTCACATTCAAGTCAGTAGTCTCCAAGGGATCTGTCTCCCCTACTCTTTGCACCAAGAGATGTCCAAAAATATGATCACTGTCAATGAGAGAAGGCTTCTTGCCTGGGGGTTAAAGAGCCCAAATTTGCAAAGTGGTATTATCAGGATTGTACCCTGACCTTGTATAGACCCTGTCACTTGCTTCATCCATTATTTGCAAAGTTTTATTCTTTCTCTTCAAAAAGTTTTCAAACACAATGGATGAACTAATATCCCACCCAAGAAGGAGCATAACTCCAGCTTCTTGCAATAATGCTCTTCCTCTCTTAGCAGTCATGTTTCTCATTTCCCTATCAACTTCATGTTGCAACTCTTTCAAGGCATAAGCCTCTTTCTCATGGTCAATGTCCTTTAACCTTTCTCTTATTATTCTTCCTTTATACTCATAGATAAAGGACTTACATTCAAGGGTTTGCACAAAAGTATCATCTGCAACAAATTCCTGACTTACACGATGCCTCACATCATCTAATAGCTCATTAGAGGCTTCAAAGGTGATCACACTTCTTTCCAATGGTATCTCATATTGGGGTATAATAGGAGCCTTAAATTGTGAGAATCTTTCTTCCTCCTCAGTGGTATCTTGTTCCATGGATGGGGAACCAACTAAAAAGCTCACTTCAGGAGTAGGCTGAGGTGATAAGTGACCTAGTGGTGTGATATTTTCTACTTGCCTCCTAGGACCAATGCCCCTTCCTCTTTCAAATGCCACAAGTGGCACATCTCTTATCAGTTCTTCTTCATGGAGGATTAACTGTTCAATTCTTTCTATGGGATCATGTACCTTAGGGAAAGCCCCTACGTAGCCTAGGTTATTATTCACCTTCCAAGCCTCAACCATCATAACCCTACTGTAGGCATTCATTCTCATCATGTTTTGTTTTTCTTCACAATTTTTGATGACATCTTCTAAAAGGAAACTATGCTCATACCCTTTCAATTTTTGAAAAATTTTGGCATCACAAATGAAGTGTTCAGGATCAAACTTTTCCCTTTTGTTGCCAACCGGCAAGCCATAATAATCCAGTTTACCACTAACCAAGTCATAGCCTGAATTAGAGATAATAGTGAAATCACCAAAGAATAAAGTGGAAGGCATGAAAGTCTGCCTCCCATAGCTCTTTAAATGCATGAAAGCTAAAAATGACAATTGCCTTATGATCTCTAAATAAGCAACTTTGTCTGCAATAGTCTTAGGCAGCAAATAAGGTGTAGCTTCAAATCCATAAACCCTAATAATAGTACAATCCCCAAACATATACCAGTCCCCCCAATTGTGATTTATCCCTGCTTCATGACCCATATCTTTTGGTCAGAGAAATATTAAGATCTTTGGGGAGAGGTTGTAGTCACACTTGTGGCTTGGCATCTTGTATAGTGGTTTGACAAAATATTCCTCAAAATATAGGTAATGGGACCTACCACACCTGTTGTCCCACACAGATGTCCACATTTGTATAGGCCTTGAATTTCCATCATTATCTAAGTCTTTTATTCTTAATTCCTCACCCCATATCCCCATCACCTGCCCTTCGTATAATATCATGTGCATGAAAAGAGAATAGTGCTTGAAATTAATGGCTTCACTGTCATTCTTGATGATATTGAGGGCATTATTGATGGCCTTCGATAAATACTCTGCATAAACATAGGGTCGGGCATTATGGCACTGGATCTCTATGGCTAAAACCATGGGAGCAATTGTCATGTTCTTAGGAACATGAATTCCCAATACTTGACCAGCTGAGTAATAAATGTATTGAAAGTATTCTTCAAACAAAGCCACAGAGAATGGGGGCTTATCTTCACTAGAGAACCTCATAGTTTGGTTACCCGCACCTTTAGCCCTATGTAGAGGAAATTTCCACCTCTTGTAACTTGTTTCCATGGTGCGGTATTCCTCTAACAAGTCTCTGATTCATAATTTTTTTTTTTATGGAAGTGTCTAGCTAAAAAATCATGGAAATATAATCTGGCTTTATGACCATGAACTGTGACCCATCAGGAAAATGAATTGCTCTCGTCTTCAGATTGTAACTATTTTCCAACACCTTGATTAACTCTATGTTCACAAAGACACTGGGTACTACAAGTTTACCCAAATTCAAATTCCACGGGTTTGACACTGGGCTATGCCAAAATTTCTTCCTATAATGATAAATAAAGAGGTCGTAACCCCTACACAGAGTCCATACATCTCCTAGATTTTTTTGTTTATCTATTAATGTCACACACGATGGGTTAAGCTATGCTATTCTTCTAGATTTTGGCCCAGACCCAGGACACTAATTGATTAAGTCTTGATTCAATTTCCTAGCTTCAGTTTTCTATCTTTTTGTTGTTTTCCTGGGGTTTTTTCCATCTCAACCCTACTCATGCAATGCTTTCATCTACTTACTGAGAAAATACTTTGAGCTAAGTCTAGACCACTTACTTGGATAAATGCTACAAATTTCCAGCTGCCTACTGTCATCCAACTTGGTTCTCCAAATCCTTCAATTACAATTCACATTGATTTCAACTTCTTTGAGGCCGTATTTATCAAATTTTAGGACACTTCATCTAGCCCTGGTTCATAAATGGTGCTCACGCCACCTTTATGATCAAGTTCTTCATTAATAGCGGTAGTCTCATCGATATTTTTGTTAGTCACATCAATCAGACTAATCATCATTTCATAATTGTCAAAGAGACTTTTATTAAAATGTTTGTTGTTTCTTCGATATGCTAGTATGGCAGTGTTTTTCCCTTCCCTTCTGGTGTATACCACTCTACCGCATATGTTTCTCACCTTCTTGGTGGTATAGCAGTGTATGCTTTTGATCATTACTTGAAGACTATCAATCAAACAATCTTATTTGTCTTACCGATATCTCAATGTCTCATCGACATTAGATCTTATGCTCCTTCGATGTTGGTTTCTAGTGTCGATGAGACAAGTTAATATCTCTTGCTGATATGCCACTGTCTCATCAACAATTACTTTGTTATATCCAAGAGTTGTATTTCACCGAGCACTTGTAGATATAACTTTTCGATGTGACATAAGTGATTCTCTCCTCGATATGCATGAAAGGTACAATGATGAATTCCATAATAGTGAATGTTGCTTAAGAGGGATTGAAGGAAAACATTTTGTATCAAGGAGAATAAGGTAACCTCAAACTCTATTGTACCTGAGTATGACAGTACCTAAGCTTCTGGTGTTTCTAGATGGAACCTATAGTGGAAAAGTGTAGTCTCCATCTAAAGGAACCATCTTCAAAGTTCTTCCCTGAAATGAGGGTTGAAAACATTAGAAGAAAAGAAATACCATAATTCTAAAGTAACAATTTGTATCCAGAAAAATGTCAGCAAGTATAATTAAAAAGACAAATCCTTACAATTGGACCTCAAATTGGACCAAACAGATTTATGATTTAATCTTTAGAATGTAGGAACTTTCTCTGTCAGAGCTTCGTGACATGAAATTGGATCTCCAATTGGACCAATAAAATTTATGATTTTGTCTTTAGAATATAGGAACTTTCTCTGTTCGATATTCAAAACCTCAAATTAGATCAAAAGTTGGGTAAGCAGATTTATAATTTTATCTTTAGAATGTACAAACTTTCTCTATCAGATATTAAAGATGTAAGGTTGGATCAGAAACTGGATAAGCAGATTTATGATTTTATCTTTAGAATGTGGGAACTTCCTTTGTCAGATATTTGGAAATTCCTACACACAAGTTCTGCTTCAGAGCGAAAAAACCCGGAAGTGTTTCACACAGGCTCAAGGTACAATCCAACCTGGTTATGACACCAATAGAAATCCAATTTTTCTCGAGTCATCCATACTCAAACATTGCATCACAATCTATTCTTCATGCACATGAAAATGCCACATATTAACCCCTTCTAAATAAAACTCAAAATACCATGATACAATGAGTCCCCTATATTAGTAAGTAGGCAATTTATAGGGCATAGTTTGATTTTATACAAGGATGCTCATGAAAGGAATCTTCAAGTGACAGTGAGTGAGTTGTTTGAGATTGTAGCTGATGGTGCAATATCTAGTCTTAAAGGCAATTAGCAAAGCAGTAAATGTGCAAGAAAATCAAATCGTACACAACAAACAATTCACAATGTTATCTTGCATAATGCCTTAAGTTTGAAGACAAAAATTTCATTGTATCTTGATGAAAGTAGTGACCTTAATGGTCAATCACTAGGAAACATGAATTTAAAACATGCTATTGTGCTTATGGAGGTAGCATTTTAAGCAAGGCGGTGAGTGGTGGTTTGGAACAATGGCAGGTATGAAGGACTTGCTTTATATGCATACTATGTAGTCTAGCTTAAGACAACGTTCTTAGAAGAGATTGAAGGTGGATTATGGAACTCAAGGGTTACAAGCTAAAGATTAAAGCAAAGACTGAGATCTATTTAAAAGCCACTATCATGAAGTTATTAAAGATGTCAAATGCAAAACCCTAGCAGCTGGAGTAATGAACATAGTGCGAAAGAGGACAATGTGCTAGGGAAGATTTAGATCTCCACATTATCTAATCATAGGAAAATACATTATTTATTTATTTTTTAAAATTAAAAGAAATTATTCTAAACCCTATATAGGACACATTGATACTTCAAAAGCATCTGATTTATTTTTTAAAATTAAAAGAAGTCATTCTAAACCCTATATAGGATACATTGATACTTCAAAAGCATCTAAAGGAACTTGAGGTTATGCAAACATATGTCAATTACATTCTTGGATTACAAACAGTAGCCTAAACATTGTAACCCTTATTGATCAGAGCAAGAATGAGATAAACATCAATGAATCCTATGCCTCCTTACCATTCTCTGTCATTCTTTAATTCTTTACTAAAACACTTCTCCATTTTGGTTGGCTACACTTGAAAATAAGGTTTCAACAAAGTTTTTATTGTATGTTTATTAAAATGAAAACTCCATTCTGGCAGGCTATGCCTAAAAATAAGATTTTGACAAAAAAATTAGAGTATGTTTGTTAGAGTTTTAGAGTATTTTGGCGGGCTATATTCTTGATTCCTTAAATGACTTATTCAAATGGATTGTGACTGACGTGATTTGCTACATTTAGTGTTATAAATTGTAATGATGCCACGATTACCATACTACCACTGTCTCTTATTATACCCACTGTAGTATGGTGGGGTTTTTCCCTTCCCTTATGTTGTTTACTGCACTACCACCTTGCTCAAGGCTTCTTGTTGTGGGGTTGCAATGTATACCGCTCTATCGCATATGTTGCTCACCTGCTCGGTGTATAGCGGTGTATTCTTTTGATCATTACTTGAAGAATGTCAATGAGACAATCTTATTTGTCTTACCAATATCTCAATGTCTCATCGACATTACTTTGTTATATCCAAGAGTTGTGTTTTGCTAAGCACTTGTAGATATACCTTGTCGATGTGACGTAAGTGATTCTCTCCTTGATATGCCCGTATCTTGTTGACATTTCACTATTTTACATCTTCGATGAGACATATAAAAAATTCTCTTCGACATAGGGGTGTCTAAACTAGCGCTAAACCCAAAGCTAAACTCAAAGCTAAAGTCGAAGCTAAAAATGGCGCTAAACTCGAAGCTAAACTCAAAGCCAAAGGCGATGCCACACTCGGAGCTAATATCGGCACCACATGCGGCGCTAATTTTGGCACAAATTAGCACCTTAATTAGCACCGACTTGTCCTGATCAGCGCATATAAATGCCAAAAAAAGTGCCATCCTGATAAATATCATTGATGTTTTTCAAAAATTGGCAAAAATACATTAAAATAGTGGGTGGAAGCAAAAAATGGAGCAAATCACAGGGATTTGTTGTAGTGTGAGTTGAATGTTAAATTGTCTTTTCCAAGCTTTTGCTTGGTGGTGAACCCCTCAAAGCTTAGAGAACCCCCTCCTAGGTCTCCCTTATTGAGAATTGACTCACCTTTGGGTTGATAATTAATCCAATTTGGGATCCTAGGAAATTATTGAATGACCAAAGGAGAATAAGGTGGGCATCTCCCCCCACCTACTTTCTTCCCGGTTCATTTTGGTGAACCTGACATTTTTGAGCATTCATTTTTTTACTTGGATTTCATTAAAATCCTAGATCTAGGTTGCATTCATTCTTGCATTGCATCTTGCATTAGTGAAAGTGCATCTATGGTTTCTCATACTTGCATTAGTGAAAGTGAATCTAGGGTTTCTCATATTTGCATTAGTGAAAGTGCATATAGGTTGCATTTTTTCCTTCTTGCATCATCTTATCTCATTGAAAAACTAAAAAAGTGCATTTTCAATCATTCTAATTGTATTTAGAAACATTTTTATTGCATTCAAAATTTAAAAAGTGCATTCAACTTTGTATCTAATTTCTTTTCATTAGTTACTTTTTCTTGCATTCATTTGAACACTTTTATGTTTCTAAACATCAAGTCTCTAGATAGGCAACCTGGGAACACTATTATCAATCTATATTTGTCTATTTTTCTAAAGAAAAAAAACCCTTATTGAGACTATAACACCCTTACTGACGTCTTAGTCCCTCTGTAGGTTTCTACTTCGAAATCCTATCTAGGTTGATTGCATTCTATTCTAGTTTCTGGAACTTTAAATTTTCATTAGCAGGACCAAGATGCCCTTGCTAGCGTCTTAGTCCCTATTGAGTTTGAAGCTATCATTTTTATGGTTTACATATGCTTTTCTATGCTTTTGTTTGTTGCTTGTAGTTTTCTGTTACAATTTGTAGAATTACTATCACTCCAATTTCTTTCATTTCAAGTGTATTTCAAAATCATTTCAATTACAAGCATCATTAGATCTGAAAATGCTCACATTTTTGAAACTTTGCATAATATGGATAAAAGTACTTTTCACTTTTGCATATACAATGTTTACATTTATAAAACTTTGCATGAGTTTGATAAAAATGCTTTTCATTTTTGGATATACATTGTTTGCATTCTTAAATTTTTACATACATTGGATAAAAGTATTTTGCATCTTTGGATACACATTGTTTACATTATTAAAGCATTGCATGAGATGGTTAAAAGTGCTTTTCATTTTTGGTCAAACAATGTTAGTACCTTACCTTTCTAGACAAGCTAAGAAAAAGTTCATATCCCCTACCTATGAGAGTATTTTAGTGAAAGAGACCTTGGACAATCCTAACAATCATAATTTTTTATTCTCCTAATATCTCTCCTATTGGCGAAGAAGATATTTTGGTGTTAGAAGAACCAATCAATGAGAGTTTTGAGAATCCTATTTGTTTCTCTCCTTCTACCTCTCTTATTAGGAAAGACATTGATGAACAAGAAGAAACAACCATAGGTAATCATGATGACCACATAACACAACATGAGACCATTGAAACCTGCCCACATTCATCTCCCAACATCTTCACCTCTTGTGATAATGTTATAGAGGATGAAAGAGTAACTGAAGATATGTTGGTGTTGGATGATCAAAAATTTAAGATCTATGACAATCCTCTCTATGCTCCATCTCCTATTTTGGAAGATATTATAGGACAAAGGAATGAAATTATGGATAATCATGATAGTTACATTTGTTCTTATCCTAGTATCTCTCCTAGTTGTGAGGAAGATGCCTTGGTGTTAGAAAATACAACCAATGAAATTCATGAGGGAAACATTCTTGAACAAGATAGTGACATCATTGATAAGCAAGACAATTCAACCATTGATCATTCCCCTACTTGCGATGAAGTCGTTTAGGGAGAACCAATCCTTGAATGTCAAGAACATTTGGTTTGTAGTTCTCCTAAAAAATATCCTACTAGGGAAGATATAATGATGGAAGAAAATAAGAAAATTGACAATAGTAATTCCTTAGATGACGATGATGAAGTGACATTAGACTCCCCTTCACTAAGAGACCGTGAAAATAAGGGTAAGTATTCTAAGGTTATGCACATTAGATACCCCTTGGAGTACTCTCCCAAGCCTAAACTTATCATTTATCCACCCTCTCAAAAACAACAAGTTCAAAACAAACTTGTCCTTATCCTCAAACCACCTAAGAACAATGTTTCACAGCAACTGAGTTACAATATTGTTGCTCATACATATAACACTAGAAACAATCCACAACCAAGACAAACACCTTCAACATCCCTCCCATTGTCTAATCCTATTTTTCCTAGTGCTCCTTGTTTAACTTCGCTTAGTGGGAAGAAGTATGATTTTGTTAAACAACTAAGAATAATCCTGCAAAGATATCCCTATGGGACCTAATTCAGAATTCACCTAATTATCACACTATGCTTCAAACAACCTTGCAACAAGTTGTGGTCCCCTCTAGTGCAAACCCGAATGACATAGCAGCAATGATTCAAGGAATAAATGTTGACATTGTTTTCCACCAAAGTGAGATCCCTCCTTTGGAAGTGTAAAAACAATATGATGCTTTCATGATCATAGGTCAATACAATAGCATAGGGATAAATCAAACCCTTTGTTGATAATGGCTCCACCCTTAATGTGTGTCATATAAACCTTGTGGATAAGCTTGGTGTCAATAAATAAAAAATCCAACCTGTCTCTTTATCTATTGGTGGCTTTGATAACATGGGAAAATGACTGCTCGGGGTGATCACATTACCTATTAAAGTTGACAAAGTTACATTACAAACCCTAATCCACATTATACCTAATGATATTTTATACAATCTTCTTCTAGGTAGACCATGGATCCATGAGATGCAAGTTGTGCCCTCTACCCTTCATTGTATCATGAAATATGTCTACAACAACAAAGTTTATACAATTGAAGTCGATCTTGAACCATACAGTTTTTTGAACATTGAGAAAGGTAAAGAGAATCCTTTGAAAACATTGACACCAACTACACAAGTAGAACCCATGCAAGACCAACAAAAAGATAGATGTCCTAAACCTTTTACAATGATATCACTAGATGATTTGGGATGATTGAATTTCAAACCAACATTCATGGGAGAATACAAGATCATAAACAAAGACTCTGAAAAGGGAAAAGAAAACGTGGTAATGTCAACACAAAATTTGGACGACCCTTTGAAAGCATCCACCTCAACCACTTTAAAACAAATGACAACAAATTACACAAAAAACTTTGATGAACTTAACCAAGAGCAACCATCAAATCCAAAAGAAATGAAGAATCTTTATGGAAAAGGTTATGAAATGATGAAACAACTTGGTTATAGTGGAAAATGATGTGGTGCTAGAACAAGGTATTTGTAACCCTATAGAGCCTCATATGCAAGAAAATACTAGTGGTTTTGGTTATTCCCCTCGAAAGAAACAAACAAACCTTCACTCAATATCAACACTCTAACAAAAGATTCATCTAAACCAACTTTAATAGTAGTGCATCCTGAATTGATAGACACTAATGGTCTTGATTATTATCCTTTGAAAGAAATGAAACAAACAAAGAAATATTCACTTAATGTCAACATCATCTCGCAAAACACTAATGATTTGAATTCATTAGATTTTACACCCTCCTGCATAGGAGAGAACAAAATATTGCAATCTAAAGACTCTTGTGTAATATGACATCATCTCCTAAACAAAAGATATCTTTGTCGCACAATAAAGAAACATCCTCTACTTTTGATCAAGAGAATATATTGTTGAGACTCCTCCAAGATCGTTTGATATCTCTCCCTCCAAGAACACAGAAGAAATTCTACTATAAACATTCATTTTGTGCATATCATAGAGTTCATGGTCATTCTACTAATGAATGTAAGGCTTTAAGTGATAAAATTCAACATCTTAAGGAGTGTGGTGCTCTTCCTTATGAGGGAGCACCTAATTCCTCTAATTGATACTGATTTTCACTCAAGCATGTTTCTCGTCAATCATTTCAACTCACCCTTGTCCTGCACTAAGTGAGGGAAAGGGGTTAGGTAGCTTTCTCCTTATATGTCACTTATCATTGTCTCTTTTGGCTAGTTGACCGCCTTCTATGTATATGTAAGAGCAACCTTGGGATGTGGAAAACATGCCTTAAGTTGGCTCACATGTGACATACTGAGCTATGCATTTTGGGGGCAACCCCTTTCCCTTTCATGACATAGCTTATTGGAAACATATGACTTGGCATAGGGATTTATGAGTAAGCTCTCATGTTTTCTTCTACTTTAAAGTAATTTCTCACAACAATGGTGTTAGCAACCGCTTTAAAGTGGGGGCATACATCAACACTCATGTTTCATTGTGCTATTTTCTTTTTTCTTGCGATGCATCCTTTTCTTGGTGGTTTCATTGTGTTTGATTTCCCCTGAGAGCGTGATATTTCTTTGACTTGTCCTCTCTTGTAGACATTAGGCACAATTTTCCCCAAGATGAGACCTCACATGAACTAAGCAAAATCCCTTCGAACATCCCTCTTTCCTATTGCATTTTTTTCTTTTTGTACCTTATTAAATTCATGGAGGTATGGCTTTGGTATGGTCCCCTGGGGATCACCTAGTGAACAACTAGCTTCACTAGCCCGTGTGAGAATTCACTTTTCCTTTTTGTACCTTATTAAATTCATGGAGGTATGGCTTTGGTATGATTCCCCGGGGCTCACCTAGTGAACAACTAGCTTCACTAGCCCTTGTGAGCATGCATTTTTTTGTCATTATCATAGTAATGAGGGTATGACTTTGATATGGACCTCTTGGGGCTCACCTAGTGGACAACTAGCTTCACTAGCCCTTGTGAGCATGCATTTTGTTTTCATAGTCGACAACGTGTTCCACTTGTAAACCTCTTTTGGACAAACAATGTAGACCCAGTCCACAACGTGTTGGATGACCAGTCGAAGCTTGATCTATTGCATTTTTCTTTTTTTCTTTTCATTTTTCTTTTTCCTTTTTCTATCTTTGATGGTGTATGTTGGTGATTTGTTTATGGCTTCATATATCATCTCCACGTGTGTTCCTTTGCGCTTATGTTGATCTTTCATAGGATCTTGATCTTAGGGGCTTGGCCACCCTCTTCATTATTGTCATCCTATCTTACTAGCATTTGTACATTTGAACCCCTATTGATTATGTGGTTGGCTACTTTAGTGTGAGTTTGAAGCAAGTTCATCTTCTCACTAAAGTAGGGGCTAAATGTAGTGTAGGAAAATGCATACCCTTGCATTTTCACACTTGTTTGGGCCCGCCTTGCTTTATTTATCCTTATATATGTCTTAATTGGTCATATTCTTCATCCACAAGCCTTATAAATTATATATTTTTATGGCTAATCCCGACAAACATCAAAGGGGAAATGATAATTTAATGATTATAGTTGAGTGTCCCTGATTTTTGGACCAAGACTAAGATGCCACCAAGGGCGTATTTGTCCTCCAAAGGTCTTGGGACCCTAATTTCAAAGGCACCTTAATTGGGCCCCTTTTTGGAGTCTATGCCCCAAGTTTCATGCCTTGGGACTAAGATGCCACCTAGGGAATCTTAGTCCCCCTTAGGTTAATTTTGAGATTTAATTTCAAATCTTGGTGGGATTTAGCCTCCTTTAATTAATGAATTCATATGTTGGCTTGTTGTAGTGTAATTTCGGGATATTAAGCATGGATAAGTATAGATACAAGGTTCCTTCAATCATTTTATCCTAACAAGGATTCAAGTATCCATTCCAGAGGCAAGTTTATGAGATCAAGAGAATTCAAGAGCAATTCATCAAGCATTTGGAGCCATCATCAAAATTCAAGCATCATATCAAGGATATTCTTGCATCATGTGTATTTTTGAGCTAACATATGTGATGTAGGGTTTTGACTCAAGCAAGCAATTCAAATCAAGATCTATCAAGCATTCCTTTGATTCAAGATCTACATTCAAGCTAGCTATCT
This sequence comes from Sequoia sempervirens, assembly GCA_007258455.2. NCBI lineage: Eukaryota > Viridiplantae > Streptophyta > Pinopsida > Cupressales > Cupressaceae > Sequoia > Sequoia sempervirens. The sequence continues at coordinate 423,192,485 of VDFB02075321.1, read as the reverse complement.
CACACAAGTTTGCAGATTTCACAGCAAGGGTTTGGTGAGTTGCAACATAGCACTTTGTTCATTCATCATTTCCCTCCTTGATTTCATTTCAAGGTTTAATTACCAATATGGGGTTTGACCAAGGCAAACCCCCATTTACTAACAATGAAAAAAAAAATCCTCTCTTGTGTGTTTGTGATTGCAGGTTTAGGTTGAAGAATTGAAGATCATTTGAAGTGCAAAGTTGCAAAGTTGCATTGTAAAGTTGTCATTTTCACATAAACTCACCTACAGGCCAAATCTGGAAGTTTCAGGTGTTGAGATCAGAGAAGAAGGAAGTGCAGACCTTGAGCCTCGGGATCACATTCAAAGATTTTAGAAATTCTAGACAGAACTAAGTCACCACCTAGGGCGTCTTAGTCCTCCCGAAGGTATTTTTCAAAGATTCTTTCGGATCTTGTTTTGGCATTCGAAGATTTTGCATCTACCCCGAAAAAAAAACAACAGGACTAAGACAATAGTAAGGGCGTCTTAGTCCTCCCTAGCATATTTTGACAACATTTTTGCATTTCCAGAATCCTCATTACATTTCCAGACTTCCCAAGTACACACATCCTAACTTGCTATTACTTAATTTCATCATTTGCACTCATTATTTGGCTTGCATTACTAGGTTTTGTGAGTTGAATGTTAAATTGTCTTTTCCAAGCTTTAGCTTGGTGGTGAACCCCTCAAAGCTTAGAGAACCCCTCCTAGGTCTTCCTTGTTGAGAATTGACTCACTTTTTGGGTTGATAATCAATCCAATTTGGGATCCTAGGGAATATTTGAATGACATTGGAGAAGTGTGGTGTTATATGACCTAGGTTATAAAGCACCCATTTCCCCTATTGTTCAATTAGATTCCAAAGGCCGACATTCATTTAATTTGAACTTAAAACCCTGATTTCTTGCTCAAAACCCTAAAAAGGGGCCAAATGGGACTCATATGCCACTTGTGGTGTATAGGTCCCATCTGGATGGGACTCATACACCCAAGGTGGTGTATGGATCCCACCAAGCTTTTTCAAGTGGATGAAATGTCAGGGAGTTGAGAAATTAAGTTTATTTGTTGATCTTGTCAGGATTTTAGTTGAAATATCCCTCGAGATGCATAATATAGGGTCTTAGGGGCCTATTAATGATGACATGAAGGCTATAAATGCAAGAGGGCCCAAAACTCAATGTGAAGGTGCAAATAAATACACTTTACAACATTAAATTAAGGCAAAATTAGGTTTATTTAGCTTAAAAGGGCCTTAAATCCAATGTGAATGTGGAAAACACATTACAACACTAGATCAAGGCAACATTAGGTCCATTTAGTTTACAAGGGCCCTAAATTTAATGTGAAGGTGTAAATGAATACACTTTACAACACTAAATTAAGGCAAAGTTAGGCTTAATTTAATAGGGAGGGCCCAAACAAGTGTGAAAATGTCACAAACGACATTTTTCTACACTATAATATTATTATTCATTTTTCATAGTTGTATACCTCATTAAATGGATTACAAGTTGTTAAAAGGTATGGAAAACATTATTCAATAGAATATTGATAGTTTGATTATGAAATTGATTAGTAATAGTAATTATTCAATTATGGTGTGAATTTTATTTTGAAAGGTATGAAAATTTGTGTAACTAGATATAATTACATATTATTTCTTCTGTAATTTATAATTAGACGTTGTTTTATTTTAAGTGAAAAAGTTTATATCAGTATATTTTGGTGGATAGATTGTTGTAGTATCATTCACTTAGTAAAGACCTTCTTTTAAGAACTAGTACATACTTAAAATAATAAAATCGTGGTATTTGTTTAGTTGGAATAAAACTCAAGGTAAAATATGTCAAGAGATTTATTGTGACAAATTTTAACATATTTTAGTTGCAATTAAGTTGGTAAATTTATTAATGTTGTTTTATTAAGTCAAGAAAGAAATAGTAGTGTGTGAATATATGGCATGCATATCCATGTTTAGGAATGCAATTATATTTAAAATTTTGGCCAAAGTAATGTTTGTTGTGTGTATTTTCAATTCATGCAGCTAGAGGATATGTAAGGATGCATCACAAATTTTATGTGATAGCGTAGTATTTTTACACTTAGTTCTTATATTGGACATGGTACCATGGCAACTACCATGATTTGTCACCTTGTTAAGGGTCAAAATAATTCTAGCTGGAAGGTGTGTGAGGGACTATTGATCTATGGTTGGAGGTAAAGTGCTAAGATGATGCTCTCCCTCCATATAGCTTGATAGAGCTAGATTGCTTGTACTCATTTAGACCGTTGGTTATATATTAATGTTCAAATGTGAGCACTAGATTATATGTTGTATATTTTAATTGAAATGATTGTGTTCTTGTATGAAAGATAAGTATGTATAAAGGAGAAACAACTCCTTGTGATTCTTTCATAAATTTTAAAAAGTTTAATACTTGTATGGTTTGATTTCATTAAAGAATGATATATGTCATAACATTCAAGTTAGTTCCATATTGTTGATGTATAAAAAAATGGCTTTGACTTTGAGGGGATGACCTCCAAAAATCAAAATATGAGAGTATGAATTTAATCTTACAACTTATGATGTTTTGGAAGAGTCTTTTTCTTCCTTATTTATAAATATAATTAGGTAGGGACACACCCCTTCATCCTAATTAGGTTGGCTTAAGGAATTAACTATAACTAATGAATGAGATATTAAGGTGAAGCATGTCACATTTGCTTAACCTTATTACACTTAAGAAAAAGGATAGATGTGTAGACACTGAAAAATGTCTTGGGTCCACAAACAACATTTTTTCACTTCAATCTCTCGTCTCCCCTACATAATTAAGTAGTTCTAATTATTTAATTATTTTACCACATTCCTCTATTGATTAAATAATTTTTAATTATTTAATTAATTCACGTTCCCTTGCCTTATTCTTCTTTTTGATCAATTACATAAATTACTTTTTAATTGTGTCACTAACATTCACTTTCTTTCTGTAATTAAATAAATAATAATTTATTTAAGTATTCACTCTTCGCCATTCACCTATAGTTAAATAATTATTTTTTAGTTATTTATCTATTCATTAATCTTCTTCATCCTTTTATAATTAAATAATTTCTTGATAATTATTTAACTGTCTTTTATCACTCTTCCAATATTAAATAATTAATCTGATTTAATTATTTAATCCCTTTTTCCATTGCCTCTATATTTAATTTAATGGTTGTACAATCATTTTAAATTAAATATTCATATATCCTTTCTGTCATAAATAAATATTTTATTATTATTTGTTCCTCCACATCTTTTACCAAATTAAATAATGTGGTCAAAGATTCCTCTCATTAATTAAATATTTTTTTATTATTTAATTCCTCCACTACCTTCCCTCCACTTTCTCATTTCAAATCCGGATCGTTGATTGCCTTTGGTCTTCAAAGAATCTTGATCATCCATTCATAGTTGTCCCTAGCCCACTACTTTGTGGTGCATGAATCACACCGTTGATCTTGGCATCTTCTAGAACTTCAATCTCGTTTGTCCATTCAAGAAACTCTTCTATAAAAGAAGGTTGTCTCCTCCATTTTTGCTTTACAACCACATATATCCAACATTCTTGCTATCATTTGCAGGTGTAACACAGGGAAATAAGCAGGTTAAGCAGTACAATGCATAAACTCAAACTAAACCTATGCTAACAACAAAGAACAATGGAATATAAAAAGCATAAATATAAGAATGATCTCACCAAACATCTATGTAATTCCATGAATAACCTCAATTGCACTTCTCCATTTTGTCGTTGTATGATAATTTCCCTCAGATTTCTCTTAAGTGTGCAAGTATAGCCTCATGATAGTGTTATTAGCAAAACATCGAAGATTCTAAAGTTGATTGCTTCCAAAACTCATAAGATTTTAGGAGGGGTAATAATGATGAAGTTCAAGCCAATTTATAGAAAACATGGTTTTTGAATGACAGGCTCAGATTAAAAGATAAACTGATGATTAAGATTGAAAGATGTGACATGCATTCGAATTAGGGTTGGATTAGTGCGAGTTAAAAAGCATAAAAGGTGGAGATTAAATTAAATAATAATTTAATCTTTAGTTAAGATTGTTCGAAACTCAAAAGAATAAAGTTTGCATGTAAAGATAAAGATTGAAATAGATAGAAGATGAGGATAAATTAATTAATAATTAAAGTTATTTAATTAATGAAGATTTGCACGTAGAAGATAAGATCTAATCTAGATAACGGACTGATTAAGACAAAAAGTTTATTCGTCAGAGACAATCAGACTGCGTGATCAATTTAGATCTAGACATAAGTGATAAATGACTAATTAGATAACACAGAGATTATCCAATCACAGAGGAATATGCCATGGATAAACCTTTTTATGAATTAAATAACAATTTAATCCAACATTCAAGATTTAAGATTAAATTAAATAATTAAAGATAGAAAAGGCTAAAGAATAATTAAATAATTAAAGTGATTATTTAATTATAGTCAAAAGTGTGGTTTGAATTAATTAAATAATTCAAATTGATAATTTAATAGAGGATAGATTTAATTAGCGACGTAATTAACTAAGTAATATTTATTTAATTAATCAAGAAAGAATAAAGGTAAAGAATGAATTAATTAAATAATTAAAGTTATTTAATTAATAGAGAACAAATGACTTTAGAAAATAATTAAACAATTAACATTATTTAATTATGAAAATGAAGATTAGAACTATGATGAAAATTAGAGGCGCAGGCCTAGGACAATTTTCAATGTCTACAACAAGTACTTGTATGCAACAAAATTTGAGGGCAAGCTTGCAAAAGCAGTTTTGAGGAGATGCAAGGAAGGTGAATCAAGTTTGAGCATGGAGTTTGGCATAGCTTTGGTTATTGTTTAATCTCCTTTTCTTTCTTGTGCTTTCTTGTTTAGATTTGAGATTTCTTGGTTTAGATTTGAAGTAGTTGTGGTTGCTACTTGGTCTTTACCTTTGGATTTGAATTTAACCCAATCTTACAAGAGGCATAAGACCTAAGAACCCTATTTTTCACTAACATGGTTGAATTATAGAACATGATAGAAATGGTATGTATATGTATCAATATTAATGATACATAAGTGTCATTAATCTATTAGGGATGGAAGTTGCATATTCATCAAATGCTAATGTGTGTCAACAATCCATCGAATGGCCAATGGGTTATGTTAGATGCCATCATAGCCATGTTGGATGTCACCATAGTCATGCTTACATACCAAAAAGGATAAGACAACAACTCTTGAATAGGTAATGAATGAAATTTAGGAACAATTTGATGAGCACCTATAATTTGAGCTTAAAGATCATTTAATTGGAATCAATCAAGGGGAACAACCCCAAACTATGGTTAATGTAGATATCCAAAGGCCTATGTGGATTGATCAAGAAGTCGCTTACACAAAGGCTAGGATTACAAAAGAACTAGCAAAGGACTTGAACAAAGTCACCCCGCCTAAATATGATGATAATGTTGGGAGGTGAGAGAGGTATTGCTTATTGAGAGGGAGAAAGACTATTTGGACAAGTCAAGGTAATTTGGGGAGTATTTAACATTTCAATGATATCAAGCTATCAAAATCTACTTTAAAATTTCTTTGTTCTCTTAAACATTGAATAATATGGGTAATTGCAAGGGGAATTGTAGATGAAGCAATTCATAGCTATCAAATTGTGCTCTCAAAATTCTTTGTTCTCTTATATATTGAACTATATGTGTAGTTGCAAGGAAAAGAATAGATAAATCAATTCATAGATGTAATATAAAGAAATATTATCCAAAATAAACTTATCTCAAGAATCTAAAAATCAATGTAATGTGCTTACTTAAAAAGTCAAGAAAAATTACTATTTACCAAAACTTATTATGACATAATATCTCAAATTCCAAAAATTTGAAGATTATTAACTTTTTTTAGGAATTTCAAACCATTTTAATAAAATGTCACCCCAAAGCAAAGAGAAATGACAAAAAAATATCCCAAGCTTTCTATTATATTACATTTTCAAAGTACAAGCAATTGTACCTAAACAACCACCATTAATAGTCAAATTTTGTCATAATGAGCATGACCTGTTATCTTCTAAAAACAACACCTTTCATCATATAACAAATAGCTAACATGTAGAAAAAAATTGTAATATTGTTGGCAATATAATTCACTATTTTCCTTTTTTTAATTTTGACACTAACTGGCACAATGTTTTACAATATTGAATCTGGAATGAAGCGCTGTAATAAAATTGCTTTAAAACCCAAATAGGTTCTTATCATTAACCTAAATTTTGAAGTCACTATACAAATATCAAATATAAAGTTGTTTGCATATCAATAATTGTTAAATAAATAATAAAATCAAAATTTATGCATGCAATTTAATAGAATTTATATTTTATGAATTCACCTTGTAGGCTTCTCAAATTTTCCTTATGGCTATTGGAAAAGTTCTATGTAGTGGCCTTTTATACTTCATGACATTAAAATAATAATTTAATTTACTACATTAGACTTTTTAATTACAAAACACACCTTGCCAACTCAAATAAAAATCTCTTGACAAAAAACCACTCAATTAAGCTTGAAATAGTGTTCAAATTTGACACAATTTTTCTTGTAAAAACTAGCTAATGTTGGAAGCCAATATATTCTCAAAATCAAGAGGAACATGGAAAGAAAGAACAAATCCAAATAAGGTTTGATTTTTAAAGGAATGAACTGCCAAGATATCAATGTTAGAAATTAGTGTACTATCAAAGTAAATTAATATGTTAATGTTAATTTATAAATATAAATAAATGTGTGTTAAATAAAGTAACATTATAACTGTTAGTAGTGTTAATATAGTTTTTTAGGTTAGTTGTTGGAAAGTTTCCCATAGAAAATTAATTGATTTAGTTTGTGCCAGAATCAATGACTTTATAAGCTAATTTATATAATCACCTCAATGTGTATTAGTCACCAATTGATTTAATTTAGAGTAATCTGAAACCATCTCATTATCATATCAGAGTAGGTTCTTTGTGAGACCTCTCTACAAATTTAGCTTTGCTTATAACAAGATTGAGAAATACAAACCATTTGCAAAAGTCTTCATTTAATAGCTATTTGTTATTGTTGACTACAAAAGAATAGTGTAGACCACGTGCAACCTTGCTATCAGTTGTGTTACCCATTTCAACAAGCTTAGCATACATATCTACTATCTCTACAACAATTGTGTCAACCTATATAAGGATTTGGTTTTTAATAAAATCCATATATTTTGTTCTATTTTGAAATGACAAAAATTGAAAAAAAGTTATGTATTTGCTAGTTATAATAGTGTTGGATGGGTGTTGGAATATCTAATAGCAAAATGCATTAAGACTAAGGAAGTGTAGGTCTAAACTAAGGCATTTCTACATATTCACATAGTTATTGTTGCATATTCAATTAGTTCATAATAGCATATGTGAACAAGTTTTCCATCCTTCACCATTAAGTCATTCATTAAATGGGAAAAAATCCAAATATAAATTACAAATTCATTCCAAAGAACCTCGGATTCATGCCAAGTGTCATGTACATCTATGTCATATAAAAATTGTTTGAGCCATCTTTTGTTTGTTTCTTTGAAAGGAGTTTGAAATGTATGCACCATAACACCAATTGTAGCAAAATAGCATTGATGCTACACCAAATTGAATGCCTACTAGAAGATATGCATCAATTGTTGCAACTATCATACATTTTGTTTCAATTTTGTAGGTTAAAAAATATCTATTTTTTAATTGCAGAGGAAACTTGTATTTTAAAAATTAAATGTTTGTCTGGTCAAAGTTTCAAAACTTTTCATTATATTTTTTTATGTATGAAGTGGTTGCTTTATGAGACAATTGAATGCCTACTAGAAGATATGCATCAATTGTTGCAACTATCATACATTTTGTTTCAATTTTGTAGGTTAAAAAATATCTATTTTTTAATTGCAGAGGAAACTTGTATTTTAAAAATTAAATGTTTGTCTGGTCAGAGTTATGTATGAAGTGTTGCTTTGTGAGACATTTGGTTAAAATTTTGAAAAATGTGTGTATTACAATAATAAGATTAAAATATCATTTTTGTAATTAACAATAAAAATATTAGAAATTCAAAAAAACTTGGAAGTATATTGTAAAAAGATATACGAGATTTGTTTTGAGGACATATTTTCAATTGAAACTAGTATCCACTAAGTGAAACATCATGAGGGTAATATGAAAAAATGAAGTTCTATTGACAAGCTCAACAAAAAAAGATTTCCACAAACAATTGTTACTGATTGAAACAAATCTTTGGGACATTGCTGATGGCACCATGGCCAACAAACAAATGTTGATGAACTTCATTCATAAGAAATGGAAGGTGAAAGATAAGAAAGATTAGACCATTATCATCTCAATTTATCAAAATCCTACTTGCATCATGAAATCTAAAAAAACATTACACATTCAGATTTTAAATCGATAATATAGTATTTCATATCAGCAATTTTCAAAAATTGTATGGAAAAAATGAAAGAAAGTAAAGACTATTATCTCATATCAACAAATTTGCTCTATAAGGACGATTCCCACCATGTAAAAAAGAGTTTGCTTACACTTAAGGTAAAGTTAAGAGAAGTTAATTTGAGTTTTGGGAACCGAGAAAAGCCATTCGGCCACTCGGTTGGAAAAGATTTATGTTCTCGTGCATATCGATGCATTGTGCATGAAGAAAGGCAAGTTATGGTCCCTGTTACCCTGCATGGAGGAATTAGTTTAGTTTTTATGATGGTATGGTGAGTATATTATGGCGAGAAGAGAATCGTTAAGGGGTGAGGATCAGAACTTTCTTGACTTTCAACCTTTGGACCTTGTCAGAACACGCTTCCGCCAGTTTGGTAACCTCCCTAAGGGTAGGGTCTCATGGAGGGGGGCTTCCTGAAAAATCTCAGCGTATGCTACTTAGCTTTTTTAGGAATATTTTAAAGTTCTTGGTCCCATGGATTTAATCTTGTAATTCTGCTTAAAATTTTAAACTCCAAAATTTAAGGAATGAACTGTAGTGCTTTGATAACAAATAATAAATAAATAAAACTTCTCTCATTTTTATTTTCTAATAAGAATTGAAAATTTTAGATGAGAGACAAGTGGCATAAAAAACTCCTAAGCTGTAGGGGCAATTTCTAGCCCCACCCCAATTTCACCAGCTAAAATATTCATTCCTATACTGTAGGGGCTCCTATTTTTCTGGAAAAGATTCCAATTAATCCCATAGCACGATTTTTTTTTCCCATGGGACCTCTTGCTCCATGGAAATAGAAGCCCAAGCCCCCCATGGGACCATGCAGTAAAATCTTCTGACCTGTGCTCATTAATTTTTGGCGGTTGACTGCTGCTTTGTTTCAATTTTATCGAAATAAACATGATTTTTTTGTGCAGATGGAGGAAATCCCCATCTCTGATTCCATCATCTCATCTACTTGAGAAAGTCCTCAAAATTCCAGGTTTTCTCATTCAAATTCTGACTTTTTAATACTCATTTTCTTGGGGCATTATTTTGAGTACTTAAGAGACTCCTGAATTGTTATCAATAATTTTAGCTATTAAAATTTGCTGCTTCGTTTCAGTTTTATCAGAAAAAAGTGCCAATGGGGAGATCCCATCTTTGATTCATCATCCAATTTGACTAGAAAAAACCCCTTAAAAGGTTCGGAAATTCCAGCTTTTCTTATTCATTTCTGGCTTTGCACTCATTTTCTAGCCTTGTATTCTCTCTAGTAATTAAGAGAACCCTTCGCGGTGAAACATATCAGCTTTCATTTTACTGCCAGGACTCAAGTTCCTTAAAATCACGTCTATTTTAACATAGTATTTTGATCCTCGTTTTCATTTTGACCTGGTGGAACTCAAGGCTCAAACATAGGTTCCTCTTATTAGCCAGTTCTAGATTCATCAGTTATCCCCTAAAAAAAGTAAATGCATAGTGTGCACAGTTCATGATGCACAGTTCAAGTGCAAAACTTAAGAATTATGCTCCTACCTTAAAACATGATCCAGATCTGTTCCAGATATACCCCATTCAACCAAGTGAGACCCAGGGTTAGCATAGCCATCCACATAACGCACAATATTGCTTCCGCCATTCTTTAGCAGCGGGATGGAAATTCGACAATTGATGCACAAAAGGTCAGAGGCCATTTTGATAATTAAACAGAATTTCTTCTCTTACACCTCAGGCAGATCATCAGACCATTCAAGATAACGACTCAGACTGGGTACAAACAAGAACCCCAATTTTTTTAACATGCACAAAAGGTCAAAAGGCCATTTTGATAATAATATCCCCAATTAAACAGAAATTTCTTCTATTACACCTCAGGCAGATCAGCCAACCATTCAAGATAACGACTCAGACTGGGTACAAACAAGAACCCCAAATTTTTTAACACACTTAGAACCTACGGAAGGTGAGTTATTTTCTCTATTTATCGCAATGTAAAAGGTTGAGTTGAATATTTACGGGCTAATGTTGATGATTAAAGTCAAACCCATTGCAATTTGCTATGCCGCTATTAACAACTCTAAGCTGTTTGATCTACAATGTTTTAAGGTGAATTGGAATACCTTGTAAGATTAACCGATAAGAGCTAGTATGCACATTTTATAGGCAGATAGTTCATATAAATAAAATTTCTTTCTATAAGCATATGTCAAATTTAATATGACCATTGCTATGATATGTACTTATAAGGAGATATGTACAAGTCTTTAGCTGAAGATTTTTACTGCTACGACTTCTCTCACAAACTGATTTGTCGTGCAAGTAACAATAACAGCATTTAGACACAATAGTGACAAATTCTAAACCTAGAGAAGAAAAAAGAAAAAGAGACTTTGGCTTCAGACACTATAGCCTTATACAAAAGGATGAGTCTCAAAGTGGAACATACCCACTTTGCAAACCACAACATCAAAAGCTTCACTACACAAGCTTTTGAATCAGTCTTTCATCCCCCAAACAACCCTACCGCATTAAAAGAGGCCCTCATATGAATACAGTCATGTACAAAGTTGTTAAGAACTCAAATCATTCTTAATCTGTTGCCGGATTTGCCCCATAGATTAGTCAGCAGTCAGTGTAAAGATCAGCATGTTGAAGCAATTTATATTTAAGCCATTGCAGGAATCCTGCATCTTGTATCTCTATCCAAACAATCAAAGCCCTCAACCCGAACGGCGGGAATTGACCCAAATGATGGCCTGACACAGGACTTGGGCTTTGAAAGAGGCGAGGGTGAGGTTGGTCCTCTCTGATGAATGAACTGCATATCATGTACAAGTGGATTCTCTACACGACTTGGAGGAGAACCACAGAAATATGGTGGTGAGCATCCCAGGTTTAATGGGTCACCACATCCACTCTGCAGACAAAACCAAACATCAACATCTTTTACAAAAAGCTTGGAAGGGAAAAACTCAAAGAGAATTATGCTGTTCCTCAAATAAATATGAATGCAACCCATTTAATACCTTGCTAAGAACTATGTCCAAAATCTCCACTCCGGCATTTGTTTCACTGTGCTCCTGGTTATGGCTGTAAACATAATACAGAACATCAGTAAATGCACTAGTGGTGTATCAGTTGATTAAAAAAAGGTTCTTATTGAACAACAGTCTACACAAAATCAACCATGAATCTTATATCATTTCAGGAAGTTCGGCTAGAACAAATTCCATTGACTGGCTACAACGACAGTATCACTAGTATTTAGAGAGAACTCAAGTGGGACAACTCCCAAAATGTAAAAATCTAGGAAATTTTTTACCAGATGCAAAAACAAAGACTCATCAGCAGATATTAAACAAAAACAAAAAGAACAATAAAACATGCTAATGACAGCAGGACCATGCAGTTAAGAACCTCCTATTTAACAAGCCCAATTCGCTGACCCATCCAAAGTTTCTAAAAAATAAAGAAAACATTTTACATAAGATATAATACTGATAACAAATCCTTCTTCTGTATCTGAATGCAAACTCACCTGCGATGCCATCTCAAGGGTTTTGGAAACTCTGGAGTTGGATGGTTTGCCAATCCAAGCCTTCGTGGTTTCGGGCATATGACTGCTCCATCAGATTTTTCTCTCATTAATGCAGCTCTTAGCCTGCCCATTTCCTTCATTTCTGCTGAGCTTGTAAAGTTGTTTTGAGCAGCACAGTGCAACATGGTTACTCAGTTCTTTGAAAAGAACTGCGAATCTGCAGTCCAATGCCACAATATTAGTTATTTGGAAATCATTTTGCACGGATTGATTTCTTGAAACTAGACTTGATTGCACGTATGCCTTGAAGACAACTAATACATCAACCCAATCATGGCATATAAACTTAAACAAATAAATCAAGGTTAAATAGGAAATTGAACGACAAAAATTGGAATTTGTGCTGCCTGTGGATAGACCATCATAAATATTTGGCTCCTAAATGTCAGCTGGAATGTAATTTAGATGTCAAAATAACTACCTGGAAGCAAATACTAATACATCTTATCATAAGTCTAACTTAGGGCATCAGCTTCTAAGAAATAATTGAAAATGTTTAATTTACTTGCATATGAATTACAGAAAATATATTTGGTTCATTGGTGACGTCGGTAGACTTTCATACTGACTCCTAGGGTTTCATTAGGGCTAAGGTCCGCACTGGCCAAATGAAGTGTGATAAAGATGAGATCGGGAGCAAGCGCCAGATAACTTTGGCGCAATAGACATCTATCCGACATAGCCTAACCCAGGATAACAAGAGGATTAAGACGTTTAAAACTCAAAACAAAGAAGCAAATACACCAAATAATGATTCAGTTCAGATCTAAAAATTTAAACTGCTTGAATTTTACTTCAAAATTACTGTGAATGGTTCTCTAGAAAGATCAGTGGATTTGCACACCAACCACCAGAATTTCTGGTCCAGACAGCGCACTCAAACGGCAAAAAGCGCCGAGCCATTAGGACTTTGCACAGAAGAGCTTTAAGCTGGGAGATCAGGACTCTAAGGAAAACATGTGGCTGTGGCTAAAGATGCCTACAAAAACTATGACGAAAGGAAGCCTTGTGAAAGCAGCGCCAAGGGAAACCGCTTTTGACTTCGAAGACTACCTACCCCTTCCAGAGTCATGCAAAAACCAGATTCTCAGTTCAACTTCTCTGTATAAACGCAATTGGAACCAAGAGGTTTGATTGGCGTTGGGCTCCCACCGACCTCTAGCCCAAACCCATTTTAAACAAAGTGGGTAAAAGAAATAATACAAAACACAGTTGGGCCAAAGATTATACGACCTTCTCCTAGTCTATGTGAAAGATGACCGAGATCTGGATAAAAACAACGTGGCAATTTTAAGGCCTAGAAATTGTTTCTCTGTGCAGAAAATCTAATCTCTTATTGCGTTTTCATTGTGCAGAAAATCTAAATCTCTTATTGCGGAAATACAGAAAGGAAATTTCCTTGATTTCTAACGAGGTATGTTTACCAGTGGCCAAAAATGTTTACAACGACAAGGAATATTCTAAATCACCTCCTTTGTCTAGAAGATTTCCAGAACTGAAAATACAAGACTTAAAAAAGAAAAGAGAATCAGACTGAAAATCCTGAATGGGTAAAAGAGGATTTCAGATCAAAAAGGACACCAGTTTAAGGACATGCAGAGAGGAAAAACTTATTTTTTTTATTTCTGAAAAGACACATAGATCACAGAATTCAAAGACCCTCGTCCTTCAAAAACCAACGATAAAGTCATAGGATGTTACGTTACCTTCCCAAACTCTCTACTTTCTGCAACTGATGATTTGAGATTTGGTAGCTGGGTGACCAAAGACTATGAAGATCTGTTTGAACTACCGTTACGCTCCTCCCTTAACACGCACAAATAGTAATTTTCTAGGTAGATCTGGGAAACCCCTATCAACTAGATAACCAGAAATGCGTTGAACGAAACCCTCATTCAGAGCACTGTCATATGTTGGTTATGTTAACAGAGCCCCGCAGAATTCCCCACTTCCTCCTCCTGCTACTTAATGGACGTATGGAATAGGCTGACAGGTAACACAGGAGGAGGGAGGAGGAGGAGGAGAGCTTAAAGCCTTTAATGAGAGAAATATAAGGCGAGAAGCGAGGAAGAGAAATACCCACCCCCGGTTTGACCCAATATATCGACAAACAATTCCACAATACGATAATGATGACAAGCGTGCATGATGCTGGATCCCATCAAAAATTAATACGGACAAATGGAAGCGGTATACACAATTAATATATGTCCCATAGAGGCGGTATACACAATTAATATATGTTACATGCTCATGATGCCTCACCCCTCTCTTTTCATGTTTGGGTCTTTGGCATCGATGACGAGGACATGAAGAAAACAACAATAAGGCAGTGGAAGCATCATGGAACCCGCGGATCAGATGCTCTTTGCTTTTTTTATGCAATCAAATATATCGATTGTTTTCCAAGTTGAATTTTTAAAATAGTATAATGTAGATATGTAGAGGATGTGTTGGGTTGTGAACCAAGCAAAGGGAATCAACCGCCTCTTCCCTTCTAAGTAAGAGATCTGCTCAAATTGCATTTGATCTCTCGGCTGGATTTGTCACACATTTTTACGCCCTCGTGTGTTTAAATACATATTTTCTTCGGCATATGTGACTGCCTTAAGCCTTAAATTTGATGGTCCTATCACTACATAAAAAATTTAAAAAAAAAAAAATTATTATTTTTTTAATTATGTCAAATAAATTGTGAAATTTAGGGTGGGTTATCAAAATTGTAAAAATTATAATTAGTGAGGTAAATAAATAAGAGTTTAAATTATATGTATATTTAAATTTGGAATTAAAAAATAAATAAAATGATTAAAATAAATGTGCATCTTAATGTCAAAGAGAAGGACATTGATTTGATTATATGATAGAGATTGGATATCTAGTATCGAAGATTAGATATGAAAATAGACGATTGTGGAAAATACACACTATGAAACATCATATTGTACAAAGGCATATTATCCCTAGTTTTGACCATTGAAATTTTTAAATCTTTTGCATTCCCTAGGCCGACATGTGTCTTTGTGTCATAATTTCAAAAGTTATGTTAATTTTTTAAGTCGCATGTGAAGTTTCTTTATCACCTTCACTTGATCGAGTCAAAAACATTAATGCTTGTGCTAATGATTTTTGGTCACAAATGTTCTCAATTGTTTTTAAGTGTAGAATTGCCTATCAACCCAAAATTATCAACTATTGGTCATAGGTGCAAGTGATTTGTAATCAAGTTCAATTGCTTGAAGGTGTTTCTAGAAGGTCTAAATTGAGTTGCAACTTCCCTATCAACTAGATTTGTGCACTTGGCAATTAGATGTTTTATTAGATATGTGGTAGAAATATATAGGTTTTCAATGTACTTTGATGGGCATATAGTCGGGGTATATTTTAGCATTTTTGTTCTTACATGGTTTGCAATTTTTGAAGCTAAAAAATAGTTCAAAAAGTTGATAACAGGTTTAAGGGACTCCTTTGAATTCAAACATGTCAATTTTAGAATATGTTAAGTCTAAATGTAGTTGTAATCAAAAAAATCACTAAGTGGTTATTTTGTGAAATAACCCTTCAAAAAGCATTTTGACCAATTTTTTTTTGAAACTCAAATCAATGGATTTTTTTTTTCTTGTTTTTACATTTTTAATATTAGGTGAGAACACCAGTGGGCATACATTCACCAATATTCTTTTTAAGTTGCATTTTTGTCTTCGTCACATTCTTCTAGTCGTATTAGAATTCCTTTATTTGTTGTATGCTTATTTTTATATTTTGGGGATAATGCAAGATATCAAGACAACTTTCATAATGATGTCTCCTTCATTTTGTTGACCCAAAGTTTTTCTCTCTTTATTTTCTATGTTCTTTCTTCCTTTGTGTTGGCATGACAATTTGCACCTTTAGAGTATGAATTGGCCACAGACAACTATGCACAGTGCGTAATGACTACTCTTCAAATTAGGAGGGGAAGCTCCCTCTTGTGTTGATATGCGTGAAAAAGTAAAGTAATCTAACTCCTATCTTTTTGACTCAGCTGGAAGAGGCACAAGGTTAAGGAAACCAAGAACGTTGCAACTAAGGATTTTCTCCGATTTTGTAGATCTTTAACTACAACTAAGCTAAACACTAAACTATCCTATCTCCTCAAGAAATAGAGCATGAGGATTTAGGAGCAGGGAATTGGGTATACGATAATCTTTAGACCAATATTTCCAAGGAGATGATGACACCTATCTGAGGCGTAGGTTGAAAGAAAGATTATTGGAAACAACATCAAACGACAATCTCCACTTCTAAATTCCCAAGGAAGTGACAACACCTATCTAAGGTGTAGATATGAAACAAATATTATTAGTCATGACAACACACGATAAGCCTCACTTCTAAATTCCTACGAAGATGACGACACCTATCTGAAGTGTAGATATGAAATGAAGCTTATTAAACACAACATGAAATAATAACTGGGACAGTAGATTGCATATCAAGACATGCATAACAATAAACTATCAAACCAGCCATTATATTTAATCTAAGGTGAACAAGTACCATAATAATAACATTTAGGTAAGGCAACTCAACTATTTATTATCACAATAAAAGTTCTTGAACAAATACAGAATAGCAATACTGCAGGTAAGGTTGCTCAGCATGTATGCTATCACGTACAAAAGTTAATTACAAATGAGAAAAGAGCTCTTATTTATAGACATCAAAAGTGTAGGGAACCCTAAAATCACCTTGAGTCAGCTACAATCTTGCGAGCTTGCAAGATCTTATTGCTAAACCCTAAATAAATGAAACTATACAATTAACTAGAAAACTACCATCAATTAACTAAAACAAGACTAAACTAAATGGACATGTGCAACATGCACATCCTTATTGAAATGAAAATTAAATGAAAACTCCAATTGAACATTGATGATTCCAAGACAGACATAGCATGAAATGTGGAACAACGAGTTAACTTGAAAAGAAGCATCGAGTTAACTATTGTGTCTGATGTCTATCCTAAAAAGGCGGGACATCCTGATCTGGAGTTCACTAGTTGCGATCTCAAGAAAGTAACCCCTCCACAAGGTTGTTGACTGCATCACCATCTAGAGCATTAATACTTTGTCATAGCACACTGTGTCTCCATAGCATCTCCTCATTGCCCATGATTTAACTCTGAAGTTCTCCTCTACTCTTAACCACCTCATCAAATAACACTGACATGACTATAAGTTGATCTAACTTATAGCCAACAGAATCTCCACTGAAAATAACATGGATGGGAACCTATAACTCCGATTGAACATCAATAAGCTTGACGTACTCACCACCCTCATGCTGATACTGGCAAGGAACTCGGGACTTGAAATTTCTCACGAATTGGAGTGCACTAGTCATGTGTTCTCTGCTCTCAACCAACTCTGAAGCCATTGTATCATGTACCTTTTCCTTGAAGATTAATTGCGTCCTCCAAGTAAAAATAGCTTCTTTATCTTCTTCATCGGTGACCAAGTCAAATGTTGTTCTTAGATGAGATATCATGATTTCATCTCTAGGTTTGTCAACTGCCAAGTCTTGTTCCTCATCCTGGATCCATAGACGAAGTTCGCAGGCGTTGTACCTCAATTGATATAACTTTGTGAGTACAAAGTGGCCACTTGTGACAAACTCTTCTTCCTAGTCTACCAAGCGCTTCCCATATACAACTAGTTGATTAAGCTGATTCTGGTCTGCTAGTAGCTCTAGCATCTATGGTAGCGAAGCAGTGACATTTCCAATTCTATGCATGAGGTTAGAGATATATTGACAAAGCTGGTGGATTTCAGCCTTGAGGGTTGCCTTGTCTTCCCTATCTTTTATCACTCTATCCTTTATGCTATTCGTTGCAACCTGAAGGAAATGAACCTTTGCTTGTCGTGTGCTTCTACCAAGGTTGACCTTTATCATGTTGAAGTCTTCAACTTCCACCAAGTTCAAGTTCTTGCCCTCTAGGGGTGCAGTGGTCTCTATTATGATCTCCTTGTTAGTGTTCCTCTCTACATGAACTTGCTTCTTTATTCTCTTATCTGGTGTATCCTGGTAGACATGATCAAAGTTTGAGAAGTCAAGTTTGTAAGATGGTTGCCTCCTCTTCCTACCCAGTTGATTCTCAAGCCAAGATGAGTCTTGACAAATCTCACTAGAAGGGTCGGTGCTAGCCATAGGAATTTCTAATGAGTGTGAATGTGTAGAGGTATCGCTATGTGGTGGTGAGTATAGTTCCAAATCAATGTGAACTAGAACTAGAGAGTGTTGTGGTGTAGGTGATGGCATGGGAGGCTGTACCTCTAGCTCTAGCATGCTACAAACTATATTTGTGGTTGTCTCCACATGTGTTTTGGTAACAAGTGCCTTTCCTTTTGAATTGTCAAACACTTTGTTTCTTTTAGGAGGATTACTCCTTTTCTTTTCTTTTGGTTTTGACGAGGATGGTAGTGAAGATTCCACTAGTGGTGGCTCTGTACTTGGCATGACTACCCTCCTTGTCTTCTTACTCTCTAAGTAGAGTATATTGTTCTGAATGACTCTACTTGATCTCTCTTTGATAGATGATTATTCCTTGGCAAACCAATCGACAGCTAGAAGTGGCTACATATCAACTTGTTCTTTGAAGAATTGAGGAAGTGTATCCCCATCATCATCTAACAATCCTCCCACATCCTCTGACATGAAGACAAAAATCTATGAGAGGGTGAACCTGTTGTAGGTGCATCGACGCACCTTGAACTCATCCTCATAGTTGACCCAGTAATCCTCCATAGAAGGCTTGTGGTAAGGGCGACCACCAAGGCATGTTGAATAACAACCCCAAGGGTTATATGAGTGTGCATCAACAAGGTACTTAAGATTAAGTTTCTTTAACTCATGACCTATAGCCTTGGCATCAACTACTGTCTTGCACTAGTAGATTCCCATTTGCAATGGAAAGTTAGTAGCTGGCTTACAGTTGTGGCACAGACATGAATGAACATCATATAATTGCCTTAAAAAATCCATGAAAACCATCCTATCTGAAGGATAATGAGGTAGCATGGTTGGATTTCATGTATATTCGTAGACACAGATGTAGGTGTAGGTAGGGAATTGAATGAACCAGTCTACTCATTCTACCATTGCTTCTCTAGCAACCACTGAGATATGAACATGCAATTCTCAGTCTAGGTTCCTCACTATGTACATTAAGAATGCTTCCTACACACGATTGAAATGTTGCTCGGACTTTGTGAACTCAAGTTGGTCATAGTATTGATAAACCTTTTGTACACTAAGAATCCCCAATATGTTCAACCCTCTAAACTGACCCTGGTAAGCCATTAGGTATACGAGATACAAACACATGAAATTGGTGGGAAACTAGGAAACTGGTAATCTGCTTGTGGAGAATGTCCCTGATCAAAGAGGCTTGGTCATAATGCTCTCACTTGAAAATAATTTGAGCAATGATGTAGTACATCCAAGGCTGGAATTTATTGGCATTTGCATGACCAGAAACATGATTAAGAAGAGTGATCAAAATTGTGTACTTATCTTTGAACTCTCCACGACCCACATTGTTTGGAAATTTAACTTTCTTTTGTTTTAACCACCTTGCTGCCATTTTTCTCTAACACATGTCCCTATCAGTGTTAAATTCTTTTTCACACTGATCTATGGTAATGACCAAACTGTTTGGATGTTGAGGAATACCAAAACACCTCTCAATGTCATGGGGCTTGAGACTACAAATCATTCGTCCATCTACTAACTGAATTTCTTGAGTAGTAGAATTGTAATGCTTGACCCAAGACATCACAAATTCTATGCAATGAACTGAAATAGGGAGTGAAGCCACCTCTAGCAACCCAGTTTCTTCAATGTTTTGAAGTATTGCTTGATTTATTTTAATCGGATCCAAGATAGCCTCTAGAAGCACTTTATGCAAATCTGTGTCAACTGTTCGATGAAGTCATAAACAAAGACTGACTTAGTCTTGAATTTGATCTGTGTGCATTCTAAAAAACTCGCCCGTTGACTGTAAACACGACTATGTTCTGACAACTCTCTTTGGAAAGCTAAAACATCTCCTGATGAGGCTAAAAATAGCCTGTCGGAGGGCAATTTTTACGAAAAATTCTAAGACATGGGTTTTGTGCAGAAAGTGATTCTAAGACAACCCATAATGTCAAAATTGCAAAAAAAATCCATTTAGCTTGACATGCAAAAACTTTTCAGTTGAGAATTGTAGGGGTTTTAGGGTTTCCAGAGGGCAATTTTTTTGAGAAAAACTGAAATATGGGTTTTGTGCAAAAGATGATTCTAAGCCAACCCAGATCATTTATTTTGAAAAATATTGACTTTTACTCTACCATGCAAAGAAATTTCAGTTGAGAAAAGTAGAGTTTCGAGAATTGAAGCTTTGAAGCAATTTCTCTTGAAAAATTCTAACACATGGGTTTTGTAGAGAAAGTCGTGCACAACAAACCCAGATGATCAAAATTTTCAAAAGTCATTGAATTCTTGGACATGCGAAGAAAACATAAGACGAGAATAGAAGAATTTAAGATAGAAGATAGAAGTTTTATGGTTCTGCTTCTTTAAAAATTGCCATGCTTGTCTAAAGTCTATTGATTATTCGAGACCTGTATCTGCAAGGAAATCTGAAAAATAATATTTATGGTGCCTTCAATTGTTGATTTTAAAATCCATTTGCTCAATGAGAAAATTCACTTGCACTCAATCTGTTGTGAGAGAAATGGATGCCTAAATGCTAGAATTTAACCTCTAGGACATTGTAATTGTTAAAATTGTATGATAACCTCTAGGACATTCTAAGTGCTTAAAAGGGGGTATTTTTTCTTCTTTAAATAACTCTCAAACCAAGGGGTCTTTCTTTGAACTTGAATAGCTGACAAAAATTTGGTTCCATCCACTATATAGGAGTGAGGTTATTTTTCCAAATTGTGCTAGATTTCACTATTTTTTGCATTTGAAGTCCATTTTGTGTACTAAATCTTATTAGGCATAACTTTCACCTATTTAACAAAAAAATTACATTTTTTAAAAACTAATTAGAAAATCTTATATGGATTTTGATTATACATGTAATTTCTAGATTTGGGTAGCCTTTTTTTTCAAATATTATATAAAAATAACCATGTTACATAATAGATGATTAAGGCTTCCATCTTGCATAGATTGTAATCAAATCTTGCCAAAAACCCACAATTTTCCCCTTTGCCTTTACATAATACTATGAAAACCCTAATTTGATAAACTATTTTCTCCTTCATTATCTTTGCATTCATTGATGCCCTAATTCAAATCCAATTTACAAGAGTGTGAAAGAAGTTGTAGGGTGTCTATTACATAAATTGTGCCTATAATATGTTGACCCAAAATTGTCCTCCACATTTGTAATTTGATACTAAGCACCCAAATTATCAAGCAATCGATAATGATGTAAAATAACTTGCAAGGCTTATACTATTTATATTAAAGTATGTAATACAATAGAAAGCACTATAACTGATGCAACTACCACAACAATGAATTGAAAGGTACAATGTTAAACCCTTAAATGAACCACAACTTTCTTACATTAAGCGATTGTGGAATACCTACTAAGATGCTACTACATTAGTAATAATAAATTGAGAAGTATAGGTAACTACCAAACCCCTTTTCTTATTAATATTGAACTCTACACATACAATTAAATATGTTCAAAAATAAAAAATATGACACTGCAATAGTAATAAAAAAAAATCCAAAGTAGACCACTTAGATCTACAACCACCTACAAGTGATACCAACTAGTTGTAGCTAAATATCCATGACAACTACAAATTATACTGAAGAGGGTTGAAAAAGATTGAAGGCAAAAAAAGGAAGATAAAAGCAATAAAAAAGCACAATACCTTCACCTAGAATATTTGCTTCTCTCCTTGATGAGCGAACATGGAGTGCACCCTTATTTCATTTTTATTCAAGCTCTTTGATATTGATAATATGTAGATTGCTCAATGCTTTAGCATAACCTTGATATGATTTTATAATGATTATGATAAGCTTGATTTAATAGATATTTTGATAGCATGTATGTATGATAATAGATTCTATATATGAAAATGAAAGATGAGATCCTTCTAAATATAAAGTCTTGAAGAGGCAAAATCAATGGCTAGAAATGATTGATGATGGATGGCTAGGATTGAAGGAGGATTAGGGTTTGGATCAAAGATGCAATCATATGACAAGTGTCAAATAATGTATAGAATCTAGGTTTAGGATTGACATAAGGATAAAAGCTCCTTATGATAATGGCTAGGGTTAAGAGGTTAAATGAGATGAATGGATAAGATGAAAAGTTATTTTGAATTTTAGGTAGGTGCCTGGGTTTAATGAATCTAGAGGAGTTAGTTAGACATGTTAAGGGGACATTTGTCATATGACGACAAATTTAGATTATGATCTATGTGAACAAGATGAAAGGCTAGGATTAGATGGACAAGGATAGAGGATAAAGGGAAATTCATTGAATAAATAAAGTATTTATTTAATTAATGGGATCATGTGAAGGAATTTTAATTAAATAAATGATAAATATTTATTTAATTAAAGGATTAGAATAAAAATGGGAATAATCAAATAAATAGTAGATATTTATTTAATTATTGGCTAAGGATAGGCTAAAAGTATGTGTGGTTGGGTGAGGTTAGATTTTAGGTGTCTATATATACAACTTGGTGAAGTCATGAATCACCATCGTGACAACTTAGTCACAACATTTGAATGAGATCATCTTTTCTGCAAATGGTTTATGTCCTCTAACACATAAAACCAAAGTTTCATCCTTTTGGCTCCTGACTAATCTAATAGTTTTTCCTTAAACCTAGACATTTGAACACAAGTGCTCAAAACTTTATTAGCTAGGGTTTATGTGTGT
The DNA here is from genome assembly GCA_007258455.2 of Sequoia sempervirens. Classification (NCBI taxonomy): domain Eukaryota; kingdom Viridiplantae; phylum Streptophyta; class Pinopsida; order Cupressales; family Cupressaceae; genus Sequoia; species Sequoia sempervirens. Next base: position 423,169,353 of record VDFB02075321.1, on the reverse strand, counting down.
AAAATAATATATAGTTCTCTTCCAATGAATTTGTTCACTCTTGATATCCTTCAAATTCAAGATCATTTTCACTTGATATCTTCAAAATTAATGGCATCCTTCAATGTGTGTGTGTAAGTCGAGAAGAGTATGCAAAAAAAAACCTCAAAAATGACAACCAACCCTCAACCACCTTGTTAATGAAAATGATTGTTTTCATCCTCCATATTGTGTGTATAGGTGAATATGCACCCCTTTAAGTTTAAACAATGTTTCTAGGTGGAAAAACCCTTTTTAAGAAGTTGTGTGGTCAAAATTGGCATTAATGGCTCTTGATCTTGTAGGAGATAGGTAGGAATGATAGTGTGAAAGGTGGGAATGTCAAAGTTTGGGGGTCAAGCATTCCACATGATCCTTACCACTTATTGAGAATTAGAGTTTGGATAGGAGGCATGTGTTGGGATAGTAAAGTTTGACATTCTAACAATAATAAGGAATTGGTGAGGTTGGGAATAAGGCATACTAGAACAGGTAACTTTGATGCTCTAACAACTTGTGTAAACTTAGGGAATTAAACATTCTCCATCGTTAGAAATTTTTTGGAACCTTAGATAGGTTTATGTAGAATGAGAAAGGATACAAATAGATAAACTCTGACCAAGAAAGACACTAGAAATAGGAATTTGGCCTTTGGTCCACAGACATAATTTGATTGAAAAGGGGACATTACAATAAATGAGAATTCATCCAAGTAGAAGAATAAAATTGATACATAAGCTACATCATCTTCTGTGACAAGTAAAAAATCTTCCATTATAAATAAGAAAAGTAGTCATGTAATTTTTATGGATTATAAAATCATGCCGTAAAATTTTGTCATCAAAGGATTACAACTTTGGAAGAGTTGATGAAGAGACACAATATTGATATTCCCAAACCTAGCAAGGGTCAAGCACTTATAGCTAAAGGTTTGGAATAATCCATAAATAATTAGATATTAGACTCAAGAGCCTCATATCACATGACTCATTCACATGACCTTCTTGAGTCTCTTTTTAATAGCACTAATTTTCATGTTACAATGGGAAACTCCATGCAAATTCCAATTTTTTGCTTAGGTATTGTACAATTGACAAATTGTTGCATTGAGGATGTTTTTTATGTTCTTGATATTTTTTTCCAATCTTCTCTCCATATATCATATTTTTCATACTAGGGATGGGAAGGTAGTTGATTTCTTACCATATGATGTAGTTGTTGAGAACTACAACATCTAGAGAAAATTATTGCTTTAGGAAAGTTGATCATGGGTCTAAATTGTACAGGTTTCATGGTTTTGAGTCATCTTGTGGTTCATCACACATTTTCCATGTGTATTCTTTGAGCATACTTTGGCACAAGAGGTTGGGAAACCTCAATTATAGGTATCTTTAGTAATTGAGCACACAAGATATGGTACTTGGTCTTCCTAAGGTTTCAAGCATAGGAGTTTATCAAGGTAGTGCCCTTGGAAAAAAATCATAAGGAACCCTTTTCTAAGGGTAAGGCTCACCATGCTACTACCTTTTTGAGTTGGTCCATAGTGAGATCAAGTCATTTATAAATCCTTCATTTTCAGGAGCCAAGTATGTGCTCACCTTCATTGACTATTACTTTCATCGCACATGGTGTACTTTCTTAAGTACAAGAGTGATGTCTTCACTGCTTTTAAGAATTTTAGGGTGTTTGTAGAGAAGAAATAATATTCTTCTATATGGTGAATACTCACATATAATGAGGGGAATATGTGAAATAAAGCTTTTAGTATTATTACACTAAGAATGGTATTTATCATCAAAATAATTAGCTCCTTATACTCAATAGAATGATGCCATTGAAAATAATAATATATCACTAAAGGATATGGAAAATTATATTCTTTAGTCTCAATCTATGGCACCATCTATTTGGGATAAAGTAATCAATTATGCCAATTTTATTTAGATTTGAACTCCCCATAAGGAAGTATTGTATTTTTCACAAGTTGATGGTATTGATTACTCTAAGAAATTTTCCCTTGTAGCCAAGATGGACTATGTTTTCCTTATACTTTCTATTGTTGCATCTCAAAGATGGTCAGATTTCCATATGGATGTGAAGAGTGCTTTCTTACATGGTGATCTTCATAAGGAGATCTAGATGGCTCATAGCTTGCAATATTTTTGTAGCTCTTCACTTGTTTGTAGACTTCAACATTCCTTATATGGTTTGAAACAACCCCCTTGAGCTTGGTATGAGAAGATTGATGGTTTCTTGTTTACATCTAGTTTTACTCATTTCCACTTAGATCACATAGTGCACATTAAAATGTATATAGATGATATTTTGATATTAGTATTATATATATATATATATATATATATATATAATTTGATTCTCACTAGTATCTTCTTATCCATGCTTCAAGATGTTCAACACACTTTGGCATGACCAATCTTGGTCTTCTACATTACTTTATTGATCTTTAGGTTCTATAGTCTACTGATGGGATCTCCATATAATAGAAAAAGTATATCATTGACTTGCTTCAAATTAGTTCAACATGGCTAATTATAATCCTACTCCTACACCATTTCAATCAATTGTTTCTTTGACTACCACTTGCACAGCACCTAGTGTTGATGATACTTTGTACAAATAGTTAGTTGATAGTATTTTGTATTTGATACACACTCATCCTAATATCACCTCTGTTGTTGGGCTTGTCTCTTGCTTCTCATATTATCATAATAAGCATCATTGGAAGGAAAATAAGCATATTTTAAGGCATATCTAGGGCACCACACATTTTGGCATTCACTACACACTAGAAGCTTCAAAAATAGTAGGCTTCACCAACTCAGATTGGGCAAGTGATGTTGACTCACAAAATTCCACTTTCAAAATTTTTTTATTTGGTTTTAATCTAGTTGTATGGTCTTGTAGGAAGTATACTACTATTGAATTATCATCTACTAGGGCCAAGTATTGAGGTGTAATTCTTGCTATCTAGGAGGTTATATGGCTTTGAAAGCTCTACTTGTTCATCATACTATTATTTGGTGTGATAACCAAAGTTTCATTCAAATTTCATGCAACCTAATGGAGCATCAAAATATGAAGCACATCAATATACATATGCATCTCATTCAACAACTTATCCATAATGGTGTTCTCTCCTTAGAGCATTTGTCTATTCAGGAGCAAATTGTGAACATCTTTAGTAAACCTTTAGAATCACCTCACTATATTAAGTTGTAAAGTATGCTTGGAGTGAAGGAAGTTGTCCTTGGGGGGGTCTTGAGTCCTCCTTCCTTTGTATTTATATCTCTTTTTTGGAGAGGATTTTTTTCCCACAATATTTTCTCCTTTACTTTGTGAGAGACTTTTATTTTTTACATGAATGCCTCATCAATCCATGTTGTTAGGATTCATTGTTTTAGTGATTTTCTCCCCAAGTATCACTTAAGTGGGTTGTTATTGTAAAAATGGCTATTACCTAACTAGTTTTGATTTACCTAGTTCCCAATAGACCTATTTAGACTAGATTAAGTTCGCTTAGTGGTTGTGTTGTCTCACATCATATGCACATGACACATGCTCTCACACTTATCCCAAGTGTTCCCAAGGATTCTACATGTGTCACACTTCTTAGAGGGTTGGTCAATATTTCATTCCCACCTTCCTTCTTTATTATCCTACATATACAAGGAATTCATTATATATTCTCATACATTTTTATGATGGTATTTTAGCATTTTGTGTGTTAATTTATTTGTGGAAATATTTTAGATATTAAATTCATTTTATTACTACTCCAACAACAAGTTCCTAATTTATGAAACTAACTGGAGCTTCTTGCTTGATCAACATGTCTCAAATTCAATAAAAGCTTCATGCCAGTCTTCACTAGACTAATATGGAGTGAATACTGTATTAGGATGGACATCAAACAAAGAGGGGGAATCCATAAACAAGGAGTCTCTTTTCATATGGAGCCAAAGATAAATTTTTGGGATCATGTCCCTTTAGGCAAACTATTCAATAGGTTGTAAGGACTTTCTATGCTCTTATACCCACATAACAAGGCATATGCAATTGAAAAAAATCACAACTTTTGCTAGTATCATTCACTATAATTTTTATAGGGGTGGATGTGGTGTGGAAAATGGTTTGTTGCACATCATTTGAGAGGTTATAGGGGTGGCTTGGCTTGTAAAGAGCTAAGCTCTAGGTCACTAGGTTGAACTCTCAATTCCTCTTGGTAAAAAAAAATAACATAGGCTCATCAACCATAAGACACATCACAAGATCTAATTTACAATAAGAAAATGAATGGCAATTGAAGAAAAAGACAAACAGGTACAAGTCATCCATCTCATTGCCATTGGAACCCACACTCTTCTAACAAGAATTTGAAAGCACCACAAAAATAATCAAAATGACAAACCTTAAGAATAATTAATATTTTGATCATAAATTCTATAAAATCAAGACTAAAAATCTTGTCAAACCATAAAAACTACCAAATTACTTAGAAATGTTCAATAAACTACTCTCAAACTAAAACTATAGAAATAAATTGTAAATCATGTTTCTATACTCATATTAAACAAAAATCTATTTACATCTTTTATAAGAATTGATTTTCCATAAAATTGACAAAATTATAAGATTGACCAAAAGAATTTTAACATGACTACAATCAAATCAAATATTCCAATTTAAAAAAAACAAATAAAAAAAAATATTATCATATATTCACCTCATTCCAATACAACCCAAATATTTGTAAAGATCTAAATCAATATAAATGATCAACATAAATTCAAAATAAACATATAGAAGTGCTGAGAATGTAGGCACAATTAGCTTTTGGAATAATAAATGGAATATAGGTGAGATATCTCTAGGGAGTTGGGAATGAGAGGGTCCTTTCACCATCCGGAACATGATGTGAGAGGAAAATGGCACATTCTTAAATGTGGGGGCATTTCCTCGAACTTGGTGATGACTCATCACCATTATACAGCTGGCTTGCTTGCCATGTGATGAGCAACTTTGTCAGCCAGCTAAGGAATTTGGTCGTAATGTGTTGAAATCAGAAGCAACTTTATAGTTGATTGACTGACTACCCACCTACCATTTTTCTTACTATAACTTGTGTTTGTTGTGATGTGACGACAACTAAATATTTTATTACTCACAAATCATTTTCTTCAAAAGTGAAGATTGCATGGCAATTTCCGAGCTTGAGTGAAGGAAAAATGGTATACTTTTGCATTCGTATCAAACATGAATACCTCAAAACTTTTCTCTAATATAAAATTCCTTTCATTTTCTCAAATTATCCAAGGATTGATAAAGATTGACTCTAACTACATAATTAGATAATGAAGCTGAGTCATAGGTAGCTAAATGTTATCTTAATAAAGGGGATACGTGCACTTACTTTAAGAAATGATAAAGAAAAGTTTGATTTAAAATTTGTTATGTGATTTGATTTAGTGATAAGTAATTAAATATATATAATTTTTTATAAATTGTAGCTTTTTTTTTTGTTTCATTTTAAATTTACGTTTTTAATTTATATATTTGTAGTTTTATACTTTTTCGTGATTTTGATTTTGAAAATGTGACTTTGAACATATTTTTTGGTTTCTTATGATATATGGATGTTTACAAGAATGGGTAGGAAGGTGCTAAAAAGTAATGTTGGAACTTGCTATGTTAGGATAGGGATTTTGACTAGCTTTCCACCTTATGTCTTAGTCAAGCCCCTTGATCAATCTATTGATTTGCATAAGTTCAAAGACACGTCAAATATAATACAAATGCCTAGATATATCCTTATAAATATAGATGTAGATGTTGATGCTATCCTCTCTATGATTAGATAATATTTTTTAATCCCTCTATAGTGACTGTTATAGGATGATCTATTGATGATTGAATGAATTAGGGCTTTGTCCTATCATACAAAAACTTAGATACAAATTTAAATGTTTTACACTGCAGTGTATAAGTAATGGTTAGGCATGAGATTACAATTGATTTTAGAATTTAAGGGTCAAGGCCACATGTGTGGTCTTGACCAAGTTTATTACTACAAATACATGATTGAAATAGGGCAAAAATTTAGGAATGTGAAGGTTAAATCTGGATGCACGGGGATGAGAAGTTAGATTCACCTCAAGTTAGAACCAAACATCAAGTTTCACAAAGAAATATGACAATTACATACTATAATATTGCAGTAAGGACAAAGGGTCAAAGCAAGTCTAAGATGAGTGGAGAAAAGTGGTAGGGATGTGCTTTATACCCTTACATTTTTCCCACACGTTGAATTGTAATTGATTTACCGTGAATCATCCATATCAAAGTAAACAAGTATCTAACATGAAAGTGTGACACACATATATAAAAATGATATAAACATGGACGATGATTCACATATGATCCATGCAATGACTATTCTAACTTCATACCAACAAGAAAAAAATCTAAAAGCTGCATTTGATAAACTAGCAATTGCACCTTAGTGTGCAATAGGTATGCCGAAGAAGTGTGGAAAGTCAATTGGGATAAATTTTGATCTATTTTTGTAATATATAAAACTATTTTAATCATTTTATGTAATTAATAATTTTATTTAAAAATATAATATGGAATAATAGGTATAATTAAATTATTTATAATTTATTGATGGTAATTTTCTTTTTTATTTTT
>VDFB02075321.1:422480316-422500864 GCA_007258455.2 Sequoia sempervirens | reverse complement strand
ATAGAGAGGTCTCAAAAAATACGTGCGAAAAAAGCACCGAGGGTTGCAAAGAAATGCTCAAGAGAGGCTATGCCTCACATCAGGAGCTACAAGAGTAACCAGAACAGAGATATACAAAATAGAACAAAAGAAAGAGAGGAAGAGACACTAGAATATGATATCATCCATGTTATCAACCCAGGCCGTCCACCCCTTAGCACCTTCCATCCAGACAATGCGTTTCGATTCCTGAATCTGAGCAAGCATGAGGATCTGCTCCTTGTTGGCGTTCCTGTTGTTCTTCACCTCATGGGTAAGCATTTTGCAAGTCTTCTCAAATAACTGCAGATTGTCCAGAGTCTGCCTCCACGCATAGCCACCCTGCATCTCATATATGAAGAACGTGGCAGAACCATTCTTGAGGAACCTTTTAAGTTTTTCTTTTTCAATCAACATTGTAGTGCGGACCTGTAGGAAAATTTTAAGATAGATGAGTTTCCGGAAAGACTCAGTAAGAATTATGGGATTGTTTTGATATCTTTCTTCATTTCTACATTTCCAGATTTGCCACAAAATAATAGAGGAGAGAATTTTCCAAAATAAATTAGAATCTTGTTTCAGCCCAACAATATGCCCAGTTATAATTTCAATGATGTTAAAGATCGAAGGATAAATGATGCCAAACATATGCCATATTTCCTTAGCAAAGATACAGTCAAAAAGAATGTGTTTACCCGTCTCGGGTAACCTGCACATAGTACAATGATCAGTAATAGAGGAATCTTTTCTGATAGGGAGCCTATCAAGAATTAACAGCCAATTAAAACATTTTATCTTAGGTTCAGTAGGACCTTTCCAGAGATTCTCAAAAAAATTCTTCCACGAGTGGGTGTCGAGGGTAGAGTACCAAACATTGTTGACGTGACCAATAATGGCATCAGAATGCCCGATAATATTGTATATATTCTTGGCTTTAATTTTGTTAAAAATGGTCCCATCCGGCCATTTACTGCTTAAGAATCTGTGAGAATCAATTTGGCAAGAAGTCGGGAGATTCATGGTGGCCTTGCGAATCAAATTATAGGTCTTCTTCTGGGAGACGGGTAAGTCAAACTTGTTACTGAGATCCTCCTAGCCAATTAACCTGTCATGTTCAAACAAGTCAGCCAATTGAGAGATGCCTTTGTTATTCCATTGCCTAGCAGAGCAGCCCTGAGAGAGGGCGAGGGGCTTTCCAGAAAAGCTAAGGTTCCACCAGATGGACCTTTCACCGTAAAGATGAGTATCATCATGGAAGGTCTTGTTAGTGATAAAGCCTCTCACATAGTTCCACGCTTTCCAAATGGATCTAAAAATAGCAGATCCTTGCACAAAAATAGGAAAGTTACCAAGGACAAGATCATTAAACGGAAGATTCTTCCAGGATTTAGCCTTCTTGGGGTAACCCCTTTCAATGTTATTCCTAACCAGGACCTTCCAAGGATCATCGCCATCAAGAGAGTGAAAGATTCACTTGGCGGCCAGGGCAATCCCTTGGAACCTAAGATCTTTCAGGCCGAGCCCCCCAAGGAGTTTATTAGTATGGCACCATTCCCATTTAACCGCGTGCATTTTGTTTTTACCTTTGCCATCAGACCAAAGAAACTTCCTAACCGCCTTTTGAATTTCTAAAATTTGATAGTCACTGAACATCCAGGCCGAAGAATAATAAATATTATAAGAGGAGAGAATTTTTTGGCAAACTTGCACTCTTCCAGCCAAGGATAGGGCCCTGTTGTGCCACTTATTAAGTTTCTTGAAAATATTGTCTTTGACCCATGACCACATCTCTTTAAGGGAGGGATCAATGGAGAAGGGAATGCCAAGATATCTCACAATTTTGTGCGGGCCTCCCCACTGAAATTGATAATTCTTGAACCAGTTAGGCAGCTGCTCATCCCAACCAAGGCAGATGGACTTGAGGTGAGAGAGACGAGCGCCCGAGATCTTATAGAAGATGTTGAGCTTGTGATACAGAGCCTCAAAATTGTCAGCCGTGGCTTTAAGGAAGATCGCGGTGTCATCAGCGAATTGGCAGTTAAGAAGCTCTTCGCTGTTAGGAAGAGATATGCCTTTAACAACCGGGGAGATGGAATTGTCTCTCAAGATGTAGTACAGGGCTTCAGAAGCAACCATAAAGAGGGCAGGGGCCAAGGGGCAGCCCTGTCTGATGGACCTTCCAAGAGGAAAGGAGTCTGAGAGGGAGCCATTCACATCCACCTGGGCGAAGGCATCTTTGAGCAGAATTTTAACAGAGTTACAGAAGGTACTAGGGAAACCAAACGCCTCAAGCATCATGGAGATGAAATTCCATTCCACCCTATCATAGGCCTTCTCGAAATCTAGAAGGAACATGATAGCGTCTTGCTGAGAAACGTTGGCCCAATTCATGGCTTCCTAGCTGGTGATCAGGTTTTCAAGGATATATCTCCCTTTAATGAATCCAGTTTGGGTAGGGCACACAAACTTGGGCAGGATCTTCTCAATTCTCATAGCCAGAATCTTGGCGAAGATTTTATAGGAAACATTGAGGAGAGTAATAGGTCTCCAATTTTTGATGAGCGCTTTGTCCCCGTCCTTGGGAAGCAGTTTAATAATACCCCTATTAATGGAGGAGCCCAAGGAGCCACTAGCAAGGGCCTCAGAATAAATATCAAGAAGGTCTTGGCATATCCAATCAATATTAGCCTTGTAGAACTCAACTGGGAGACCATCAGGGCCAGGGGCCTTGTCATTATTAAGAGCTTTAATGGCTTTTTCAATTTCCACCAGGGAGAGATCTTTAGACAGCTGGTTGGCTTCTAAAGTGGAGATCTTGTTAGGGATGAGGGAATGAACTTGAGATCTCAAGAGCGAGGCAACCTCTGAATCCTCAGAGGCAAAGAGATTCTGATAAAAGTTGACAAAGGCCTTTTTGATGTTGTTGGGGTCATTTATCTCATGATTATCAACAACAATACTTTCTATATTTTCATTAGATTGCTTTTGCTTGATGAGGTTAAAGAAGAATTTGGAGCCTCTGTCCCCAAATTGCAACCAGTGCGCACGGGATCTGATCTTGGCGCCATTGACCTTTACCTGTTGGTGTTGTCTAAGGGCATCTTTAGCCTTAACAACTTGAGAGATGAGCTCACAATCAGCAGGATTGGCTTGGATGTTGGTTTCAGCAACTTGAAGCTCAGAGGAGAGCTTTTTTTCCACGAATCTAAAGTCTTTGGCCCCTCTTTTGCCCAATGGTTTTTAAAAGATTTTGCCAAGCGGGAATGTTCAAGTTCCATCTATCCAAATGAGACTTGGCAGGGAAGTTGTTTCTGTTGATGAGTCTTATGATACGGATGGCACAAAGAGTGTCATCATCTTTGAGTAAGTTAGTGTTGAGGAAAAATTTGGGATTGGAACCTCTGCAGCGACTAGGGGAGCTGTTGATTCTAACATAAGAAGAGATAGGGTGGTGGTCAGAAAGCGAGGTGGGGGTAACAAGGACCGAGTGGCCGAGATTATCAGGGAGAAAGGAAAAAAAAATCTTGTTAGCATAAAAACGGTCAAGCCTGGAGTAAATTCTATAGGGACCCTGCTGGAAATTACACCAGGTATGCCAGATTCCAGGGTAAGAGTCCTTAGTGCCAGCCAAGGGATCAAATAATTGTTTGGAACTTATCATCTTATTCCAGTGCAATTTTTCCAAGTCCTTCCAGACAAACGGGAGACCTCCAATTTTGTCTTCCTGAGATTCAATCATGTTGAAGTCCCCACCAACCAGCCAGGGGATGTTAGGGAGAGCAGCCAACCAGTCCCAAAGACTCGCTCTCTCTTTGAAATCATTTGGGGCATAGATAGAGCATATGCCAAATATAGTGTTATTAAGATTAAAAGTAACCCAAACCGCCCTGTTACAGGGAGAAATCCTGTTGCCAGTGATAAAATTGGCCCATTTTCTGCTGATCAGAAGGGCAACCCCACCCCTGCCTCTAGGGTGGTTGGTGTAAAGCTTGGTTGCATCTTTCCACAGAAAGTTGAGATTGGCATCCAGAGTGTAGCCAGTGGCCTTAATCTCCTGCAGCATAAGGAAGTCCATGGCATTACAGGTGTCAAGGAAACGCTTAATGACCCACCTTCTGTCGGGGGATTCAAGCCCCTGAATATTCCACGAAATGCAATTCATTGGGGAACAATCAAGGGAGGAGAGCAAATATCAGAAGATCCCGCAATTGGGGCCGTCACAAAACCCTGAATGTCACCAATCTTTTTCTTGGAGGGGTTCTTGTTTTTGGAGCCTAAGCGTCTCCCCCTCCGCTTAGCCATGGGGAGAGCATCCCTTAACTCCTCATCATTCTCAGAGTCATCAGGGGATAGGTAATCCAACTCTAAGGAAAGCTTCTGAGGGTGAGAGGCTGAGCCCGTGGAAACATTGCTGGTCAGGATGATTTTAAGTAAGCAATCATCCCCAAGCTCACGGAAGATTTTAGGGGGGAAGCTTAGGGGAGGGGTTGGGTCAGGGCATCTGAAGGAGCGGTCCACAAGGGCCGAGCATGAAGGGGTGGAGCTGCTTAGGGTTTCTTTGGGTGCGGTCACAACAGAGTTGACCGTGAAAGAGGCAGATTGAGAGCAAAGGGACTGAGAGTCCTCAAGAGCGGTAATATTCTGCTTATTGGCTCTACGTCTATGCTTGTTGGAGGTTTTTGCCACCGTAATGGGTCCGGTGTTCGGAGCAACAGCCGCGAGGGAGAAAGAATCAGTCGAGGGAACGGCAGGGGGAGGAACAAAAGTGGTGGATGGGATGTTGGATGCCAAAGGGGGTGTGGGTTTCGCGGGCGCATCAGAAAGAGGGGTTTTATCCACCGAGGAATCTGAGTTAGGGTTAACAGTAGCCGAAGAATTACGGGGAGGCGAGGGTTTGGCGGGCAAGGGTTTTTTTTTAATGATAGGGCAGTCTTTCCTCAGGTGCCCTTCCCTCCTGCACAGGAAGCACGCATTCAAACCCCCGAGAATATCAATGGGGCATGCGAAATTGTCATCAGTAATACAAATATTAATTTCAGAGGGAATTTCATGACCGGGATTCAGCAAAATAAGAACCCTAGCGTCCATATGAGGGACCAGCCTGACAGTGTCGTCCATTTAGATGACCTTACCAAGAGGCTCAAGCAACTGAGGGAGGAAACGCCATAGAAAAGGCAGGATTTGTTTGATCACAATCCATCGAGGGGCTGAGAGCGCAAGGACTTCCTCATGTATGGCCTCAGGCGACCACGCAATGGCGCAAAAGGAGGTAGAACCCACAGACCAGTATTGTTTTTTAAGAATTTCATTCTGGGCTTCATGATTAGCGAAAAAAATAACAAACAACCCTTTCTGGATCTGCCTACAGAAAGAGATGTGGAAACCAAGTTTCAGGTTCCAATAGTTGTGAAACCAGTCATCAAGAAATTTCCTTGGCGGACATTTATCCACTTCAACAGCAGAAAAGAAAATAGCAGAATTTTTAAGTCTATTTTTCTCCTTACTAATTTCAGCTAGCATTTCAGGATTAGGAGAAACAGAGAGAGATATGGGAGCAACCCCACAATTCTTACCGGTTTCAGAGGTTTCATTAGGGTTCGAAAGGGTAAACCTTGCGCTCGTGTTGATGGAGATTCCAGACTTCACCACCGCCTCAGAGAATGACTTGGGTCTTGAATGCGAGGGGGAAGAATCGGGATTTTCTATGCAAGTATTGTCAGAGGCCATAGATGCCCGAGGAACAGCCGAGGAGGAATTAGGGGGTACGGCCTCTGTCGAACGGCAGAGGGAAGAGGAGGAAGATTGATTCATCATAAATGCACATAAAGGCCTATACTACGAAGGAACAAACACACCTGATGAGTCACCGCCTTTAACCAGATTTCGAGGAGCAAGAATTTTCGCATCAGAGCCGCCCTTCCATAATTTTCCTTATTTTAAATTTTACTTAAGAGCTATTAATTTTTTAATAATGATGTAATAAATTTAATTTAAGATATTATTTATTTTCAAGAGTTATATTTTGTTTCACTTACTAATTATTTCTATTTAATAATTGGTATGTATATGAGTGTCGGATTTAAGTTAGGGAGTTTTTGTTAACACGCTTATGCCATTACAATCTTTGTTGTCATTGTAGTTACACATATTAGCATAAAAAGCTCACTAAGATAAAAAGGAAACTCGTAAATAATATTTATGAAGTGTGAAAATCAAATAAAAGATTTTGTTAAAGGTAAAAATTGTTAAGTTTTTTAAAAGATTATATTAAAGGTAAGATTTTATATATAGTGTTAGGGGTAGGTTTAGGGTTAGTTTTAGAATAGAATTAAAGTTTCCATTAGGGTTAAAACTAATGTTAGTGTTAGGGTTAGCATTAAGATTACAATTAGGGTGAAGATTAGGGCAATGATTAGAATAAGAATTAGGAATATGATTGTGGTTAGAATAAGGTATAAGGGTTATGATTAGGATTATGATTAGAATTAGGCCCATGATTATAGTTATAAATGGGTTTATAATTAAGGTTACTATTAGGGTTATAACTAGGGTTAGGGTTAGAATTAGAATTAAGGTTAAGATTAGAATTAAAATTAGGGTTAAGGTTAGGATTAGGGTTAGAATTAGTATTAAGATTAAAATTAGGATAAGGTTAGCGTTTGAATTGGGGTTATAGTTAGGGTTAGAATTATAAGTATGGTTAGAGTTAGGGTTAGAATTAAGATTAGTGTTATGTTAGAATTAGGGTTAGGGTTAGGGTTAGTGTTAGAATTAGGGGTATAATTGAGGTTAGTGTTAGAATTGGAATTAGAATTAGGGTTAGAATTAAAATTGGGGTTACATATAGGGTTAGAATTAAGGGTAGAATTATGATCAGGGTTAGATTATATTTATATTTAGTATTAAGGTTAGAATTACAATTATAATTACAATTAGTGTTAGGGTTACAATTAGGGCTATGGTTTAAGGTTAGGGTCAAGGACAAGGTTGAGGTAAACAAAATTATTCAAAAACAAAATCCCAAATAAGGATAAAATTAGGGTTATGGTTATGGTTAGGAATTAAGTTAGAATTAGGGTTAATGTTAGGGTTGGGGTTAGGGTTAAAAGCAAGGTTACAGTTAGGGTTATGATTATGTGTAGGATTAGGATTAGAATTAGGATTAACTTAGAATTAGGGTTGAGTTTTATTGAAAACAAGGTTCAAAGTAAAGCTCAATATTAACTTATGCAAGTGAATTCATATCTTAAAATAATATTACCAAATCATATTTAAGTATGTGATTGCAACATGTGTCACGATAGAAAAATCAACAAACAAAATGTGACACCAGATTTATGTGGAGAAACCCTTTCAAAAAAACTCCACATGAGAAAAGATGGCAAGTATATTATTAATCTTCAAATGAGAGTAAGAATAATACACTTCACTAATGATATATTATAAACCTAATTACATCCTATTACCTACAAGAACTCAACATAAAATTACCATCCAATAGTTTTGTGAATAATAAAAATGTGAATCACAAATATCAATAATTTAAAAAACACTCTAACAATCACACAATAAAGTTCAAGCTCTTGGCTCAAAATATAGATTCTAGATAACAAACGAAGTCATCATAGCTAAGATCTTGATTTTCTTCATTGTTGGTTGCTCTTTAAAGCAAAAAACTATGAAATAACAATAATGATATGATGCAATGATAAAGATAAATGTTAAAAAATAAATGATACCTATGCTTGATAAATGACAATGATAATGCTTGAATGTTTGAAAATTCTTGAATGCTTGAATAGTTGATAGTGATAAGAGTGCTAGAGATATTTTTTATAATAAAAATGTTAGGGTATATGAATGAAACAAAAGCTTCTTATTTATATGCTTCACTTGACATTTGATCAATCGTGGAGATTGATTTGCAAGATCAAAGGATATGAAAATTCAAGATAGGGTAAGACCCAAATTTGAATTTGATGGAGGGAAAGATTAGAAGAATTAATTAAATAAATAAATTTAATTCAAAATGATGGAGAAATGCCAATATTGGCATGGTGAGATGGTTTAAAGGTGGCGTTGATGTTCTTTCCAACAAGGTTCAAACCCTATTGGGGTGGTATCATTGAATGGTTGTATTGGGGATGAGGTCCCTTGTTTGTGACCTCATCGGTTCATGCTCTGGGTCAAAAGCATTTACCCCTTGAATAAATTTAAAAAATGATGGAGAAATAAATAAATATTAATTTATTTTTATTTTTATTTTTTGATAGATTGATGTGACACTTACAAGGTCAACACCCTGAATTGGAGGCCACAAACAAGGGACTTCCTCCCCAACAAGAACACAATTGAATGGTCCATTCCTACAAGCATGGTAGCCCAACAATCCTAAAACTTATACATCTTTTATATCTTTCATGCATCTTAAACTAGACTTTAGTATGTGGAAATATAATTATGATATGATGGTATTTGTATATGTGGATATATGAATGAAGTTATGAAATTCAGTATGATTCTATGCTTGATTCATGATTGTTAATGATGTGTATGCTTTAGAATGAAACTAACCTTTTGCAGCTAAGAGGAATTGTAGCCCGCAACAACTAGATTTACAACCTACAACATAAGACTACAGCCAATTGTAGGGGAAAAGCCAGAATGCTTGAAACATGACAACTCTAGGAAGGAATGAAGATGCCCATTGAATGGTCAATTTTGAGTCATCAACAACGCAAAATTGCAAAAATTTCTTGATGTAGGCTTTATTTATCCCATCTCTGATAGTTAGTGGGTGTCACCCTTAGTAATTGTCCCTAAGAAAGGAGGGAAATGGATAGTATGTGTAGACTATCGTGAATTGAATGTTGCAACTAGGAAGGACCACTTTCCCCTTCCCTTCACTGACCAAGTACTTGATTCATTAGCAGGCAAAAATCACTTTTCCTTTTTGGATGGATTTAGTGGCTACAATCAAATTAAGATAGTCCCAGAAGACCAATACAAGACAAATTTTACATGCCCTTGGGGTACATATGCTTATTTTATCTTGCCATTTGGGCTATGTAATGCACCATCCACCTTCCAAAGGAACTACTAAGCATAATCTTAGACTTTGCACATGATTCCATGGAGGTTTACATGGATGATTCACAACTTATGAGAATACATATGATGAAGCACTTAGTAATTTAGAAAAGGTACTAAAGAGGTGTAAAGAACATAACCTATCCCTGAGTCATGAGAAATGCTTCATGATGATGACTGAGGGGATTGTATTGGGACATTTTGTGTCAAATTAAGGAATTCAAGTAGACCCCAACAAAATTAAGGTGATATCAACACTCATTGTGCCTCAAATACAAAAGGATGTTAGAAGTTTCCTAGGACATGTTGGGTATTACAGAAGATTCATCCAAGACTTTAGCAAACTTGTAGCCCCACTATTTGTCTTACTATCAAAAGATGTAGAATTTGAATGGATAGTTGCTTGACGACATTCCTTTGAATCACTCAAGGAAACATTAACCAAAACCCCTATCTTGGGAGGACCAAATTGGAGCTTACCTTTCCATATCCATACAAATTCTTCTAATTTTATCATAGGACTTGCAATTGGACAAAAGGAGGGAAATAAAGAGTATGACATATATTACATAAACAAAAATATTCAAGGGGTAGAACTCAACTATACAATGACAAAGAAGGAGATGTTGGCAGTAGTTTATGCAATAAGAAAATTCAGACATTACATTATAGGGTATTTAATGTTCATACACATTGACCACACAACAATAAGGTATCTCATGAACAAACCAATGGTTGGTGGCAGGCTTGTCAGGTGGTTACTGTTACTTCAAGAATTTGACATTCCCATTGTGGATAAGCCAGGTAAAGAAAATGTAGTGGATTTTTTTTATCTAGAATACCAACCAAATCAGAAGAATATGTTGTTGATGACTTATTCCTAGATGAGCATTTATTTGTGAGCCATGTTTGCATACACCTTGGTATGTAGATATTGCCAACTATCTTGTAGTAGGAAAGACACCACCTCATCTCTCACCAAGGGAGAAGAGGCAATTAGTTCACAAGAGTTTTCCCTACTCATGGATAGATAGATATTTATTCCACACAAGCCCAAACAACATAATGAGAAGATGCATCCGAGAAGATGAAGTATATGATATCCTTAGAGCATACCTTGATGAACCCTATGGGGGACACTTTACAACAAAGAGGAAAACTCTTAAAATTGTAAATATTGGCTATTATTGGATAAATCTTCATAAAGATGCAGTAAAGTACACTAGGAGTTGTGATATATGCCAAAGAATGGGAAGGCCAAAAAAATAAGACGAAATTCCATTGCAACCATAGTTAGCAATAGCACCATTTGAAAAATGGGGATTAAACTTTATTGGCCCCATATAACCAACATTAAACAATAAAGAATACATACTAATTTATATAGATTACCTTACAAAATGGGTAGAGGTTAAGGTTTTACAATTTGCAAGAGATGAGAGTGTCGCAAAGTTTCTCTATGAAGACATATTCACAAGATATGGAGTTCCAAGAGAAATTGTCACATACCAAAACCTCAGTTTACATCAAATATGATCACCAAGTTAGTTGAAGAATATGAGATCACACACAGAAAGTCCACACCTTACCACCCTCAAGAAAATGGGTAGGTGGAAGTCACCAATAGGGAAATTGAAAACATTTTGACAAAGACAATGTAACTTCATAAGAAGGATTGGGCAGCCAAATTGTCTAAGGTAGTTTGGGCTTATAGAACAACTTGGAAGAATACAACAAGCTTTACACCATGAACTAGTGTATGGAAATAAATAAATACTTCCTATAGAGTTTGAGTATGAAATATTGAGGATAGTAACTAAATTGGGCATGGATTTGACCATAGCACAATAGGAGAAATTGCACAACCTAAATACATTGGATGAAATTAGAATGGAAGCCATACACCACACTGAAGTTTTCCAAAATCAAGGGATCCATTAGCATGATCAATTTATTAAGACAAAGGAATTTAGTGCAGGTGAATGGGCTCTACTTTATGACTCCAGATACAAAGATTACAAAGGGAAATTGTAAACTAGATGACTTAGTCCATATGAGATAAACAAGTATTTCCAAATGGAAAAGTGCAACCACAAATAATTGATGAAGTCGAGTTCTCATCGCTAGTTAATGGACATAGATTGAAGCTTTATAAGAAACCATTGTAGAAGGATGATTTCCTTCTTACATTACAATATAAGTTTGAACCTACAATTACAATTTAGCAACAAAGACAACAAGTTTTACAAATGAATCAGTAGATGAGCTACACAACTCGCCCATTGATGCTCCATAGGTATAATTTCATCACATATTTCACGTGCACATATTGAACATGTGACAAACGACAACATTTATTTTTTGAGATAGTCGTAGAAACAACAGGGGCTTGCAACATCATGCATCTAGGCAACAAACTTATAGAAGGGACCAATTACTACAAGTGCTCATAACACTTTTCTATCAGTCATTTCATATTACCATTTGCATTAATTGCATATCTATCATTTCATAACTTATTCATTGATACATTCAACCATACATATTTCATTTCATTACATGCAACCATACATATTATATTTCATTGCTTACATCTATTCACACGTACCCATCCTACCACCTTTATTGATTACAACGTGCAATGCAGTTAATCTCACCTCACCTATTTTGTACACTCTGTAGCCTTTTCAATCCATCATTTTCCACACGTCACACATATATTATCATTCATTTCAAATTACCATTACACAAAATTCATTGCAATCAAGGCAAGTCACTTCAAATCATGCTACATGCAGTAATTAGTTACTTCACATGAGCTGAATTTCACCTCAACCAATTCCTATAGGTACACTACACATTAAATTATCATAATTAACATAGTTGATTATTTATTTTCTACATGTTTATAGATTTATTTGTGCACAATACATATTTTAATTATTTTTTCACTACTTTTAATATAACCCTTTGCTAAAACTGTACCCACTAAGTGAGGACACTTAGTATCTTTAGTTGGGGGAGGGGTATTCCTTAGTTTTCTTGGTTTTCAAAAACTCTATGAAAAACCTTTCCATTATTTTCCTCCATTTTCAAAAGTCACAAAAGTTCAAAGAAGAGGAAAGGGTTCTTAGTAGTTGAATTGAAAGGTGAATTTGAACAAAACATCATTCTATCATAATAGAAGTGTTTAATTGAGGTGGTGGAATAAGAACAAGGTAGAATTAAGGAGCTCAATTACAGAAGCATTATCATGGGAGGTGATATAATACACAAAGAACTAGCAACACACAACCAATTGTTAGATGACATGCTAGTTTTTCCCATTTTCCAACAAGTTGGCTTGTTAAAATGTTTTTTGAGGCAAAAAGAGTTTAATGAGGTTACGACCCAACAGTTTGCAACCACATTATAGAATGATGAAGCAATTGTTAGGGGCTTAAGGGTAGATGCCTCAGAAGCTTCCATAGTTGAAGCATCTGGATTGCTAAGGATAGTAGAAGAGTTTCTAGTTAGGGCAGATGCTATTGTTGCAAGGAATGAATTGAGATAGCCAAGAGAAAAATTGGATTCCTCTTCTCAAGTATCCTTGAAGGACCCAATGAGGATAACAGGGGCCAAGAAAAAGTAATCGAAGAACCTTTTGGTTTAGAAAGGGAAATGCCCTCTAGCTCCCTTGTTGTATCACCTGCTCACAACATGGGAGAGCCAGAGGAGTAGGGCTTGCAAGAAACTTGGCCTGCAACCTCTACTGAGCAACTTGCAATAGAAGACAAACGAGAAACCCCTATTTCCAAAAAAATGCACAAAGGTAAGACGAGAAAAAGTGGAGCCTCTTCTTTTGCACTTGCAAAAGGGCAAAAGAGACCCATACAACCCAAGAGGTGATCACACTACCTAAAGAGAAAGGGGGCCATGAGAGGGTCAATTAAAAAGCAAGAAGAGGATGTTGTAATAGTTAAAAAGACTTAGAATCAGATGGGAATTCGCCTAAAAATGTGAATACACCCATTGTACAATCTTGGTATTATACTAGTACCTCTGAATCTGATTCAGAGGATGTTTTTGTGGCAAGGAAAATGAGAAGGAGATCCCCAAAAATCTTAGTTTCATATGGTTTTGAATACATAGATGTAGTAAGGGATGAACAATTTCTAAAAAAAGATGATTTTTTTATTGGACAAATGAATATTAGCAAAGAGTTCCAAGAAGCAATGGAAAGAATGAAACAATTAAAAGAATTGTTAAAAACTTATCACTAAAAGGATAGTGAGTGGGATTCTAGGATCAAAGAATTGGAGAAGATCTATAAGTTTGAGCATGGGTCTAAATTAGAGGTGTTTGCATATCTTGCTATGGTTGAAGCAAGAAACAAAAAACTAGTATCTGAAGGCCCAATTCCTCAGGTCATAACCCCCACTAGGCCAACTATGGTGTCCTTAGGTGTTGAATTATGGAAAGGAGCCCAAAAGTTCTCTCAAAAGAAGAAGGATTGGGAGAAAGAAAAAGCTAAATTAATATCCAATCACACTAGGGCACTTGAACAACAAGAGACAAGAGTGAAAAAGCTAAAATTAAAAATTTGAGATGATGGTAGATAAAACAACATAGTTTCTGAGATGCAAGCCACCTGTAAGGGTTTATGCATTGTTTCTACAAGAAAAATATATGTGTTTTCAATTCATCTAATTGATTAGTGATCTACTTATTTCCATGATTAGAAAATTTGTGTTTCTAGATACTTTCTTGAATTCTACACCAGACATGCAGGACGATTTATGTGAGTTCTACTTACATAATTATGTTCTCCTAGTTGAGACTAAATAGAATCCATTGATGTTTGTGGGATACCTACAAATAAGAGCTTGGTCCTCCTACATTAGAAATGAGCACCAAAGGGGAAAAATCCTGTAACATGATTACCATGAAACAAAAAAATCCATTACCCTACAACTCAGAAAGGAATCAATGAATCCAAATACAGTCATTGACCAATGGTTGAACCTCCTACATTATAATGGATTCGAAGAAATAATAATGAATTACAGGAAACGAGATTACACAAGAGCAAAGAAACTAGTAGCAATAACCCTTCATGAAGCCTTCCAGTTTGTACAAAGGAGATGGGAAGAGCTTTCACTTGAATTAGGAAGAAAGGAGCCACATTCACTCTATAATTATATAGCCATGACTTGTAAATCTCACAAGTACATGGACCTTGCATGGGGGAATGAAGTGGCATAGTTTCCACTTGTCTTTCATCCTCCCATCCTCTTGTTTCCTGTGCCACATTGGACAGGGAGGAAGCAAGGGGAAGAAGAAGCAAAAGAAAATAGAAGGCTGGAAAATATTTTAGATCATAAGGGCTACTATCTAAAGTAGAAGAAGGGAGTTGACATTGTGGCAAGTCTCAGAGAAATAACCCTACAATACAACCTCCAACGTTGAAAGTTTCTTAAGGACAAGCAAAAGGCTTAGTTGGGGGGAATGGTGAACTTAGATAATAGATAGTTTTCTTTCATTAAGTTCATGTCTTTTAGAATTTCAACCTGCCAAGTTCATAAACAATCCTAAGACTTATACATCTTTTATGTCTTTCATGCATCTTAAACCACACATTAGTATGTGAAAATATAATGATATGATGGTATTTGTATGTGTGGATATATGAATGTTAATGAAATTCAGTATGATTCTATTCTTGATTCATGATTGTTAATGATGTGTATGCTTTAGAATGAAACTAATATTTTGTAGCTAAGAGGAACTGTAACCCGCAACAATTGGATTTACATCATGTATCATAATATTGTAGCTAGTTGTAGGGGAAAAGACAAAATGCTTGAAACGTGACAACTCTAGGAAGGAATGGAGATGACCATTAAATGGTCAACTATGAGTCATCAATAACACTAAATAAGATGACAAGAAGGAGTCTACTCTGAGGAGGAAAGCTTTAATGATGTGAAATTTTGTATAGAGCACGTCCCTATCATACCATTAGGGCAGTGTTATAGTTTGAATTCTTTTATCTTTTGCAGTTATGGTTATCAATTATAAAGACCAATCCTCTCCCAATTCTTGAGGGAGAATGGACATATGCATTTATGTTCTATTTTTAGTCCTTGTGTGAATAAAACTCCTACGCCTATATATTGGGATTGTTGGGTGAGGAGCAAATCTAGTTCTAGTTTTTAATTGTTTTACTAGACAATACTTCATTGCTATTAGTTTTTTTGTTATTAAGTTGCAATGGATGTGTACCTCTGAATGGGAAATCTTTTAAATATTCTCATCAAATGGTAAGAAGTTTAGTTCTTATGCAATAAAGGAGTTTAGTTACTATCATGATTTGTTAATCAGAAATACATAATTGATATCTCTTATGGGTACAACAACTCGAGCAAGGGCCACTCAAGGTACTGCCAACTCATCTTATTTTTGTATTAGATTAGATGTTACATTGCTATATTCATTTATCTAAATTCTCACTTGTATGCATGTGAATTCCATGAATGATATTCTGTAGCATGAATTAATTTTTGTAACATTATGTTGAGTTAGTCTCCAGAGAAGTTAGAAGTTAGAATTCCATAGTGTTAGTTGCAAGTTTATATTCAGTAGTTAGCAATTACAACATTAAGTAGAAGGTGTACCCATAGCATAAAACAAATTTCCCCTATTTTGTAATTTGACGTTTTATTTTCCTTTCCAACCTTTATAGTTTTATGTACATGTGTGACCGTCTATGTTTCATTGATATAGTGTGTAGACAAGATCCTTGAATGCACATATAGTGCTAGCACTGTCAAAAGCTTAGAGCCCTAGTTGATAATTTAATGAAGCCTTTGTGAGGGTTCGGTGAACTATTCAGTTAAGAACCTATCCTTTGAATTGTGTGTCTACTCATAAACACCAAATTGATTGAACATTAGAAATACCTTACACCATCACTTAACCATTGCACTATGGGATGAACTCTGGTAAATATTAATTTATTTATATTAGAAGAAAATATTTAATTTAAATAAATTATTTTTAATTTATTTAAAAGAGAAGTGTTAGCTAATTAAATAATTTTTAAAAATTATTTAATTATAGAGTGTCAAAGATAAAATTGAATTTTAATTTTAACTAATTTCATAGGGAAAAGATAAGTGATGAATTAATTAAATAATTAATTAACTATTTAGTTAATATAAATATGATAAAAAGATTAAAATAATTAAATAATTGAAAATTATTTAATTATTATGGATGAAAAGAGGAAAATATTAGCTTAATTAAATAATAAAGAATATTCAATTAATATAGATAGAAGAAATGATAAGGATAATGATGAAATGATAAGATGAAAATGCATTAATCATTTTAAGTGTCGACAAGTTTCAATTTATAGAACTTGTAGGAGGTAAAACCACAAATGGTAAACCAAAACAAGAGGTACAAAACCACCTACAAAAACCCATGCCCCCTTCTTGGACAACCAAAAGGTCATGATGAAAAATCAAATGGAAATTACGAGGCTCCAACATGGGTGCCTAACCCATAGCCTATCCAACTCCCATCTTTTTTTTTTGCTTTGATGATCTTACCACTTCCCAATGAACACCTTTTCCTCTCCAATCTTGGGAGTCCCATCCATGACCTTTCAAATTTCCAAAGTGGACACCTAGGAAAGATAACCATTTTGATGTGTAACCTTCACCAAAATTAAATAATCTCTTTAAAATATATTAAAACATGTCAATATTTAATGAATATACCTCATGTCCCCTAGAACACATTCTAAGGAACATGGAGACACATGAATGGCATAGGAATTACATGGTTAATGTCACCTATCCTAACAGGTTTGGGGTTAGAATTAATATTAGAATCAAGTGTAGGGTGAGAGCCAGGGTTAGGGTTACAATTATGATTAAAATTAGGGTTACAATTATGTTTAAAAATAGGGCTACAATTATGATTAAAATTAGGGTTATAATTAGAATTGGGGTTAAGTTTAGGGTTACAATTAGATTTACTGTAGTGTAGAAAATTATACACCTTTAAAATTTCCCACTATATTTGCATTCCCTTTATTAATTGGACTTAATTAAGCCTCTAATTGACCAAATTATGTATTCCAAAGCCTTATTATTCTCATTTTCAGAAAGGAAAACCTATATTAAACAATTTCTAACATTAATTTAAACACCTTGGAAATTGTGTGTTCTAGATTTAGGTCCTAGGACCCATTCACCCAAGGGTGAATGGGTCCCCTTTAAGTGCCACGACCTTATTTTTAATATGTTTTTGGCGGCCTTTTAATGATTCAAATTCAAGTTTTAATTTTTGGCTTGTGGAATCTAATTTTCAGGAAATTAGATAAACATCTATAAATACAGTTATTTTATCAATTCAAAACATCTAGCATTAAAGCAACTTTCACAAGAGAAAATATTATTGTCAAGAGCATTGAAGAGCAGATTTATAAGTCATCTACAACAACAATCAAGATCATATCATCATGTTAAAGTTCATGTGTGTTCATGTCATGTTTTGGAACTAACATTGTGATGTAGGTTTCAAGCATTCAGGAAAGCATTCAAGCATCAAATCAAGTAAGAAATCAAGTCAATTCATGGAAGATCCAGACCTTAGAGAGATGTGTTAGACTTCAGTCCTCTAAGGGTAACCATTAAGGGTTTGGTGAGTTGTAACATAGCTTTGTTTATTCATCAATTCCTTCCATTTATCATCGTTTCATCAAGGTTTAATTACCAAATGGGGTTTGACTAAGGCAAACCCTAATTCACCCAAAAACAAGCATTTTTTTTCTTTTCTCTTTGTATTTGTATATTTATAGGTGAAGAAGGACTGAAGATTGATCAAAGGAGCAATTTTGCAAAGTTGTCAACATTATTGTCAAGCTATGAAAACTCACCTATAGATTTTATTTTCGGCTTTTCAACAATCAAACCTAGAGAAATCAAAAGCTTAGATCCAAGATTTTAGAACTACAAAATAAATTTTTGGAGCCCTACACTAGGACCCATTCGCCCTAGGGAAAACGAGTCCGACTATAAAGCTCAAAACCTGCCTTTTAGGCCAGGTGCACACCATTTTGCCCTTCTCATATTTGCTTGCAAATTACTATTTCCATTTTTTTTATCATAATATTATGCATTTCGAGTGTTAGGACATGCAATTTAGTTAATTAATGCATTTGAAATTATCTCTTAAAAGTGTCAATCAATCATTTTTGTCATAAGAAAACAATAAACCTTCCTAATAGGGTTGGCTCACCTCAAGGTTGAAATTCAATCTTATCCTTGGGAGATCTCTTTTTCTAATAAAATTATGGAAAGTGTAGGTGTGTGTTCAAACCTTTGGGTCATTCCATCATTGAAACCCTCACACCCACACATACTTATATTTTTCATTATTTCATTTTGGTGAACCCGAAATTGTACATCATAGATTTTGATTTGGAAGTCTCTAAAACCCTAGATCTAGGATTTGCATTAGTTAGTCTTGCATCTCATTTAGGGTTTCATAATTGCATCCTGCATCATTCAAAATTATATTTTACATCATTTAAAATCTCAAAAATTTAAAATTATTGCATAGTAGTCTGCATATTAGTGTCTTTCAATCATTTGCATTAGAAAATTGTATCAAAAAAGTTATCATTTTGCCTGTTGCTTGCCATAAAATTGCATTTGCATCTAATCATTAAATTATAGAAATCTATAATTGAAAGTATTTGTTTGCAACCTAAAACAAAGACCTTAAACATTACCTTAGAAACTCATATTTTAATTTTTCTAGCCCCTATGCAAAGGCCCATTCACTGTTGGGTGAATCTATCCTTGTACAGGTCAATTTTCAAATTTTTGGGCATAAGTTTGTCTCTGTCTGCTTTATATCTTGTTGTTTGTAGATCTCAGTTTTAATTTCTTAAATTACAATTTTTTGTAGTTGTTTGCATTCACATCAATTGGTCAAAACAAGTGCATTGTTCAAAAGTAAAATTTGCATTTCAAAGACATCATTTTCAAATTGTTGCATTCTAAAATCAGTAAGTCCTTATATGTTAGATTTGAAAATTGTACTATCTTTTCACATACTTGCATCATCTATCCTATTCTTGGGTGTTTTCTACATTTGTTTAGTGTTTTTTGTCCATTTTGGGTACACTTTTGGCTTGGTGAAACTTGTATGAGTATTACAACCTGGTGTCCTATTGCTAATACTTTAGTGAGACGTAGTTCAAGACTCATGGCATCCCATACTAGTACATCCGTTGTGGATCTTAGGTTTTCCAACTCTTTCACTCACAATGTTGACACTAGTCAACCCATGTTGGAATCTATACCTGAAATAACATGTCCCATGACCTCCAATCCCATCGATTTTGAAACTGATGTTACTCATGTCCCACAAGAGAACTTGAAAAAAATGGATAAAGCCTTAAAAAAAACTTCAAAACTATGTGAGTGTTGAATATATTATTGGTATTGTAGTTCTTGTCATAGATAACATGAGGAGAATGCTTCATAATGAACTGGGAATAGAAATTGTACGTAGTCTAGCTCATATTATTGATGATCATGTTCCTATAATGGCTAGTTGTGCTCAAACTTTTGGATACACTCAAGGTCAAGGTGGAAATAAAATCCCCCCTCTACAACTATGGCCTCTATTTCCTACATACACTCATTCAATTGTTACCACAACAAGGTAACCAACTAGCAACATCAATCCAACTTTGGGTATGCCCATTGGGAATCCTTTTAGCTTTGTGAATTCAAACATCATATCTCCTAACCCTCCACCTCTCACAAACATGCAATTCACTTGTCCTTCCAACACATATACACCTCCACCATATTCACCTCCTTCCCAAAACACAACCAATGATTCTATCCTCAACAAAATTTTGCAAAATGTTTCAACCCTCCAACAACAAATTTCCATATTGAACCAAAATCAAAATGGCCAACCTCCACAATATGTCAAATGAAACCCATTATCATTGGAGATATTGAGAGCATGAATGCCACAAGGCATAGAGATTCCTATATTTGAGAAATATGGTGGTAAAGGAGATCCTAGTAACCATGTCTCAACATATACAACCTTATATAGTGACTTCATTTTTGAAGACAAGCTCTTGGCTAGGAATATTCCTAGATCCTTGAAAGATACAACCTTAGAATGGTTTTGTTCTTTACTGAATAATTCAATTCGTTCATTCAATGAACTTGTTGATGCCTTTCTCAACCATTTCCAAGTACACATTGGTCACAAGATGACCTTGTTGGATTTAATGCAATGTAAACAAAACAAAGATGAAAATTTCATTGATTTCATAGTGCATTATCAATTTCTCTACTCACAAATCAACATCAAGATTCTTGATGTCGATCTTCAAAGAATGTTCATTGAAAAG